>JAIXMN010000016.1:600000-967873 GCA_025716815.1 Dichotomocladium elegans | reverse complement strand
TCTTTCACTCGCTGGGCACTTCCGCAGCTTAAGTCATTCGTGATGGATAATCTTGCAACCCATTTCTCAGCACTCGACTGCAGACCAACCTAGCCCGGCGGCAATCATTCGAATTAGTGATCAGGTTGTGCTCAGGTGCAACAAGCAATTATCCAGCAACTGCTGCATTCTCAGGGCATCCAGGTCCCTTCGGTCCAGTCTGACAACACCGCATCTCTTCACGACCTTCCTACTCGGCCTCGTTATGACTGGTGCCCCGCCCAACTGCTACGGGAACTCATCCCCACATTGGACCATCTGGTGTTTGGTCAACCTCTTGATGATGAGGACCGCAAAACCATCGTGGAGCGCTACCCGCTATGGCTGGAGTTAGCTATAGCCCTCCAAGCACACTACCTGAGGCAGAACGTCACTTCAACAGGGGGCATAAACATGAAGATGCCTCCCTGCGTTCAATGCAATACGCCACGTCCGCCATTCTGCGTCCGTTGGATGTGTTGGCTCACTCACTGCTTCCTATGCTTCCACCTGACCAGATTGGACGTATTTTCGCTATCATTAATGATGTACGCACTTTGGTTCTTCATGTGGGTGGTGTAGCCAATAACGCGCGTAATAATATTGCAATGAGGGCAGTGAACCCCTCCTTTACGCTACCTACGTCGGAAAAACAGTACACGATGTCATTGGATCAATTTCGGGACACTGTATCTGCGCAAACGACCATGCGAAAGACACTCAAAGAGGCACGTCCCGCTCTTCCTCGGCGTTTTTTCGGGACGGTCCGTCACTGGGAGGTGGCGGACGGACCAACTTCGGCTCGACCAGTTTTCGCTGACCACATGCGCAGACCCACAACAACAACACTCGACGCAACCACGCCAACCGCAACAACAACTTCGGCAACAACCGACCGGCACGATCCAACAACCCCTTCCGTCCGACTGCCCACCACGACGGCGGGCGGCTCCCAGTAGGGGGTCGTCTACAACAATTTTCTCGCGCATGGATGCGTTTGACCGACAGCACGTGGGTGCACTCGGTCATCAGGGAAGGCTTTCGCATCCATTTTCGCAGATCTCCACCTCTATCGACAAAAGCCTTTTCTACCAACCAAGAAACCACGATCAGCGCCAACTTCTTCGACAAGAAATCGCCCAACTACTCTACAAGCGAGCGATAGAACCTGCTCCAGCCTCGGCGGGTTTCACCAGTTCTATGTTCGTGATCGACAAGAACATTGCGGTCACCGACCGGTTTTCAACCTGGGCTGAATGGGAGTATAGCACGCCACACTTTCATCTGACCTAGATGGTGCACCAATCATGCTACAAACATAAAAATTATATATTCTGATAGCTCTAAATAACGCGCATCGTGTAACAATATTTTAAACCCCGACACATATATACTTCACTTTGTCTTTAGATTTCAGCTTCTTCTCCTTTCTAGTATAGCTCTTTTATTTACTGTTTCACACTCTTTTGCTAACAGGAAGGATTTCCTCCTCACTATACTCACTTTCATTGAGTTCCTGATCCACTACAACTGCTGTACCTACTACTACTATATGAGCTGAACAGTTAGATAGTTATATCGACTTCCTATTGTCAATGTCTAGTGCTATAGAGAGAACCTCTGTAAGGGTGGTGCTTTCCAGTAGGTGAGACTATAGCTATTTTGGACCCCTCTGGGTGGAACTTCTCAGGATATAAGGCCGCAATATCAAGTAGCCATCTAGTTTAGATGCTTTAGCTATAATAAACTATTACTGCTTCTAATGACTTTGATGCCTGAACACAGTCTAAAAGAATAGGTGCTATATCCTTGAAGGTAAGGGAGCTTTCCTTCTCCTCTTTTTACACTAGAATAGTTTTGGGAGGCCAACCATTTATCTTTCATTCTAATTTCAAAGGAAGAAGAGAAACGAAATACTAAAATTTGTATTCGAATTTGAAGCAAAAAAAAACGAAAAACCTAGACGGACTATATGAACAACTAAAATTTGTGGCAAACTTCTTCTTGAAAATCCTGTAAGTGTAGTAGAAGTAGGCATACAAGTAGAATGGGGGATATATGTGAAGCAGGAAAACTATGGCATTTTATACATTTTTCTAGGTTCTACACATTATCACAAGATAAGCATGTGATTATCATATGATTATCATATGATTATTTCCGATTGGGTGATATTTTTATTCGATTAGTAATGAAATCTGAGATCATACAGTACATTTCATCAAGGCTTTCTAGAAAAATATAAAAGTGCAAGCTGCAGGGGCTGGGGATTGAACCCAGGACCTTTCCATTCTGAACCCGAGGCCCAGGAATTAAAAAATATATGTAAAGTATAAATTGCAAAAAGCAGGGGGTTGAACCCAGAACCTTTCCATTCCCTACCTAACACCCTAACCACTTCCACACACTGAACGATTTGGGAGCCTTTAAAAACATATATTAAATGAGGCAGTCATTCACCTTGATTTTGAGGTTTCACAGGCTTTGTAACACCGTAATATAGTAGGGACAACTTTCACATAAAGATTGCTGTATTTATTGCTATAGTTATGCAGCTAAAATATTGTAAAATTGGCATAAAAAAAAAAATGGTCATTAATTGCTGAAAAATAGTAGATTCAGTTACTAAAAATGAATGACAAGTTATAAAAGTTTTCCAGAAATAGATCATAACCATTCAGGGAGTATGGTATGGTGTGTTTATAGATAAAACAAAGAAAAAACAAGTTTTCTAGGGAAGTGCAATAGGTAGCGGGGTTTGAAATGATTATTTTTGGACTCCCGACCCATTTTACATATATAGGCAACGTTGTGTAACACAAGCATATATATTATTATAGTAGTATATAGATATATATATTTAGAGTGTGGCGTGTTATACTCCCAGAGATCCTCAACCTGAAGCGCCTGAATCGGTTTCTTTCCCCTCCACACTTCAAAATGGAAACTCTTCCGCAGGTGGTGCAGCTTCTCCGCCCACGCGATTACATGACGTCTATCGACCTTTCAGACGCCTTCCTCCATATCCTCATTCATCGTCATTCTCGCCGCTACTTGCGTTTTCGTTTCGAAGGCAAAACATTCCAATTTCGAACAGCGGCCTTCGGTTTGTCCATAGTCCCGTGGCTCTTCACCAGTCTCACCAAGCCCATACTGAAATGGGCACGCACCCAGGGTATCCGGATTTCCGCATATCTGGACGACTGGCTCCTTATGGCAGAGTCTCAGGTACAAGCACAACAGCATACACGATTAATGCTCCAAAAACTACAGGACTTAGGGTGGATTGTCAACCTCAAGAAATCTCAACTCCATCCCTCCCAGCGCCTGGACCATTTGGGCTTCACCTTGGACTCGGTCTCGATGACTGCCCAGCTGCCAGGATCCAAACTGAGGGATCTGCGCAAGTCTATTAAAGCCCTGATTCAACAGCCTTGCCAGACACCGCGGAGAGTACACAGCTTAACGATGCGCATACGGGCAGCCACGATAGCTGTTTTTCCAGTCCACCTGTATACTCAGGCCCTCATGCGGTTCAAAAATCAGTCGGTGTCACACCCCGCGGACTGGGATGTTCCCCTTCCTCTGCCGAACGACTGTATACACGAACTCCGCCTCTGGTACCAGAACCTTCAAGCTTGGAACGGACGCTCCCTACTGAGCCCGTCTCCCCAACATACGTTGTTTGTGGACGCAAGCGACTTAGGCTGGGGAGCAGTCCTGGGCCAACAGACCATCCAAGGCATCTGGACGGAAGACGAAGCGAGTCAGCCGATCAACTGGCGGGAGCTCCGGGCCATCCATCTCGCTCTACAGACCTTCCGACACCTGACGCACACGTCCATCCTTATCCACACAGACAACATTACGGCGTCTGCATATGTCAACAAACAAGGCGGCACTCGTTCCCTGTCGCTCTGCCAGCTAGCGACCACCCTTTGGGAACTGTGTTTATCGCGCAGTCTTCAGATCAAGGCTCAGCACATCCACGGGATCGACAATGTTCAAGCAGATCACGCCTCCCGGAACTTCATGCATCATCAGATGTGGCAGGTACGGCCATCAACATTTCAGACTCTCCAACGCACATTCGGACCCCACGACGTGGATCTTTTCGCTGACCATACGAACCACCTTCTCCCAGTGTATGTCGCTCGCCATCCAGATCCCGGGGCCGCAGCGGTCGATGCAATGACTCTCCCCTGGACAGACTTTCGTCGCCCGTGGATCCACCCTCCTTGGCCATTGATTCTGAAGTGCCTTTGCAAGATTGCCCGAGAAGGAGTAGCAGGGACGATCGCAGTCCCTTACTGGCCATCGGCTCTTTGGTTCCCGCTGCGAGACGGCGAAGCAGCGGGACCCCCAATTCTCCTGCCACCGCAGCAGCATATACGTCTGACATCCCCTTCTGCACGCTACCCATGGACCAATTGCACCTGGATGCTCAGCGTGTGGCCGCTATCAGGCGACGTTTTGACGGGCAAGGCTATTCCGCAGCCGCTCTGAACACCCTCTGTGAACCTCTGTTGCGCATGTCCTCTACGAATCAGACATACTTAGCGGGACAGCGCCGTTTTGTTTATTGGGCCTCCCATACAGGAGTGGACGTCAGTAACTTTTCCGCCACTGACTTAATTAATTTCCTGTCTGCTGCCCTTTCTCAGGGTTATGCAATCAACACCATCAAGCTTTTCCGCACCAGTGCTTTGCTACTGCACAAGAACGCAGAAACAGTTCGGGACGACGCGAACTTGCGCCTTTTTCTTCAACGGATCACTCACGCAGCTCCACCGCTACCGATGGAGAAACCTCATTGGGATCTCACCAAAACTCTACAATTCCTTTCTACAGTCCCCTCCTCTTCCACAACTAAACTCTCTCTGCTGAATCAAAAGACGGCATTTCTGTTGGCGGCAGCCGCTTTCATGCGCCCATCAGACCTACATCGGATCAGCCTTTTACATTCAAGGATTACAGAGGTGGGCCATTTGAACCTTTGCGTTCAGGCGCCTAAGGAAACCAGGAACGGCAGACGCATTATCAAGACTTTAGTTCTTCATCCTTTGACACGGGATAATGGCTTGTGTCCGGTGGCTGCGTTTTGTGCATTACGCGACCATCCCGACGCCTCACGTAGACCCCCTGATGCTCTATTCGTCAATAGCGTCTCGGTTTCTTCGCCTTTAAAGGTGTCCACTATTTCCGGCTGGCTTCAACGGCTCATGCGCCTCTCAGCACCAGACGACTATGGCTCTTCCACGCCTCCTTCCCTTCGCTCGGTGGCTTCGGATCTTGCTTTAACTCGAGGTGCTTCCCTGGATGACGTCTTAGTCATGGGTAATTGGTCTTCAAGCACTGTTTTCAATAATCACTACCGCTGTACGATACAACGCGAACACAACCTTTCCGACAGGGTTTTGGGTAGTACCACGGAGGATTAGGCTTTCAGTGGTTTCAATGGCTCTCCTTCTCTTTGTTTCTTTCCCATCGCTCATTAGCTGCTTTGTTGTATTTCAGCATTCGATGGGTTCCGGTTCGAGTCCGTTGGACTCAGCCAATTGTCCTAGAGAATCGTAGGACAATTGTTGGTTAGTCCTAGGACTAACCAAACTGGATCCCATCGAAGGTCCCTCCCTCCCACACCAATTTCTTGCCCAGCTTCGCTCGATGATCGAGGTGTTCAGGACAGTTTACTTAGACCTTTTAGATTTTCTTTAAAAAATTTTTTTTTATTGGTATAGTTTCAATCGCTATAAAAATAAAGCTGAGAGATGATCACAGCATTCAATGGGATCCGGTTCGGTTAGTCCTAGGACTAACCAACAAATTTTTACCGCGGCCGCCGAAAGGAGAACACCAGTTTCCCCTCTGTTCATCACCATCCTAAACGTTTTTACTCCCACATCTACTCGAGTTCTCGGTTAACACAGTACTGCTATGATTAAGTGATAAATGCCTATACGCTTTTGCACAACAAATTGCTTTCATTGCGATACAATTTACAAGGACTTAAAGTTATGATTGCACAGCAAAGTCTTCGGTTGGCGTTCTTCTAAACACGTTGTCCTGGTGTGCCATCTTAACACGTCAGCATGCCTGTCAAAGGCTTTGAATCAGAGAGCACAGCTTCAGAGGATCAGCTATGTAAATTGCAGTTACCAATCATAATGACGGAGGTTATAGATGAGTGTTTCTGCTGCACCGGTATTACGAACCATATGAAAATGGCGTATGCGCATCTTCCAGTACTCCCAAAGTGCTAGCCACTACCTTCCATCGCGGAACATGGCAAGATGATCGTTTTTATATACGAGTTATATGAAGTGTGATAATGGGTCAGTGCAAGAAAAGGGTGGACCGTGCTTATACTGGGGCTGCTATTCCGCCTTCGAAGCTGTTCGATTTCGAGTTGTGGTGTTCGAGGGCATTGAGCCTCGGCTTTTGAGTGTAACATGCTTCCTAAGGAGCGTTTAGAAAATAACTTGACTATGTCAAGCGTTGGAGCAAGGGTTCGGATATCGCAAAGTTCTGACGATCGATAGGTGTATGTGATGCTTGAGGTTATGATCAAGGCGTGGCATAATCTTATCGATAAACTATTCCCTTGAGAATATGTTGGTATCACTGCGCGGAGCTTTTGCGTATTCTCCCGTTGTCGCGGAAATAAGGATGATTCGTCCAAGGATGTAGGAAGCCGAAGCAAATGCGGAGATCGAGGAGTGGTGATTGCTGATGTACTGCGTTGTACAGCGATAAATATCTGTATCAGTGAACTTATGCGCTGACCTTACAGAGAACCTCACGTTCCATATTTCACTCAGCTTCATTCGCACTGTAGCAAATATTTTCCTGTGGTGATGGCAAAAGTCAATATAACAAAGGGCAAGGAACGGCCAGCAAAGAAGTCGCCGGCAAGAAAACGTCTGATAAGGAAAACTGCTCCGACAGCAGAGGAGCTGAAGGCTGCTATGATGTCAATGACTTCCATTGCAGACATTGTCGACGCCATACAACAAGCACGGTCTTCCTCTGCGAAAGGTAATGTACCATCATCTAATGATGATGGTCAGACAACTAAAGGGAAGCGTTCAACAGAGCCTTTAACAGGCCAGAATGCGGAGTCGACACCACTTCTGGAGGAAACGTTCACACCATCCCCGGAAGTTTCCCTTTTGGAGCAGGAATTTTCATCTTCCTCCGTAAAAGAGATCACTGATAAAGTAAAGCTCTTGCGATTGACCGACTGTGTTTGTACGTATTACCAATCTTCGATTATTAGATGTATTAACCACTTGTAAAGCACTGCCCCAGCTTGCTGAAGCTGTTAAAGATGAATTGCAAGAGCCGCAGCAATATGAGAACAGTCAGAGGAAGGAGCCAACTGATGCAGAATGCGGTTGGTCGGCAGGCACTGAGCCTGCGCTGGCATATCGACCCTATATGACAATCTCGCAATCTGCGTTGAAGAAAACGATGTTGTGTGAGTGGCGCATGGTGCCACCAAAGATAGAAGCTATTTGCGTCAAAAAGAAATCTTTGAAAGTTTGTTATATATAGCCTTCCCCTCCTTTCATAAGAAGTTTTTCCTTGCACTTCTCCATTACCCAATGACCACTCCCAAGTTCACCAAAACTCGAAGCATCTCAACTCGTTCCTCGGGTAGAATTACCAAACGTATACATCGGAGAGTTATCAATTCCCGCACTACAGGCGGTGATCTTTCAATTGATACACATAACCTTGCCGATACCTTGAACTCTTTGGGTCTTCACCAAGTCGCTACCCGCGAGAAGCTGGATGAGAGTACAGATGATGAGCATGGTTTGTTATTTGTAGCCCGCATAACCTCACATATGGACTAAGTCGATATAGATCATGACGCTATGAGCGAAGACGAGGATGAATCCCGTTTCCTCGAGTATCGTTTCATGACAGCCGAGACCGAGTCCGACGATGTTACCAGCAGCGACGACGACAATAGTGACTGCAGCCAGGACAGCCAGGTAGCGATAACTGCACCGCCTGCTCAAGAAATGATAGGCATGCAGTCGTTGCTGTCAGCTGTCAGAACGGCGATGACACCTACCTTGAATTCCGAGGTTATTGAACAACCACAAGCCGTCGCAGTACGCGATGCCAAGAGAAAAGGCCGAGGAAAGAATGGCGCGAATCTTAGCGAGAAGGAAATCAAACGCGTACTTCATTTTGCGATTATGTGCGGAATGACTCACGCAGAAACTGCGGAGATCGTGGGCACGACACGGCAGAATGTCGGACACATCCTTCGCCGATTCAAAAACAATGGAGGCAATTGGGAGAAAACGCCCAAACGAAGAACAGCCGAAAGAAAGATCGGCGAGGAGGGCGACGCTTTTCTTCGGGAGTTTAGCCGCAAACATAACAGCGCAACATTAGGCCAGATTCGGAAAAAATACTTTGAAAAGTTCAACACCACCGTTTCTGTGTCCACCTTGCATTGGCACCTCGTAAATCAGTGCCGATTAACGCTTAAGCGTTCTGGAAAATATCCTGAACGCCGCGATGATGAAGAGACTAAGCAGTTGAGGCAAGATTTTGTCCACACCTGGGTTGACACGAAGATACTTGACTATGAGCGCAACTGTGTCTTCATAGACAAAGCTTCGTTCAATTCTAGCATGCGACGAAATTATGCCAGGTCTGAAATAGGTTGTCCTGCTCGGGTGATAGTCCCAATCCTCCGTGCCCCATCGATTTCACTCCTAGCAGCTATCAGTAAGAATGGGCTTGTCGAAGCAAGCACCAAAACAGCGCCGACGTCAACTGGTACTACCGCCAGAGCAACCTCGAAGAAATCTAAGCGAGGCACAACCAGCATTGACTTTTTGGCGTTTTTACACTTGGTCATGAACAAGCTCGATGGTCAAAACAGAAGGGGTGCGTACTTAGTTTGCGATAATGCACCTATCCATACTCCTTTGTTCGTTAGAGAAGCATCGAAGAGCGCGGGTATCACCTTGTATTCTTGCCCCGCTACTCGCCTTTTCTTAACCCGATTGAGGAGTTTTTCTCAAAGGTCAAACCCTTGTGTCGTCAAGATCCGATCACCGAAGACAACATGACTAATGACATTGTGGCTCGCTTGGCCGAGTCCATGTCTAAAGTCACCGCAAGTGATTTTGAAGGCTGGATAAGACACTCGATTAGCTTTTTCGAGAGATGTCGCCAAAAAGAATCAATGTTGTAGATCAATCAAGCGTCCCCCATGTCCCTCTCTTCCCACACTTCTGCCTTTTCCTAATTTCATACGCTTTTAGTCATATTATAAAGATAGCTACTCGTATTGTATGGTAAGATCATTCCCTTGTCCTGTGGAAACAGGTAATAGATTATCCGCGGAGTATGCAACATCGTTGTCCTGGGAATCTCAATCATACTTTTGTGAACCATTGCTTTTACTCTCCCCAATCTCTTCTCTCTTCCAGATAAACTTCACATCGCACAACCCCTACCAAGGTAAATTATCCTTCTCTCATTAGCTTAAACAGATTACCCATTCACTCACGATAATAGAGAAGACTTTCGACATACAGCATGGCCAACAACGAACAGACTACCACAGATATGCAGATTGACACCATGTCCGAACGTGAAAGGGACGCCATCTACATGTTGACAGGCCGAATGAAAACCTTTAGTTTTCAGGACGAGACCGAGGATCAATGTGGGTATCTTCACAGCTGACCCCACTCATTATAACTAACCTCTCTGGCATTGCTGATATATCATTAAGCTCCTGAGCGGACTGATTCTGGTATTTTCCATGAGACGTACACGTTCAGTATCAATGGTAAGATGACAACGAAAAGAGCCACACGCGAGGAGCTTACACATGATAGATGCAGCCGACCACACCATGGAAGAGACCGAGGCAACTGCAGTTGTCGAACCTGCAGTTGCTACGTCGTCAGGCACTGTTCCACTCTCTGGCGTCGGTGATGTAACTGCTTCTGTTCGTAGAGTCCGCAGCAAGAAAGTGTCAAGCGGCAAAAGCTTGGCTGCACCGAAAACGAACAAGGTGTACAAACGAGGCAGCAAGACCGGGTACAAGCGGCACAATGCAGAATTGGTCAAGGCTGGAATGGAGAAGTATGTCATGTGCAGCATTCCGATGGCTGAAGCCGCCAAATCTATGAATATGCCGGTATCGACGTTCGCAGACCACCTTGCTCGTTACCAATCAGACCAAGAATCGCCCAAGAAGCGAGGTCGGAAACCTCAAGCGTCATTCAGCAAGGAATTGGTTAGATCGATTCTGGAATATGTGGACACCCATCCGGTTTGCTCAGTCGAGGATGTGCTCTCGCATAGCACAGATCAAGACATCGAAGGGCTGCCTTCCCGCGTATCACTGCAGAGATGGCTCCAAAAAAATGCAAGAATGACTTTTCAGCAATTAAAAAGCTTTAATGCGGAGCTGTCGAACGAAGAGGCAGAAGAGCACGGAAGCCGCTTCAACCGATTGTTAGCTTGCCCTGAATTTGACGCTGACAAAAATGTTGTATTTGTTATTGAGGTGTCATTCCTTGTGAACAGACGGCGTACGTACCCGGCGCGCTCTACTGAAACATCATCCCAGACGAGCAACGTAAAGGATAAGAAGCCGCATTTGTGTCTTCTCATTGCTTTCGACAATACTGGTATAATCACCACTGCGGCAAAATCGTTCGAAGGACGCGTTACCAAAGATGAATTTGTCCAATTTGTTTCTGACGTTGTGGCGATTTTACACGCTGAAGAGAAGAGAGATCTGTTTCTCGGATTGGATCCCCTTCCGGCTGAAGTGGCCGCGCCGGTTTCCCAAAAAGCGAGGGAAATGGGGCACACTCCTTTCATTTTTCCGCAACAGGAGTTGTCTTGGAACGCTGCCGAGTACCTGGTACGCGACTTAACTATTTTGCTTCAATCGACAGCTGACACCAGCAGGAACGAAGACGGTGGGAGATCACTTTGATACCGTCTTTGAATCAATGACGCCCTCAAAGTGCGAAGAATATATCTTCCGGGCATTCCCTTCCACTTCAGAATAATAAAACATTTGCTCCATACATTAAATACTCATCTTCTGCGCGTCTGTATGTCCTGTCGACTTCGGTATACAAAGACGTATGTCCATTCTTACGATCGCGAATTCACGTACCCAATATAAGCACCGTCCACCCTTTTCTTGCACTGACCCATTATCACACTTCATATAACTCGTATATAAAAACGATCATCTTGCCATGTTCCGCGATGGAAGGTAGTGGCTAGCACTTTGGGAGTACTGGAAGATGCGCATACGCCATTTTCATATGGTTCGTAATACCGGTGCAGCAGAAACACTCATCTATAACCTCCGTCATTATGATTGGTAACTGCAATTTACATAGCTGATCCTCTGAAGCTGTGCTCTCTGATTCAAAGCCTTTGACAGGCATGCTGACGTGTTAAGATGGCACACCAGGACAACGTGTTTAGAAGAACGCCAACCGAAGACTTTGCTGTGCAATCATAACTTTAAGTCCTTGTAAATTGTATCGCAATGAAAGCAATTTGTTGTGCAAAAGCGTATAGGCATTTATCACTTAATCATAGCAGTACTGTGTTAACCGAGAACTCGAGTAGATGTGGGAGTAAAAACGTTTAGGACGGTGATGAACAGAGGGGAAACCGGTGTTCTCCTTTCGGCGGCCGCGGTAAAAATTTTCCCTGTGTTGTGGTCGTTCGCTTTTTTGTTCCTGGTTCAATTCCTCCTGCCTAAATCGACGCATTAATTAAACCTGCCCAACCACAAGTAAAACAGCTAAAGACATCTGTGCTCATGCGAGTGCATTACCGGAACGTAGCGAGTTTACTTCCTTCCCGAATAAAGTCTATGTCCTTTCCGAATAACTCTGCACGACTACGAACAGTGTAAACAATCACGATTTATTTAATGATTTATTCCGAATGCGCTCAGTAAACGACTACGATTAATCGAGGGACGGTTTACGGATAACCCGGTGCTGGTCTTCGATTTAAACATGTGTCCAGTAACGAATGAATCCAACCGTCAGCGTCGAAGGAATCGTAACTCCCATCCGAAAAATTAAGTTCCTCTGCTACGAAAAAAGCAGTTCTCGAGTCTGGATAATTCTTGAGCCGAAACCTGAAAAATAACGTCGAGCTTTCTGAATAACTTGAACACCATATTCGGTTTTCACTTCCTTCATTGCGGATAACTATCCCCATGTCCGAAAAATGTTTCGAACATGCAAACTTCTTGTAAAAATTCCTGTATAGCGATGGAGGATCTTGATTCCGGTTTCATTCGAATAAAAGACATCCACGGGTCTCATCGTATTCTAACTGTCCACCATAAAAACAACTAAAACACCACAATCCCCTCCATATGCATCGTTTACAGACAGCTAGGCATCAACAAATATCTTGATGTAATAGCTCATCGCTGGTCCTTTTTTTGTTTCTAGTGTCTTCTTCTTTTCTCATGGTCTTAATCCCGAACAAGGCAAAGAAGATCGCTCCCGATACCGGCATTCAAGCTGAGCGTAATCAACCATTGACAACACTTCAAGCCTGGTATATCTGCCATCCAAAAAAAGAAAAGGAAAAAAGCAACTTCCTTTCCTCACCTTTTACTTTTTCTTTATTGGCTTTGCCCTTCCCTAGACCACCCATGTCCATCAACGACGGCTGTTGTAGGAACAATCCCCCACGCGCGAAACATCTTTCTGTCAGTTTGGTTGAGCCTTTCCGTACCATTGTGCTTTTCCTTGCCAAAGAGAGCATGCCGTGCAGGAGTTCTTGTTCCCTGTGAAAGCCAATGGCGATGGCCATGGTCATGGTCAAGTTGTTGCCCGTACAATCCGCGACATCCATAGCGATCCGGCGCCATTACCACCAAGAGCATCTCCCAAACTACCGATCGTCGCAATCAAGATGAGAGTGAGTGCGATTGTCGGTTCTCAGGCGGAGTATCAACGTATCGTTCCTCGATCAGCGATATAATCACTTTCTTACTACAGCTCTTCCTCTATAGGTTCCCCTGGATGTACAATCAAGCTCCATTGACGATCAAGATTCTCGGTACTTTGGGGTCGGCAGTGGATCTAGAGAAGATTGGGTGCTGGCTTACATTATTAATGATGCTCCGACCTTGAAGTGGTAGCATGGTCCTTGCGATAGGCGGTGTATTTTATATCAGGTATTCTATATATCGTTTCTCGATTCGTCCATAGTTGCATTCTAACTGCATGTTCATCCTTTGTAGATTAACGAGGACGAGGACGAGGCAGAACAGCACTTGAGACCAGATGTAGTATCCATAGGGCCACATCTTACAGGAGATAGAAGAGAAATGGCCCAGTAGAATAGACTTGGAAAAAAAATAAAGCCCATTCAATGAAAACAAGCTGGTTATGGTTTAGATAGCTTCAGTAATACACTATGGACATAAAATCTCTTATTGTTCCGGTTAATCAAGGTTAATCTAGATGAAAAGCGGTTATTTTCGGCGATGGTGAACTTTGGCGAAGCCATTTTAACCAGCACCGATATTCACAGGGAGTCATCTGAATTAACCGAAATTTTTACCATGGTGCATTAAAAAGGGTCTTTAGCAGTCTCGCTTATTTGCACTCATGCTAAAACACATATCGTCGTCTTCGTAATACAACACGTCCTATTAGCCAGGTTAACAAAGGACATTCTGTTTTTAAGTGATCTTTTGAGTACTACAAGACGTTATCTTTCTAGGTGTGGAAATGCTGAACGACTTCAAGCACAGGCGGCGTTTAACTTGATAAAATTTACCCCATTCGTATCACTATTGTCAGAATGGCTTGAAGTTATATTATCACTGGTTGACGCTAGGTAAATTGCAGTTGAATGCCTAAAAGAATTGCGAAAGGCAAAAGTTAATTACGACTACCTGAAAATCACCCCAAGCATTTGAGATAATATAAGCAAATTGGTCGATTTGCCGCTCTACCAGTCAACCAGAGCTACATGAACATCATGGGTTTGTTCAGCCCAGAAGATTACACTTGTACTCCCATGAAGTTCACGAATCGCAAAGAGCTTAGGCCTCTCGTCGTAAGTTTTACTACTACAAGTTACCCACATACGAATTAAAGCTAAATGCTTAATACCTTTCATTTATTTGGAATGCAAACAGTACTCGCTTGATTTTCATAGAAGTCATATTCAAGATCAAAACGGTAGTTGTAATCACACAATTTTCTAAATGCACCGGCGGATTGACTAGGAAAAAATCTTGCAGAAACAAACACAGTGTGCCCAGCGTTGACCAAGGAAAGTGTGCAGATGGAAACAACTTATTTCACCCTCGATTTTCTAGAGCTAATATATTACTAATCGTTAGCCTTGTGTGCCGCAAAAATGTCCATTAATGCTATACTTACAAGGTTCAGCAGCAGGATCATTTGGGTCCATTTCAAGTTCGGCATCCAGGCTAACAAAAATGTTATTTCAGGGAAGTAATTTTGGCAATTCCAGAAAACTTACTCTATATGAAGGGGATCACCCCATCCCCGCTTCGATTTTTTGTCCATCATTCTGTAGTTCTCGGCATCAGTACACATCTAGACGCATCTGCATACAAACACACACCTGTGTCCATATCCGCCATGGCGATCAAATTGGCGTCTGCTATTCTTCTGTTCCAACTGTTCCAGTTGCTCTATGCGTCGCTGCTCATATTGTTCGTCCTGGCCACGCTGGCCTTCAATGCTTGCACTGTCAATACCACGGTCGGTGCCACGCTTCCTATCCGGCGGCGTAACTAAACGGGAAATGCCATGGTGGATGTTAATCCTTTCTCGATTCTTGAATATTGAAGTAACCAATTAACCTGCAGGTCCTAGACGCGCTCGGCGCTCGGCATCGCGAATCTCTCGCTTCGTAGGTTCGCGCGTTTCCCCCTCGTGCTCAGTTGCAACCGTGTTGCCGAGCTTGTCAGTCGACGAATCCTCAGTGATTAGTGTAGAGTTGACGTTTTGCGCAGCCATTTTAATTGCAAAGGAAAGAAAGAAAATTGCGCAAAACCCCTGGAATATACGTTGTTAAATAGAAATACGTAACTTCAGACGTCGTCATGACGATGACGCTATCTTTTATGCAGCTCCTTCGCCGCTTTAATAGGAAAGGGACATTCACATGATCGGTCGGAGCTGCACCTCCTCCCCGGGAGAAGAAACTTCTACTAATTTAGTAGTAGCCCTTTCGTGCTGCCAATAAAATTGGACGCTGTGTGCACATGTCGATGCCGGAGAATAAAGATGGCCTCATTCTTCTTCCTCTTCATGTGTATATTGTACAGATAGGCGGAATAGCAGCTTTTAATATTATGACATTAGATAGAAAGGGAAGACGATGAGGTAATTGAATCATCGTCCGGGTCATCCTCGTCATTGTCCACACTTTCATAATGGTCCCCAAGGTCGTAGGCTCGCTCCTCCTGCGCCTGTGCGACAATCTCTTTGCCGGCTATGACCTCACGGCGATCACTAAACTGAGCTAAAAACTTACGCCTGCGGGCTTCTTCCTTTAGCAGCTCTTTCTCGTGCATCAGACCGTCGATACTACCGGGAATACTCGCCCGACGCACCGACAGAAATTTGATCTCATCATTGCTTCCCGCTGATGCGTCATCGCTCATTGAAGTTTCCCTGGCTGGCTGGCGTTTGGTCATGCCTCGGAGCTTCCTTCGGCCGTTATTGATTGCGTTTTCAATACGTAAACGATTTGAAATCATGGAAACATTTGGCCATGTCCGTGCTCGTCCTACATTCATCGCATGTTCGAGTCGGCTCTCACTGGGGTTAGACACAATATGGACCCAGTCCAGCAGACCTGTCTTTGGCTAAACGAGGGAAAGAGTACATCAAGTCAATAAATCTCTGGTTTCTTTTCATAAACCGATTTCAACTTGCCAAGATCGTTACTGTGCCGTCAAACTTTTGCAGCCACAAATTACTCCAGTCTTGATCTTTCAATCGTGGGAGTAGATTAAGATCACGAAGGACCTTGAGCCACTTTGATAAGTCTAATTTTAAAAACTGCTCAGCCGCAGAGGCCAAGAAACCGCCACGCCTAAAATAAAATGAATCCATTGGTGTCTGTTGGCGAAGGGCGTGAAAAGAATACTTACCATCCCTTGCCCATGCGATGGGTAACAGGTCGTCCGGGGCTACCTTGATTGGCATAGAAGAAGACGTGAATATGGGGATTGACTTGACTGACAATAGTGTAATTGACACCGAAAAGATGATACAGAGCCTGGGTAGGAATATCTGTGCGTAGACTTCCGTCCTTAAAACGGTGGCCGTAATTGTAGGGAGTGAGATGGGTGGATTTTGGTGATTTTTGCAACAGCACCATCGGGTTAAGAATCTGTTTTGGTTCATGAATAGAGAAGAAAAGTTAGGTGGGAGCTTACATTCCACTTACACCGGGAATGGCAGCAGAGGCCATCACAGCACTCCATATGACACAATTGGGTGTGGTGATGTAATTCAGCAGCTTCGGGGGAGAGTGAGGATCGTTGGGAATGACGGACACATTGAATACCCTGCCTGTGCGTTCGTAGGCCTCCTTGAATGTCATAGATCCTCGTGAAAACCACAATGCCAGGCGACACCATTGGTCACTATCAAAAAATGCACCGGTCGTCGCATACCTCGCAAGATGGGTGACGATGGAGCCATGGCAAAACGTGATTTTATGGGCAATTTCAGGACCTAAAACCTGGCGCAATTCTTCATCCGTGCGGGTACAAACGAGCGCTCCCATCAGCGCACCCGCTGACGTTCCTGTGATGATTGGTGGCAATAGCTTCCGATCGAGTAGTTCCCGTATGACGCCGAGATGATAATACCCGAAGCCCGCGCCCCCAGACAAACAGAACGCCGTACGACCATAATTTTTGGCATACAATTTGAACGCAAGTCGTTTATCAGTTGCAGAGATGTGTATGTTCTCGGAAAGGGCTTCGATGGATTTGACCACTAGACAAAACACCATTTGTTGAGTTCAGTTCCTTTACAAAAGGATCAACGTACCCTCTTCGACATAGGCTTCCACAAGTCGTTTGGTACCATGGTAAGTGTTGCAATACAATTTAGTGTTTTCAATCCCTGCAAAATTCTGCTTAAGACAGGCATAGAGAACATCCTTGAGGTTAGCTGCAGCCTCAGGGTCATGGTCTGCATTTTCGCGATAGAATTGTAGGTGGTGGATCACTTTTTGCAAAAGTTTATAATCATAGTACCCGAACGGGTCTGAGTCTTTCCAGGCATCCTTTCCCATGTAATGATCAAGAGCATCTGCTGCGTTACACCATTCTTCATATGATTTTGCTGCTCGCAAATTCGCACGAAGTTGTTTTCGTCGGCCACGCCTTGTCCGGTCCTCGATTGTGTTAATCCGTGAATCTCGATAGAAGGCTAACGACGCAACAATCCCATCACATTTGTGCTTACCAACTAAATACAGTTTCCCAAGCTCTGACCAGCTGGCGCAGACCAATATACAGGAGAAGTTCAAAAATGATAATTGTGACAATGCTCCACTATATGCTCGATCATGTTAGAAATGATTTCTAAAAAGATACATAGAGAGCCTTACGATTAGGGGGTATCGCATCAAAGTATACGAGATACCATTTGGAGTTCCTCTCTCTTCTTTCGTCGATTCCCGCTTCTTTTTCTTCTTGTATGTCATTTCTATGCGCTCCGATGCGGCCTCAGACCCGCTGTTTGCATCTCCCGCAAGGGCCCGTGCGAGGTCTCTAATATGTTCATAATTGATATAGTCGCGATCGAATTCGCTTTGGAGATTACTGTGAGGATGGTCACTGGCAATCGAGGATTCGGAACTGTAGTCTTGAATAGGAGGTATAGGTCCGGAACCTGATACTTGTATGGGTTGGTCCATGGCAAATGCGAAGGAAACAAAGAAGAAATAAGGTAAAAGCAGCAAAGCGGACGATAAAAATTATACTGCTCCTGTTTTCGATGGTGGGGTTTCGGACCAATGCATGAAAAATTAAGACTCACTCTTTTTCCCCAAAATCAAAGTCGCCCCCTGCCAGTTCTGAAATTCCAGGATCACAAATAAAATCGCGTTTTGCCCAGAATACGCATGATGACAAATCGAATCTCACTGCATTCAAGGGAATATGTCGCTTGCGCAAGACCATTTCTTTCTTTTGACTCTTTCTCTTTTATACACTTTAACACTCTGAAACGAACAACCTATTTTTCTACGAAGATGGCCAAGGCCATGCCGTTGATGAACGTGGCTGTCCTGAGACCTATGGACTATGTTGCTGAAGAAGAAATGTACTCTCTGCACTCCGTTTGTTCTCACAATGAATATCTGCGCAGCATACCTTGCAAAGATAACTCTGATCTTATTACCACACACATTCCCAACCGAAAGGATACAGACATTCGGATGAAAAAGCTCAGAGCAAGCCCAGTTACACAACATACACCGACCAAGACAAGGTCAGGTTTTTTCAAACTGATGTTTGAAAAGGCCTTGAGTGCATCGGCTGGTAGGAATCGATGTTTGTACAGCCCAGCAACGGGCATTACAGTACGGGGAAGACCCTGACAGCATCTTTAAGAAACCTAAAGCGAGGGGTCGTTCGCGTATTCTCAATGAAGAGCATAACAGCATTATTTTAGAACGGGTTGATGAATATCCATCCATTGTCCTAGAGCAGCTGATTGAGCAACTGCTCCAAAGATTCGAGGGTCTCAAAGTATCTAAACGGCGCTCCATCGATTTATGAAAAACGAATGCAACTTGTCATTGAAAATGGCTCGGTTTCAGCCTGTAGACAGAAATAGTGTTGCGAAGATCCAAGAGTCTCTTTGACTGAGTGGGCAGATGGGACAGGAGCGACATCGACTTTAGAAAAAACTGGGTTTTCCTTGACGAGGCTGGATTCCATATCAATATGAAACGCAGCATGGTATGGCCCAAGAAAGGGACTCCTGCAGTGGTCACAACACCAAACACAAGAACAAAGACAACCACATGTTGGAAGCAATCTCAGCATCAGTCATCATTAACTGTAGCATGAGACTCTCGTAGCCCACCAACCAAGAAAAGAACGAGGGCAGGCCACTCTGAAGTTACGAGCAATGGAACTGTCACTGGACACTATCTCAGCTTCCTTAAAGCTAAATGGACGAGATGGATAAGTATGAGCATATGAAGAACCATTATTTGGTAATGGACAATGTGCTTATCTTCCGCCATACTCGCCCGAACATAATCCGATTGAGCAGTTTTGGTCAGTCGTCAAGTGAAAGTAAAACGCAGTAGGTTCCTGGAAAGCGAGACGTTGATGACCCGAATCAGTAAAGGATCCAATAGCTTAAAAGCTGAGTGATTTCGAAGGTTTTGTTTCTCATTCTCACAGATGTTTAGCCAACTGTCGTAACAGACAGCAACTTTGATGCGCCTTTCCAGGCACACAGCAAAAGTAAGTAGAATATGTGACGTTGATTTAAAATCCTATCACTCTGATATCACCGTACATGGTACCAACTAAAGACGTGAACAATGTAAAAGCGTATGTCATACTAATGAGTTAATGGATTAGCTCTCGACGGTAGTTATTACGAGTACATGCAATGGTATTGCTAGAGGACGAAGGCAGATTAATTGGTTGCGGGCGTACCAAGGAATACAGATGAGTCGATGGTATGCATAAGACAGCCATGGTGCCTGAAGGCGCAAAGGAGCGTCATTGCAGGGTTTGGTGGTTGACGAAAGAGGGTCCTCCTCGATATCGGAAAACGGAATCAAATTGTAGGCGGATATTGCTTCAAAGGTAATTGTCGCGCAGGGAAAGGGAAGGGTGATTTCTGAAAGTCCTTGCCCGAGTATAAGGAGGCCTGTTTTTACGATGGCGGTAGGGTATTTTTGGAAGACTTTGACGTGGCGTTTGGGCTGGTAGGCTGAAAGTTTTCTAAAAAACAAAGCTTGATGATACCAATGTGATGGTGTTGCAAGGATGATTAGGCAGCGAAAACGGAGCAGTAGAAACGTCTACTGTCACTACGAAAGTACAATCATCTCTTATTATCAAGCCAACAAAAGGATGCCGTCGACGAACAAATCTTAAGGCAAGAGAAGGGCAAAATTGATACCAGGAAGGTACACGAATTATTGATCACATAATGGCTATTCAATGCTGGGAACCTAATGTGTTTTATATATTGCAAAATAAAGCTATACTTTATAAAGAATAGGACTTCACCATAACACGGGAATAAAACAGGAATTGGTCTTTATTGTATACTAACTAATGGAATGTTTATACTAGCTTGAATGGTTAAGGATATGTGTATGATTCCTGATCAACAAGTTGATTTATAATATGTACGTAGGCTTGGTTTCGGGGATAATGTTGTGTGGTAAGTGCACCAAATTTCTTAGTAATCCTGTTGATGTGTTGCTTGGTAATTAAGGTCACATGACTGATGTTGGTCGGACTATTGCAAGACGCCATTTCCCTACAGTCTTGTAACACCAAAGTGGTATCAGTGGTGACAATGCAGTTGTCTGCACTGTTTAATGTGTCTGCATATGATCATTTCTGGATCAACGGGACTTTGATTTTATTATAAATAATAGGGACTTGGGCATATGATTCTCTTTATCAAATCCATCCTCCTCCTCTCTTGTCCCTTGATTGGTATACAACCCGATCATATCGACTTGTTTCAATTTCAATCTTCAAATATTTCGGGTCCTTTGTAGATAATGGTATCAGCTTAATCAAATACCCAAGAGGAGGGGATAAGGGATTTTCGGTGGGACCATGATTTGGCTGCACCCGCGCAGGTCTCCACCATGGCTTCGTCGAGGTGTGTTTGTTCGTCTGCTTCCTCCGTTGCTTCCCCCGATACTTTCTCTGCTGGTGTTGTCGTTAGGCCGTCGCTGTCCCTCCTAGTTCCTTCCTCCAACCTTCCGCCGTTGCATCTGCCGCCAATGCCCAACCTCTCTGGATCCTTCCTTTCTTCCTCTCTTCCGTGCTGGTTACCGCTGGCGCACACCTAGCTACCTTCGGGGTATGTTAAAGAGTAAGAGGAGGGTTGATACTGTACTTTCTGTTGACCAATGGGTATGTCTCTGGCCTTTATCCATGCGAAATTATATTTACTTCATATGCGTCATAATTTTCCCCGTTACGAAATTTATCCCCATTGACATGTGGGAACGAGTAATTTGAAACTAACTAAAGTACACTTCAGAGAAATCACTGCCCTTATTCTACATGAAAAATCTTTATCTTTTGTTCCGCCGATGAGCTGTTCTGTACAAATGAGACAAATGACCTGTCATAGTGAAAACAGGAATCATTTAGGATCATACACTTACATTCATGTTAGCGCACACTTCCGTTTCACATTAATATACATATTGGTCAACCTCCCAATCGTTTGTTGGATCTATTGCATACTTCTTAGTCAGTATACAGAACATCTACTTATTTTAATAACGACCCCGATCAGTGAAATTACTGTAGATCCTCATGTGTATATAGAAGTAACGCCCTCTATATCGCAGCTATTCTTTCACATATCCAAAGCAGTAATCTGGGATGAAATACCTTCTTCTCACGTTCGCGTCTTTTTTCTTTTATTTATTTATATATACATATACATATGTACGCGCGCATCTAAATACGCTTTGGAGTTGATCTGTGCAGCAAAGTTAAAGGGTATGGAGGATGATTCGTCGCTTCAAATTGCTGATGCAAATGCATCTACGCTAGACAACCTCATGCGACATTGGGTTGTTCACACACCTGCGCATGTTCACAGAGCAAACGGGATGATTTAATATAGGTGATCGTGTATGTCAATAGTATTTACGTATTTGTTTCAGACATAGGAAATAAGAATAATTCATAAGTGGTACATGGTCCGAATAAGGCGTGGGTTAAACGACTGCTTTTCAAACCGGGGTTTCGACCTCTTTCTTCTCATCAGTTTCGACCTCTTTCTTCTCATCAGTTGCAACCATGTCCTCTTCGCTGATAAGGGTAGGTGGAACCTTGTTAGCGACAGCAAATATACCAGGGAAAGAGACTATGAGCAACAGCCAAGCAATAAGAGCGGCCCATCGAAGGCGCACAGCGCCGGTATCGATACCAAAAGATAGAGCAGCGCCGGCGGACTGGACAGCTTTGTAGAATCCTGCATAACGAGAGAGCACCGTGCTATCGTTGGACATAGAGCCCATCAGCCAGTACATGTAGGTCTGGTACATGGCGTCCGTAAGACCGTAGCACAAATATAGGACGAATGGACCGCCAAATCCGGGACTGGTCCAGTGCTTGGTATCTTTGAAATCGGCTTCAAATCCCAGTTGGAAGATAAAACCACCGATCCAGACCGCGATGATAATAACAAACAGAAAGGCGCCAGTGACGAGGGCACGAGCACGACGCGACAAGCCAGTGTAATCGAGTAGGAGACCAATGCCAAGCGAGCCTACGATCTGGAAAGTCCAATACATGGCGCTATTTAAGGCACGGGTACCGGCATCAAAATAGACGGCATTCATATGGAACTGGTACGCGTAGAACCAGTTGGAGCACAGGAAGGCGGGTGCCTACAACGTTAAATTTTGTTTTCGCAATAAGCTTTCGGTTTACATTCATCGAAAGGATACTATTGGCTTTACCAAACAAAGCATGCGCCAGTCCTTGACAACTCGGATAACATTCATGATCTCGGTTGACCAACTCGCTGCTTCATGAACCAAAACCTTGGTGCCATCGTGACGGACAACACGGCTGGGACTAACAAGGAGGAATGTCAGTACAATACCGAGGCCCATAATGACAATGAATGCGACATAGGTTCCCGTGGCAACTTTGCCCGTGTGGTTTTGGAGATTTAGGCCCAGCGTAATGAGCGAGCCAAGGATACCACCGACATTAAAAATTGCCCAGAAGACGGCAACATATTTTCCTTTGTTCTTTTCTTCGGGATAGGACATCATAATGCTGCCTTGGGCAGTCCATAGCAAGCCGGCACAGCAACCTAAGATGGCTCCTGCAGCAATAACAAATCCACGGTTTTCTTTGGTATCATACACCCAGAGCGAGGCTGAATAGATTACATAGCCGACGCTTCCCACCTATTTCACATACCCCCAGCCAGGGGTAACAATGTCAATGGTAATGTCCTCACTTTCCAGCAGTAGTCTTCTCTGTTTTGTTGTACAAATCATTTACCGTAAGAGTCAGTCGAGGCCCGAACTTGTTACAGAAGGAGCCACCAAAAAAACCGACAACCGCGAAGAAGACGTAAAGCACGCTGTTGGCGGTATTTGTAAGGTAGACGTCCGAGCCCATGAGGCCACCAGCACCGATACCACTTAGTGCGTTGAACATGCCGGGACAGCAGAGGCAGACAAGGCCGACAAATATGACCTGCACCAACGGCGAGGCACACTTGTCCATGAATTTTTGTAGTGGACCGCTTTCCTTATTCATATGATTTAGAAGAGGAGATGGTGCGTGGAAGAGTTGTGTTGTTAAAGAAAAGAGTTCGAAAGAAATCCAAGATGGGATCATTTTATACGGAAAAAATCCAGACAGGTGAGGGACCCTTTTTTGGACCCTGTTACTTTTCCCTCGGCTGTGTTCCCTCCCGCCATCGTTTTCCTCTCGAGGTCGTCATGATGACTGATCATACACGGTATGGCAATGCTTTGCGTGTTATCTAAGCATGGTGGGAACGGCGACACCAGGAAATGTCGCACGGGAAAAGAAGAATAAAAAAGGCAGGTTCCACCAAGACGTGTGTATATGCGTGCGTGTGTCCATTTTGGTGACGGGGTCATTCGATTTCATTATTTGTTATTCCGCTCTTACAGGATCGTGTTAGGGATAGGAAAGGACAAAAACAAGAAAGGCTTCAATTTTCATCCTTAGAGATTTGCAGCCAGTACTTTGTTACGATATTATATAAGGGCTTGTTTTCATGGAGTACTTGGGAAGTTTCCAGGGTTGATGTATATATTTGGTGGTACGAATATCAGGGATGTACAACAACTTATCAATCTTGTGACCTAACTCAGTGTGCCGCCCCGCGGCGAGCGTACAAAGCCTCATGTACTCACATACAATCAGAGAGAGGAAGAGATGTACAAAGTTTTTTGTTACTTCTCCGTTCCGTCCAACCCTACCTCGGAAGGATAACATCAGCCATTCTGGTTTGTTCCGTTTTATTCGTACGAATCAAGCCTGATATTGAAGCTGCCGTACGTATACCACAAATAATAAGCCCATAGAGGTAGCCATCTTACATTGTTTGCAGTGTATTAGTTTTCTGTGGTTCCAAAAAGAATAGGATCGGGTGGGAAAAAAGGAAGGGTCCAACTGTGACTTACTTGCTGTCTTTAATCGCTAGCACGCAGCTGATGTCCGTTTCAGGGTCAGCCTATTGAATACCCAGGGTCCTACCCTTCTCACGCGATCAAATGAAATGGTAATCAAGAGCAGGGTTATAAGGGTCGATTCTCGGAAAACAGGTGCTTATTTTTTTCGTAAGGGGAGGAGGAAAGAAAACCGGGCCACCGTGAATTGACGATAATATCGACTCTTTTTAAAACGGGACAACCGAATTCTTGTCTTATTGGTTTTTATCATTTTTTCAGAACAGAACATCCTCGTTTGTCATTACAGAATACTATGCTTTTGCACTGCTTCAACCGAAATGGTGCTGATCGTTTTGTATAAATGCATGTGCTTTATTCTCTCATAGACATTTCCACCATTTTTGCAAAGGGTCGTGGGAAGACCAGGGCCAAGCTGTTATCAGTAAAAAATCATCTAACTTGAATAGATGCTTATAAAACAGGCAACAGGGTCCTATTTTTCTGGGATGCTTAATTGGTGGCAATTCATGGCTACACAAAGTCGCAGGTATTGTTAGCATTTCTATATTAAGTATGTCTTAGATCACCCATACAACCTGTATCTGTAGCTACAGAAACGACACGACTGTTCTATCCTATCGCAATTCATTCCAATCGATTAGATGCGTGTCCCTGCGTTGCCGAGCTGCGGGTTAGTTTACATGAAGAAAAAAGGACGGGTGGAGGGCGTGGATGTTAATCCTTTATGCCGAAATATGGCCGAGCGGAGTTTTTGAACATGGTCGTTGCCTGATATGCGATAACATCCACCATCTTCCAAATCAAATCGCTCCCTTGGCCAGTTCTGAAGTCACAGGATCACAAAAATAAAATCGCATGTAGCCCAGAATACGCATTTACATTCTGAGATGAGCAACCTATTTTTCTACGAAGATGGCCAAGGCCATGCCGTTGATGAACGTGGCTGTCCTGAGACCTATGGACTATGTTGCTGAAGAAGAAATGTACTCTTTGCACTCCGTTTGTTCTCACAATGAATATCTGCGCAGCATACCTTGCAAAGATAACTCTGATCTTATTACCACACACATTCCCAACCGAAAGGATACAGACATTCGGATGAAAAAGCTCAGAGCAAGCCCAGTTACACAACATACACCGACCAAGACAAGGTCAGGTTTTTTCAAACTGATGTTTGAAAAGGCCTTGAGTGCATCGGCTGTAGGAATCGATGTTTGTTCAGCCCAGCAACGGGCATTACAGTACGGGGAAGACCCTGACAGCATCTTTAAGAAACCTAAAGCGAGGGGTCGTTCGCGTATTCTCAATGAAGAGCATAACAGCATTATTTTAGAACGGGTTGATGAATATCCATCCATTGTCCTAGAGCAGCTGATGGAGCAACTGCTCCAAAGATTCGAGGGTCTCAAAGTATCTAAACGACGCTCCATCGATTTATGAAAAACGAATGCAACTTGTCATTGAAAATGGCTCGGTTTCAGCCTGTAGACAGAAATAGTGTTGCGAAGATCCAAGAGTCTCTTTGACTGAGTGGGCAGATGGGACAGGAGCGACATCGACTTTAGAAAAAACTGGGTTTTCCTTGACGAGGCTGGATTCCATATCAATATGAAACACAGCATGGTATGGCCCAAGAAAGGGACTCCTGCAGTGGTCACAACACCAAACACAAGAACAAAGACAACCACATGTTGGAAGCAATCTCAGCATCAGTCATCATTAACTGTAGCATGAGACTCTCGTAGCCCACCAACCAAGAAAAGAACGAGGGCAGGCCACTCTGAAGTTACGAGCAATGGAACTGTCACTGGACACTATCTCAGCTTCCTTAAAGCTAAATGGACGAGATGGATAAGTATGAGCATATGAAGAACCATTATTTGGTAATGGGCAATGTGCTTATCTTCCGCCATACTCGCCCGAACATAATCCGATTGAGCAGTTTTGGTCAGTCGTCAAGTGAAAGTAAAACGCAGTAGGTTCCTGGAAAGCGAGACGTTGATGACCCGAATCAGTAAAGCATCCAATAGCTTAAAAGCTGAGTGATTTCGAAGGTTTTGTTTCTCATTCTCACAGATGTTTAGCCAACTATCGTAACAGACAGCAACTTTGATGCGCCTTTCCAGGTACACAGCAAAAGTAAGTAGAATATGTGACGTTGATTTAAAATCCTATCACTCTGGTGGTATGCACAAGACAGCGATGGTGTCTGAAGGCACAGAGGAACGTGATTGCAGGTGCTGATGGTTGATGAAAGAGTGTCCTCATCAATGCCGGAAAGCGGTGCCGAATGGTAGGTGGACTTTGCTTCACAGGCGATTGTCGTGCAGGGAAAGGGAAGGTGATTTATGAAAATCCTTGTCTGAGTTCAAGGAGGCTTGCGTTTGGGCCGGTAGGATGGATTTTTTTTGTAACGTTGGTGCAAGGAGGACTAGGCAGTGAAAACGGAGCAATAGAAACGACTGCCGTCAGTACGAAAACACAATAACCTCTTATTATCAATCCAACAAAAGGATGCCTTCGAGGAGCAACTCTTTAGGCAAGAGAAGACCAAAATCGATATCAGGAAGAGACGCCAATTATTGATCCCATCATGGCTTTTTGATACTGAGCACTTAGGGTATTGTATATATTGTAAAATAAAGACTTATACTTGATAACAATAGTATACAGAAGATAAAGGAATAGTACCGCTGAGCTCATATCCACCGTTGCAAATGCCTCGTCCAGACCATATCATTCTCGTCCTTGTGGTTTTCCTTATCGTCTTCGTCGCTGTTCTCGCCTTCGCCCGTGTACTCGCCCTCATCCTTCTCCTCGTCCTCGTTCTCGCCGCTGTCTTACGTTCCGTTGTTCTGGCTCGGCTAAATGGGCCCTAACGCCAGCAGCAGGCGCTCTCTCGGGAACATCCGCATCAAGGAAAGCTACTCTGCGGAATCTTGCTGGTGCCCCGCCCTGGACCCGGATAAAATTGAAGACCTTTAATTGAAAGAAACTATGGATATTTATATCAATTGTTATAACGTTGAAGATGTACAGATGCTATTGATAGTTATTGGTGGGTTTATGGTGGTTTTAGTCGGAATTGCATAAGGTCTTGTCTGACGCGGAGTTGAAACTAGACGGAAGGAAATGTGCGACGACAAAAGGAAGGATAGCTTCTCGAGAATGAGATAGGAATAAGATAATGTTGAGTGACATACCAGGGGTATATTGTACTTAGATTCTAAGATAGAAAACAAGCGATAGTTATAGAAACAGAGCTGAGGTAGGAACGAACTGGAGTGATATCAACAAGATGGTGCTGATGGAATCAATCAGGTGACCAAACAGACTAATAGGTTAAGTACAATGCTAGATAGGTCTAAGTCGCTTCCGCGAATTCTTTTCTGTATCTTTTGCTTTTCTTTGCGTTGCTTGGCTTTTCTTCGCTATTCTCGTTCTTCTTCTCTAACCTACAACGTCGCAAATATGGATGGACAAAACTCAGTAAGCCGAACTAGTCAGTTGTTTGAATAAAAGATATTGATTTATTTGAGACACGCGCAGCAGCAGAACCTGGCCACACAGATGGCTGTGATTATACGGCGCCCCAATTTCAAGCGAAATGGCAGAACGTATTCTCACCGAATTAAGAAAGATCATATTATGAAAGTTTTTGATCCAATGCGGAAAATGGATGAAGAAAGACGTGAAGCCATTTACACCTCCATCGATAATCTTGCAAATACGGCCATCAAAAGGCTTGAAAAGAATCTCGGCGGTGATACCATGACGTTCTCAACTCCTTGGAAACTGATCGATAGTGACATGAAGGCCGAGGCCATTGAGACTTTCAATCAATTTGTGTTTGAGAAGTATACGGTGCAGTTTCACCGCTGCGAAATAGATTGGTGTGCTAATCATATGCTTGGAGAACGCTGGCGTAGCCGGCATTGCTACCGTGCTCGGGTTGACAAACGACGAAGGTATCAATTCTTCATTATGTATATTGAATGGGATTGTTATCGCTTATAATATTTCAGAATTCAAACACCGGATGACGGTATTGACAAAAGCAGGTATGCAGGGTTGTTAAACATATTGCTTGTCCTAATATTGCTCTTGGTAGTAATACTTCTAGTAGAACTGTTCCGGGACCTATGGATGACATTCAGTGGTAATGTGTACTTTCCTTAGCAACCTTTAGGCAGCAATGTGTTGACTGCTTGTTTATTAAGTCGTCTTCTTTTCCAGGACTGGTCAATTCGGGTACGTAAGCGTTGACATTTAGACAGTGCGCAAGAACTAATTTCCTTTATGCAGGAGCACCACGACCTTGATTGAGCTCCCTTCACATAGGGATGCTTTTCATCATGATGAAGAAAGTAGATGTATTATATTTCACTGGAAGCCTTGTAATATTAATCAGTACCGGAGGAGGGTAGTGTTCCTCACGCAGAGACAATTTCCGAAGGACAGCCACGTACAGAAAATCGAGGACAACGAGGACGAGGACGAGGGTGAGGACGAGGCAGAAAAGCACTTGAGACCAGAAGCAGCATCCATAGGGCCACATCCTAGAGGAGATAGAAGAGAAATGGCCCAGTAGAATAGACTTGGGAAAAAAAATAAAGCCCATTGAATGAAAACACGCTGGTTATGGTTTAGGTAGCTTCAGTACTACTGTATGGGCATACAATCTCTTATTGTTTCGGTTAATCAAGGTTAATCTAGATGAAAAGCGGTTATTTTCTGAAAGTGCCATTTTAACCAGCACCGATATTCACAGGGAGTCACCTAAACCGAAATTTTTACATGGTGATCTATGTTACTTACCGCTGCTCCTTGACAATGCTTCCTGTCTATCGGACACCCAACGAACAGCCCATAGCATTCTTGTAGGCTAATGTATACGGGCTGTTTGTGTTTCTTTCCATGGTTTGTATTGTCAACAAACGACATTTTCTTTGATTTTCCATAGAGTAATATGCATATTCTCAAGTAGTAATGAAGCTTTTGTTTCCATTCATAGATGATCAAGATACTGTACACTCATGCGATGGCACAGCATAATGTGCGTTCAACTGAGAAGCATTGCATCAAGAGTAATGCACTTTATCGATATCTGAATGATTTGTATTCGCACCCATGAAAGTGTCTGATTTTGAACATGTGTGCAATTATGCACATAGCGTCGATTTAAGTTGATGAGCCTACATACCATAAGGAGCTCACAACCACTCCTATGCATAACAGACTTCTTTATCATCTGTATTGCTAATGAGTTGTTCCATACATATAAATCAGACAGGTAGCCTAATCCTTCCCATATCTTGTATGACACCATGTCGGTATCTTTAGTTCAAAAAAATCAAGTTTATTTGTCCTCTGCATCGAATATCCGACTTAAAAGTTGCATGATCGTACAGAAAATCAATGCTCTTTATATTTCGTCAATCCTTTCCCATACCCAAAGTACGTAATCCAGGATCCAATATCATCTCATGTTCGCTATTTTTCCTTTAGTAGGTTCATATATGATGGTAATCCCAGAAGAATTATCACTTTGAAAGAGACAGTACAGTTAATTTTGTTATGACAATTGGATAAACGTTACAAGTATGAGGGACGAACGCTTCGAAATCGCTCGCCTTCAAGTTATCCGGTGCATCACTGATTCGGGTCATCAGTGTCTCGCTTTACAAGAAGCTATTTGTTCTGCTTTGTTCTTCCCAACTGACTAGAAGTGCTCAATATTACTGATTCCGGGCGATAAGGATGGACGATAGCGCATCAATAACCTGAGTCTTATGAATAGATTTGTTATCCATTACATTCATCTTAGCCTTAAGAACGCTTAGATAATGTCCCGTTACAGTTCTTTGTAAGTTTTGATTTTCCTGCTCTCTCTTTTTCTCTAGGTGGATGGCCTTGGGGGTCTCAGGCTACTTCAAGTAATACTGGTGCTGCTAATGATATTAAGACTATTCACTTCTTTCTTAAACCATCCCATATTGTGGTCCACGTTAATATGGAATCCGGATTCATCGAGAAAGTGTAATGTCTTCTAAAATAAATGTCAATGACATCCCGTCGGATACATCGATCTCTGGATCCTTCCAACGCTATTCCTGGCTATAGGCCGAACTCGAACCCCCTTTCAATAAGAACACAGTAGAAAATTATACCGAAGAGTCCCATATTATTCTAAAGCGTTAGTAGTATCGCTGGATTTGGATACCCATCTTCTAAAGTGTTTCATAAATCAACGTTTTGGAGTCTTGCAAGTCCCTTAAATCACTCGAACACTAGCTCCATCAGTTTTTCTAAGACAAAAAATGGATCCCCATCAACGCATCTACAATAGCACTCGTATACTTCTCGTTGAGAATAGGTATTCCTAGCTCATTCGCTCCATCTGATGCACTCAGGACCTTCTCAAACACCAACAGGAGAAATCTAGTCTTTTCTTGGGAAGCGTAAATCATGTAACAACAATTCAGTCGTCTTTACTCACTAAAGGTTCGGCGCTCTTTGACTTTGAGATATATGCGATAGATGCGTTCGAAGTTGTCATTGCAATCTGCACAGCGCAAATAATTGGCGTGGACACAAACACCTTAAAGGGTATATTTTTACGGCCGATACCCTCTTCCTTCGGTTTAGAATAGATATGCTCATTAGTAATGTAGCTTTGTCAGTCATAATAAAGATTGTCCATTTCATTATGTGGAATGAGTATAGAAGGAGCAAGAGAAGTGCAAAAGCGCATTGAGTAAATGCGACTGCCATTTTCCGATCGTGCAGCCTCTGAATTGGGTAAAGTGTGATTTCGATCTTGGAAAAAATACGGGGTTGTAAAGCGTGTATACAGAGCGAAGTAAATGGAGTTGTCGGTTGTCATTATTATCTTAAATGTCAATCCAAAAGGCTTCCTCGTCCTCGTTGTCTCTGTGCAAACATGAAACATCCCCACCTTGAGATTCCTGCTGACTTTCGCGATCCATGCTAACCAAAATGGCTGCTGCTTCAAGCATCTGGACCTGCTGGTGCTTGGTCAACAAGAATTTAGATGTGAGTTCCCACTGCTCAGAGTGTTCCCAGCGATGTTTTGCAAGACAGCTCGGGTGCTTGTACACCTTCCCACATGCTTCACAGCTGTGATGTTGGATTCTTCGATGTTGTTGTTGTTGCTGCTGCTGCTGTTGTTGTTGTGAGGGAGATAAAGTCATGGGCCGAATGGTGCGTCCCCCTGTGCCTGCAGCAGTAGCAGTGGCGGATGAACGCCTGCGGCGTTCTTGGTATTGCTGCTGCTGCTGCTTTTGAAGTATGCTATGGTCGATTGTATAATTTTCTGGGAGTGATGACGAGTAGGCTTTGACAGTGAGTGCATTAAAATGCGTGGGTAGGGAATCACGTCGGTCGCTGAATACACTGCTACTGATAGAGGACGGGTCGTAGCAGCTGTCCGCGTCATCGCTACTATATGACAAAGAAGGAATGCGTTGTTTGCGAACAGGGATGGCGGTCATTATGACAAGGTAATGGGATAAAGTAAACAATAGGAAATAAGGTGGGAAAGGCGAAGGGTTTTTTGGTGGGAGCGGGCACGGCGGACTTCTCCGCTCAGGCACCGATCTAACTTGCCTTGGTTAATACCCAACGCTTAAATCCCGGAACCGTATGGAGACTAAGACTCAGAGAACGATATGGTGTTGATAACTGACTGTAATTAATGGATGTCTACATTAGTTGAATAGCTCTGGATAACGTATGTGGTATTATAAACGGATATTCGGTTAACTGATTTTCTCATCGATCACATGACCGCTATTGCAGGCAGAATTCAGTGGGTGCGACATTCTCATACAGTGCTTTAATTTTCAAAATAAATTTCGTACACGAATTAAAAACAATGGCGTATAAAATAAGAAAAGAAAGACATATCAATGGGTAAAAAGATTTCGCATTCGTGGATCGAAGTATTTTAGCCAACAGCTAACTTTACTCCTTCATTACACCTGTGAACTTACACCGCACCGTCCTTCGAACGGAAGAGGGCTTAGCTCGAAGTGCCGTGATTTTCCTGAGTTGTGTCGGCGGTAACTGACGCGGAAAATTATTGGTCGGACTCATGACCGCCTCGATCGGCCTGAGCATGTACGTCGAGGCCTTCCTGGCCTTGTCCGCCGTGGACTCACGTTCCGCTGGTCTGATGCAGGTGAGCGCAGCCTTTCACGAGCTGCAGACACTTGTGAAGTACTTCCTCTCTGAAACCTTGCTGGGATGATGCCATCTTCCCGAAGACTACGGAGGATATGCTGCATGGTAAGAACGCCTGCCGGATCCTGATTCCATAACTTGGTTGATGAACGCTCTCTGCCATGCTTGCTGTACAGGTTTGGTTTGAACAGCTATTGAAACATCAATATATTAGAAAATTTTGTCTATTTAGCATACGGTGGACTTTCAAAACCCTACTACTTGCAAGTTTGTTGGTTCGATAGACAAAACAGCTATTATCTAATAGGATAATGTACTTAACCTCTACCCTATAATAGCTGAAAAGGATCACGATCATCCGATCTGGGTTACTTCCATTCGAGACATACGCAACAACAAGCGCAGACTTGCTCATGCAAGATACACCAGGTAAGTATACGACATAGTCGATGGATTTCAGACGGCTATGCTCGTCAATAGCATGGCCCTGCCCGTCGTAGTAAAATGTGTATAGGCAAAATGCCGAAAAGCTGGGTACTTTTAAAGAGATGAATTTGCGACGTCTATTCCCGCGTATGCAACAGCAGATTTGCTATCTTACGCAGAGAGTTTTTGGCAGAAGCGACATTTATTGTTGCCATCTGACAACTTCAGTATTGGGTGGCATGCGACATTGATTTCGGGAAATGGTGTATATTGCCAATTTCGGTCGCAGTTATTTACAGCATGCCAGTTGTAGGATTATCGTAGATGGCCAGACAAGGGTGAGTAATGGCTGTACTAGGCTGCGAATGTGGTGAGTGGTGCGGTTATGGAAGCTGTTATTGACATCGAGGTTATAATGATTCGACTTGTGCAAGTATATAGGATTGTTACAGCAATTGAGATGATGGTTGATCTCTCTCTAGTATATTCAAGTTTAAATACAAAAAAAAGTCGCACTGATATATGAAGGATGATGGAAATCTGGATAGTCTTTGGCGTTGGGACAGAGTGTAACTCGAAACATATGGGGATGAGATGCATTATCAAGAGTTTAATGAGCTCTTTTCCCTACCGGTAAAACAGCTTTCTTCATTTTATTATCCATCTCATCCATTGCAGCCGTAAGAAAGGTGGGTCATATCCGATTACAGTTCCTTGGCTTGTAACTTTTGATTATCCAGCCATCTTGTCTTCTCTTGCACGGTGACTTTGGGTGTCTCGAGCTACATTTACGTAATATCTGATCACGATATTGCTGTGGGTTCAGGTTAATATAGACTCCAGACTAAAGCCGATGTCGGACATGTCCCATCGGTTCACCCAACCAAGACACTCCTGGATCTTCACATCACTACGTGTTCATTTTACACGATATGCCTTGAATACCTTTTACTTTCCCCACATCGCTTGAACAATTGCACCATAAAGCTGCTCGAAGGATGTTGGATGGATCCCATGAGCCTATTTATAATAAAACACGTTATCAAAAGAATATGTCGAAAAACGCAGGTTCTTTGTCTTTTTAGAATTGCAGCGCTCATCGCTGTTCCGAATGGGCATGTACTTTTTGTTCTTTAGCAGCAGGTAAAGATGATACTGTATTTATTTAATGCTATGTTTGAATGCTAGCTGCTTGCTGCTCTTCTGTTCTTGCGCGATTCTGAAAGAAAGGAAACTAAAAAACCCCAAGGGCATATGGGGAAAAAGGGAGGTGCAAGGGTGGTGAGAGAGATATTACGGGGAATAGAAGAAGGGAGGCAGCAAGTTAGATGTTTCGAGCAATAAATAGAAATGCATGGGTACGGTTCTATCTAGGCAGGTGATGAGAACGGAAGATGGGAAGAAGAGAAAGTTGACCGGGGTAGCGGGATGGGGCATCGAGTGTGGTGACATAGATTGTTGTAGCCATTCAACGAGAGCTTTGCCAGAGGCAGTGGCGCTATAGACGGATAGGTGTTCGTATTCAGGATGCTGAATGCTTTCCAGTTCATCCAGGGTGTCGCAGATGAGGGGCCAGGTATGGGCCCAATACCGCTGGCGTGCAGGATTTGTAGGACGTGACTTGGGTAGCATAATAAGGACGAAGGAAACTGGTTTGAGCGTTCTTTAGGGGGAATGCCAAGTCGGTTATGGAGGTCGATGCATGTAATAAGGTGTGTTCTAGTGGTGAGGCGGGGATTGGCGCACCGAGGGCATATCCGGGTTCTTTAGCAGCAGCTGATGCATTCAAACCCCTTTCAGAAAGGCTGACCTTGCCTTAGTCAGTGGAAGTAACGTAACCGCCTGTAGAGGCCACTTCTTTCGCTCAAATGCCTTTATTGTTTCGCTTGGAAACAAATAGACTGGGGAGAGCATGTCCGCTCATCAAGATTATATTCCATAGGGTCAATGTAGCTATGCTTATCAACAGCATGGGGCTGCCCATCATAAAGAAATGATCGGTCATTTCAGAATGATGACTGTGTATATCAAGAAAAAGATCCCAAGTTAAAGAAGTTGATATCTTCCATACAGGCACGGTATCTTTTTCTGTGTATGCGCATAAATATTCTTGAATCGGGAGGCATGCGACTTTTCATTTTTGGGAGAACGGCGCGGCTCTGTGTGCACTAAAAAAATTCAGCTGACAGGGCATTACGCCACACCTTTTCCTTTATCTCTTTCCTGGCGCACATTAAAGCAATGAAGCGATCACAAACAGACGAGATCAACGGCGATCGATATACCAAATCTCGCTTGAGAAATGATGGATCGAGAGATAGTCTTAGCAGCGCTGGGTCGCCGGTATCTTCACTTTCTACATCTCCTACGTACAGCCGATATACTCCAAAGCACAGTCGTCGCAAGTTTATAGGCGCATCGAAAATCTCTGAATACCAATTTCAACAAAAGCTTGGCGAAGGCACATTTGGGTAAAGCATGGCACGCTACATAGTGAAACCATTTTAACTTGGCGAGCTATTGTTATCTTGTGCATATACATACACATGCATCCATACAGCGAAGTTCATAAGGGCCTGCACAAGAGCACAGGTGACGTCGTGGCTTTGAAGAGAATCCTGATGCATAATGAAAAAGAGGGTGTAAGTCAGCCAAACAAAACGTGCTAAGAACATAGTCATTGACAGGATCATATTTTAAATGCTTAGATACCAATCACGGCAATTAGAGAAATCAAGATTCTCAAACAGCTCCATCATAAAAACATTGTACCTTTAACTGATCTAGCAGTGGATCGCGGTAAGGAAATAACTGTGTTCTGTCAATGATGGACTCAGCTGCACGCGCGCTTATACGGAGGAACTAGGTGATCCCTCAAAAAAGGAGCAAGGGTCAGTGTATATGGTGTTTCCATATATGGACCATGATCTTGCGGGCTTGCTTGAAAACCCATCCGTACGACTGACGACGCCCCAGATTAAAACGTATATCAAGCAGCTTTTGGAAGGGACGGCATATCTGCATCACGTGGGTACTTTTTGTTGGATGGGAGAGAAAGTGTTTGCAGTGGAAATTAATGCATTATCTTACTAGAACAAGATTCTTCATCGTGATATTAAAGGTTTGGGTATATGAAAGCAGAAGATGAGTTGCGAGCTCATTTCTTCTTTTTTTCTGTAGCTGCCAATTTACTTATTAATAACGAAGGTATCTTGCAAATTGCTGACTTTGGCCTTGCCCGGGGAGTCGAAGAAGAGAACAGGGAATACACGAGTTGCGTGGTGACACGCTGGTATCGTCCACCAGAGCTCTTCTTGGGCGAACGCCGATATACATCTGCCATCGACATGTGGGGTGTCGGGTAAATCATTGAAATTTGTCGACAGAAAAACAAGGGATTGAATGATGTTGTTTGTTTTCGGAAGGTGCATTCTTGGTGAGCTGTTGAAGACCCGGCCGATCCTTCAAGGGAGTGATGATCTCGATCAGTTGAAGCGAATTTTCCATCTTTGCGGTTCGCCGACTGAAAGTAGTATGCCAGGATGGGAGAGCCTACCGGACGCAAGTAAGTTCCATTTTGATCCCTCGCCACGCAGGATCAAAGAAGAGTTCTCCAAACATGATCCTCTTGCGGTGGATCTGCTTGACAAGCTGCTTGTTCTGGATCACACGAAGCGCATGACCGCATTGGAAGCCCTGGAACACGACTATTTCTATACCAGTCCTGGACCTGCTAATCCTGCCGAGTGAGTGATCGTATAATCTTACATACCCGTATTTCGAGGATGGCTTCTGATGTGTATTGATCTCATTTCTTTTTTTGTAGCTTACCAAAATATGAGCCTTCTCATGAATACGACAGACGAAGAGCTCGCAATCTTAAAAAGTAGAGATGGTGCTTAACTTTTTCGCTCAAGGCTTATACATATTCTTTCCTTCTCGTCTATTCCTTATGTCGTCTTTCCTGTATGCCTCATAAGTATATGGACGCTCTTCGTCAACATGAATGTCGGTTATTGTACCATGATAATTTTCGAAAATCCAGCTTTTTTCATGCATTGAGACTTTGGGATACCAATACAAAGAGCTTTGACTGTACTACCACGTATGTTCCCGGAGGATCAAGCCGTTTCCATATGATGACGAAGACAAATGTATTAAACTAGGCTGACAAGGGCTGCTGAGTGAGCGGTATGCAAAATGACGCTAGGTAAAAAGGAGAATTCATGGAAGTATTGGTTATATGACCTTGCATAATGGGGAAGAACGAGGTGTGGCTTTTGAGACTTACGAGCATGTAGGGAAGAGGACCTTTACTGACAAAAGGAGCGGTCAACGAAAGATAAACGATTGATCTGCGACTTACTCTACTGTATACCCTTTGCGTTCTGCTTGGTGCCTAGTGCAGTAGTTGTTCGCACGTGTCACTCACATGAAGGGGGTCAGCAATGTCGAGATATTCATCTTTGATAGTTCACCTTGTACGGTCACTTGTTGCGATCACTTGCTAAATAGACACAATTGATCATGCAAAAATAGGCGTTGTGCAACTCTGGAATCTATCTTACACGCCGTTTATCTGCCCCCCCCAAGATAGGTTGGGGCGTGGGTATGCGAGCCTACCGATAGCGCATGCCAGGTGTGAAAAAAAATCTCAAACGAGAGAGAGACGTCACATGGCTTCCATGAAAAGCAACAGGCATACGTAGGGCTAATGATGGTCACCCAGATAAAAAGAGGGGATGCTGGACAGGAAGCACAGCAAACTTTTATTCCTTTTTCTATCATTCCAATGAAACTCTCTGTTGTTGCCGGTTTGCTGCTGATTGCCACCGCTTCCTCAATTAATGCCATCCCGATGGTGGTTCCCCCGAGCTTTATGGACGGCTCAGTGGCCCCGCTTCATGCCCCTGCTGACGCAGAGTCAGTGGCAGACTCGTATATTGTTGTACTTAAGAACCATCTTCACGGTGAGAAGGTCGAGCAGCATACAAACTGGATAAAGAGCCTTGTTGCAAAGGATCAGAACACCTTCTCTTCATGGCTGACCAGTCCGTCTGCGCTTGGTGTCCGCCATGTCTACAATATGCCCGGTCTCAAGGGTTATGCTGGTACCTTTGGCAAGAATATTCTCGACCTTATCCGCCGCTCGGATGACGCAAGTTATCTCTATATTTTGTTCCCTTTGCATGGATGAGCGTTTATCTTGACCCAATTTCTTTTCGTTGCAGGTTGCCTTTGTGGAGAAGGACTCGATCGTGTACACGAGCGAGCTTCAGCGCAATGCTCCCTGGGGCCTAGCTCGCATCTCGCATCGCGAAACCCTGAATTTCAAAACCTTCAACAAATACAAATATGAGGAGAACGGCGGCGAAGGTGTCAAGGTGTATGTGATTGACACAGGTGTGAACATAGACCACGTTGATTTTGAGGGTCGGGCTGTATGGGGCCAGACAGTTCCCAGTGGCGATGCTGACGAAGATGGCAACGGACACGGTTCTCATTGCGCCGGCACAATTGCCGGGAAAAAGTACGGCGTGGCCAAGAAAGCGAGTCCAGTTGCCGTGAAAGTGCTGCGGTCGAACGGATCGGGGACCATGTCCGACGTGGTCAGCGGTGTTGAATGGGCTACGGAGCAGCATATGAAGGAGGCCGTCAAAGCTAGGAAAGAAGGCAAGCCCTTCAAGGGCTCGGTGGCCAACATGAGCTTGGGTGGCGGCAAGTCACCTTCTCTTGACATGGCCGTTAATGGTGTAAGTGCAGGAGGAACTGGGCGTGACAGGGACGATGCCACTTGCAGAAAGCGGCGCAGGCCGGGATGAGTAGACCTAACTTTCTTGTTTGTAGGCTGTTGAAGCAGGTCTTGTGTTTGCAGTTGCTGCAGGCAACGATAATAGAGATGCTTGCGACTATTCTCCCGCTGCTGCAGAGAACGCAATCACCGTCGGCGCATCCACACTCTACGACGACCGTGCTTACTTCTCCAATTTTGGTCCCTGTGTCGACGTGTTTGCCCCTGGCCTGAACATCCAATCTATCTGGCGAGGTAGTAAGTACGCTACCAACACCATCTCAGGCACGTCCATGGCATCACCCCACGTTGCAGGCTTGGCCGCTTATATTTTGAGTCTGAGCGAAGAGGGCATGAGCCCCAAGGAGGTCAAGGACACCATCATTAACTTCAGTACGAGGAATGTCCTCACTAAAATCCCCGATGACACACCCAATTTGCTCATCTTCAACGGCGCTCTTGACGAATGATCGTTCTTTATCTTGTTTAAACTACCAATATCAAAGTCGCATATCACCCAACTCAGAAGTCATCGGATGACAATTCCAATGTCGCATATAACGGGAATATGTCGTCTCCGTAAAATGCGTCTACTTCTTCAATACACAGTTATCATTTGGAAATGATGATGGACATGCTGATGAAAGGCAACCGAAAAATCAAAGGTCAACTTTTTGAAAAAGACAAAGAACCTGTGTTTTTCGACATATTCTTTTGATAACGTGTTTTATTATAAATTGGCTCATGGGATCCATCCAACATCCTTCGAGCAGCTTTATGGTGCAATTGTTCAAGCGATATGGGGAAAGTAAAAGGTATTCAAGGCATATCGTGTAAAATGAACACGTAGTGATGTGAAGATCCAGGAGTGTCTTGGTTGGGTGAACCGATGGGACATGTCCGACATCGGCTTTAGTCTGGAGTCTATATTAACCTGAACCCACAGCAATATCGTGATCAGATATTACGTAAATGTAGCTCGAGACACCCAAAAGTCACCGTGCAAGAGGGCTGGATAAGCATAAAGTTATCTGTGAAGGTGCCCAGTCGATATAGGCAAGTATTTTTACCTCGAGTACGGCATTAAAGCCGGAACACTTTACAGCAATATACTTCGTTTTCCCAAAATCGAAGTCGTGTCCTGGAGAAGTCGGGTTTCGACCAGAAACCTTTACGCATGATGACAAAGCAAATGTCGCACAAAAAAGTTTGGCTAAAAATATTAGCTTGCTTTTTCATACCCATTTTACAGTCTGAAATGAGCAGGGCCATGTTGTTGATGAGTGTGGCTGCCGTGAATCTATGGACTATACCATTGATGAGGAAATGTACTCTCTTCAATCCTGTTGTTTTCACGCAGACTATCTACGTGGTCCATCTTGCAAGGGTGACCCGGACCTTATTGCTACGCATATCCCCAAGCGAAAGGATTCAGATAAAAGTAGCAAACTTTAAGCGCGGCTACGCAACGTGCATCGACAAAGAGAAGGTCTATGTTCGCGCAATACAGCAATGGGCATTACAGTATGAAAAGGACCTTGATAAACCTTCACTGAGGAGCATATGTTTATTATATTTATATATGATATCACTGCCGCCGTCGCGTACTCGGTGATATAGGTGCTGCCTATCGACGCCTTCTGGGGACAACGGCCCTCCGAAATCTTTCTGGCACTTGACCGGCAGCACGCAGACCGTGAATGATATGGATAAAATTTAGGCAAGCGGCAAGATCCCGGTTCCACATCCCACGTACTGGACCGTTGTCTTCGGTGCGCAGTATGCAATTTTCGCTGTGACATCTACAGTACAGAGGTCAATGAATTCCTTAGGCTTTCGAATACTGTACATAAAAAACGCAAGAATGAGTTTCATACCTCCAAAGACCGTGGCAAAGGACATGGGGTCGCGGTTGTTGCTGCTGCTGCTGTTGACGCTGCTGATGTCGCCGAGGATTTAATACCATCCTGAATTTTGCAGGTTCTCATTGCTGCAGGATGGACAGCACTTGCTTATTTTAAACTCGTCTATTTGGTACACCTCGAATCCATGCTTCTGCAGGAGTTCCCTGAAGTGCTTGCCACGTATGGGCCCATGGAATTTAGCCATAGGAGCTGACCAGTTCCCGAAAATGAAGACTGCGGTGCTGCCAAACTTTTCTTTCAAGCATTGGACAAGCTTAACATCAGCGAGTTGTTTGTTGAAATAAGCTGACAAACGGTGCTCCGCAAAATGCAATTTCAGGTTGTTGCACCTTGTGCAGCTGCTTCAACCGACGGGACTTTTTTGCTCTTGCGTGCCTTGTCCTGCTGGGATTGGGTATACCGGAACAGTCGAGGCGCGATATTCGTTGATTCCTCGTGCATGCAGTACATAACGTCTCGTCGGCCTGGATCGACGGCTACACATTGACCTGATATTTCTTCATGACCCGCCCGGCTCAGGCTTGTGATGTAAGGGATAAACTCCTTGTTTGCTTTTAGAGGTATCGCGGTTGCGATCGGCGATGTTCTCAGCTTTTTAAATACAGTAACCCCAACGCCATCTGCACTGATCATGCCACGGAACGTGAGATTGCCTTCTTTCTGGGGCCTGAAAGCTTTTGAATTGAGGTCAACTACCTCATACCAATAATCCAAGTGGACGAGTTCGTCATCATTGTTCCAAGATCGTTGCAGAATGTTTTGGCAAAATATTTTGCTGTCGATAAACATATAACACGGGGACCATCTGCGACGAAGTGGGAAACAAGTACAAGCACGTAATTGGAGCCGTTGAAACAAGCAAGCGAGCTGGTAAAAGGCTTTCATGTGGGTTGGCAGGGCGGGACTTGCTGTCGTAGTAGATATTGTCCTTTTGGAATCTGTAGCCTTCAGGATAAGCGTTGAGAACAGGCAATAGGGCCTGCAAAGCCTCCCCAAAAACATCTGATTGCTGCCTGATGAGACCTGTGTTAATCTGACGGCTACTGATTGCCAACTTGAATCGCCTGGCAGGCTCGATCACGGTTTCCAGAATACCGGCGCTTATTTCTTCGGTGCTCAAACCCTGATCGAACAGGTCTCTTTCCATTATAGCCGTTTGACGTTGAATGTTCAGCAAAGTATTGACAGCACGTCTGAGATGCTGACCAAATCGCATGTTGATATTGTTGCTGTACGCTGCATTTATCTTGCCTCGTGTAATTTTCATGGTGGAGATATCCAGGCAAGTTGATCAGAGCTCGGTTGCTGACCGTGATGGACGATCAAAGTGCACGTCTCTTGTATTCCACTAAAGAGAGCCATACTTTAAAAAAAAAAACGCCTGTTCAAGAAGATCGCAATGTCGAAGTCTTGGTTGGTTTGAAGTTCATTTAAGAAAGATTTTGTTGAGGAGAACGCGTGCACTGCTGTGGCATGGGCAATGTCGACCGCCTCTAATGACCGCTCACGGTGCTCTTCTCGCTGGCCGTGCTTTGAATACCACACTTCACCGAAAGGAACGTGTCACCGACATCGCGAATGCTGGAGACACTCGTAGTTGATGTAGCGGGTGAAGACATGTCTGTACCGGGATAACTCAATATTTCGGTTTCTGACGTCTAACCATTGATAAAAGAAGCTTACCTTTGAATGTGAGTTGTAAGTAGCTGTAGATGTTGAAGACTAAAAAGTATCGGTATTTAAGGACCATTTGCGATGATTGTGTCAGCAAAACCTGAAACTTTAAAGCATCAGTAAGTGATAAAAGTCGTGCATCAAAAGTAGTATAGTATGATCCTTGGCTTCCTATAAATAATGGACAGTTGATCAATCTGCTTTTTTCATAACTACATCCCGACCGTCTCTTCCATGGTCTTATCCGGTATGATCACTATAATACTAAATTCTTTTATTGCAATCTAACATCCACACTTCTTTGTAGATTAACCAATCGCATCAGTACTTGATGAGCCATGGAAGAGAGGAGATCCTGAACACTTCTCCGCTCCTTCCGCTCCATTTCGCTGCCGCTTCTGGTCTCACTCCATTCCTTTTCGCCACCGCCTCTGGTCTCGTCCCCTGTCGTTGCAGGCCTCCTCCACATCTTCCGTACTGGTTCTCGCCAGGACACCTATACTACTCTTTTGAGGTAAGTTACCGGGTATGGAGAAGAGGTAGTGTTTTTTGTTGTCTAACATGTTCGATGCGACAACTTTATGCGATTCTATGCGTCGTTATTTTGTATTTTGTACGAAATTTATTTTGGAAAATAAAGTACATTAGCACGAAGGTATACATAAGCTACATTGGGATTGTTATATATACATATATATGTCCTGCCATAGCATCGATCTGGTTGCGTTATCGGTACTCCCCCTCCAACCATAAGATGGCGAACGTACATAACTCTGGTAAATGATAATAAACAAGCATGACCTAGAAGTAAATACATGGTCAGGAAAGGGCGAAAAAAAATACATGGAAGAGGGTTTAGGAAAGGTAGGTAATCGGATGTGCGGAATTAATGCTTTTTTCTCCTGGACTTGGCTGGAGGTAAAGGGTCGTCGTGTTTGCTGGACAGAGCGATAGAACCGGGAGGACCAACAGTGGCAGCTGCGTGCTTGCGCAAGTCGCGACCAACGTTTTTATAGTATCGTTCCAATCGTTTGCCTTGACCATGAACATAGGTGACCGCGCTGTTATAGGTGTAGCAGTTATTCAGCATCAGCATGATATCGTCGTCCACTTGTGCCAGGCTATTGTATTGTCCCGATTCTAGCTTTTCATGTATGGTTCGCAGATCCATCGGTGACTTCACCACTGTAGGGTAATCCGGAAATGCATTTGCGTCAACAGGCTCGTTGAAGATTGGAGCTGTGTCGTGCGACCGGAGCTTGCTCACTACTTTCCGTGCCAGCTCGAGGTCGTCGCCCTGAAGCTTATCAGGCACACCAAATTTGCTCGCCCATTGTTTATTGAAGAAGGCTTCCAGAGCTTTCGCAAACTGAACAACAGCAGAGGATCCGTCGTTGTACCGGTAGCAATTCCAGAAAATCTGTCGCACGTCCATCTCGAATTCTCTAATCGTGATATATTTGTTTTCCTCCAAATTGCGCCGGATGGCCGATAGATCCATAGGTCGCTGACAAACAAAATGATTCTATGTTTAAGTTTTTCCTCATAATAAACCGCTATAGTTACAGTTACCTTGATGACGTCGAGGTAATCCGGGATATTCAGCGCGGCAGGGTCCACCTAATGATTATTAGTCAGAATAGATAAGAGCAGAAACACACGTGAAGTTGAACATACTGGATACTGAAATGGAGTTGCAACCTCATGATTCCAGAGCTTCTCAAGGATACGACAGCATCGTCGTTTCTTACTACCCTGAATTCCCGAATGTTCTTCGTCCTGGGATATTGGTGATAATCCAAGTTCGACTGGCGTGTTTTGCTCAGAATCGGGCTTCGCCCCGTGTTCCGCTAGAGGTTTAGACTCTGACTCGTGCTGTGATGATGTTGCATTTTCCATTTCGTCCGCCAAGAGTTCTTGGACCTTGCGTTTCTCGGCAAAAAAAGCACGCCATTCTTTCATGTATACCTTTTCAATCTGCTTGCCTTCATTGTACACATAGGATCCCGGCGGGTTGAAGCGATAGCAATTGTTGAGCATAAGGCGCATGTCGCTATCAAATTGGTGCTGGTCTTTATACTGGCCACTGGCCATCTTCGCTTTGATTGTCCCAAGATCCATTGGCTCTTTGATCACATTGAAGTAGTGAGGTATCCCTTGCTTGATAGGATCCACTGGCCTCAGGAACTCGAAAGCATGTGGATTTTCCATCACAGTGGAAAGTATTGACGCACACTTCCCAAAGACACTTTTTTCGTGATCCGGAGGTTGCTGCTGCTGCTTCTGTTGCTCATCAATAGTTACGTTTTTGGTGTATGGACTTTCCACAATCGTAATGTGCTGAACCTCTTCTTTTCCTCGGAACGCACGAAGTTCGGTGTCAAAAATCGACTCAAGTACCTGGCCCTCATTGTACACATATGTTCCTGGCCGGTTATACGTATAACAATTATTAAAAATCAGCCGTACATCCTTCTCAAATTCGTCAAAGGACGTGTAAATGCTGCGCTCCAGCTTCGTCTTTATGGTACCCAAATCCATTGGTTCCCTAAAAAATGAATATGAATAATTATGTCGACGTTGCTTTAGCACAATAACTTGCTTTATAATCTTGTAATAGTCAGGTGCCCCGTCAAGATCCTCACTAACAGGTCGGAGAAATAAGAGTGCTGATCGATGTTTCTGCAGCTTGCCAAGTATGCGTCGACAGTCTTTGAAGTCGTTAGGTGGGATAGATTTTCGCTTAGATGGGAATGAAGATGACGGATTAGGTTCAGGCGACGTCGACAACGATGGGGGTGGTGATACAGGAATGGCCTTTTTATGCGTGGTCTTTACGCGGATTAACGTTTGTTTAGGTGTAGCTTCTTGTGCTGGGGTATTTTTCTGGATAGGCTTTGATATACTTAGCCGAAGTAGTGGAGGAGCAGGCTGCTCTTGCTGTTGCTGTGGTTGTGGTAATTGCTGCTGATGATCCAGCTGTGGAGGCTTCTCTTCAACACATTCCTTCGTTGACTCTGAAGTAAGCTGTAGTAGTCCCAATGGATGTCAGCAGCAAGAAGTATTAAATATTTTATGAAGATTTACCGGTAGTACCGTTGTTATTGTCGTCGTTGTTGGAGGCACTTTAATCGTCACTTTTAAGGCTGACTCGACAGGCTTATATACATACTCGCAAAGTTGGAGGAGATACTTGCGTATACAATGATCTAACGATTGGAGATTCTCCGTTGATCTGCACGACAAGGACCGTCAGCCATGTTTGCATAATATTTTATATTGAATATAACACTCACGTCAGCATCTTCCAGAGATTCTCTTGGAGTATCTCGTTATCCTGGAAACGTCTTCTGAGCCGCTGTATCCCGTCAAACATCGGGGACACCATTTTAGGTTTGCTTTGATTATCTTCGATGACTGCGCGACCATCTTCTTCCGCAAATTCTTCCATTACTTTGCTCTGCATAGGATCGACATCTTCCTTTATGGCTAGACCAAGCCAAACTAGCATCGATCGTGCAACGTAATGGGACACGGCTATGGAAGGATCATGCTTGATAATGCTCAAAAAATATTCGGTGAGATCGTTGTTCGAGAGTCCGCAAAGAATAAATAGGCTATCGAACGCCGTATATCGCACGCTAAAGTAATTGCCGTATCTAACTTGTCTTCTTAGCAGCCCTCCCTCACGCTATGTTTCGTAAATAATAAATTTTACCGTGTGTACAGAAGAAAGAGCTTCAAATCCACTTCCATTAAGCCGTTTATCATTAATTTCGTCAACGTCTGATATCGCTGTAAGTATATAGAATTCCTTCTGCACGCTTTTTGCAACTTACTTGGAGACAGCTAATGGTTATTACATTATGATATGACGGAACAACATAATCAAGTGTTCTGAACCTCTCGATCTCCACCTTAGCTGCTTCTAGCAGCTGCTCACCCTCTGGTCCATCGAGCTCTCGCGCTTCATGGACGTCAGATATAGATGGAACTAGTGCATCTCCAAGCGCCGATATCAAAGTCGCAAGGTAATAATTGTCAGAGAACTACAGAGAGACGTCCCAGGATGAGTATGTGTACAAAGGGAGTCGTCCAAGGCACCTACCTCATTCCCGGTATTGTCGTTATATTTCAACAGATCCAGTAAGAATTGCCGAATTTTCAGTGGCACTAGCCCATGAGCATCACGAATCTGAGAGAATGCAATCACCATGGACTTCTGCAGAAAGTAGTCAGGGAGGTTTGAGAAGTTATTAGGCCTTGGTATGGCAAGTGTCACAGGGATAGTGTCGTCCATATCCACTCGAGAGGAATTTAGTGAGAAGCAGAAGCGTCTGTAGAACACCTTGTTGAGCTGCAAAAGTCCAACCCAGTCCAACTCTGGGAGCGCGCACTAGTGTGCAAAAGTATTAGTTGCTGCTCGAAATCATGAATAGTCAACTTGATACTCACCGAAGCAAGGGTATATGCGGCATCCATGCGGATTTTGTAGAAGCATTTAGGATCCAGCAATGCGCGCAAAAGACTAGTAGATGTCTGTAGAGATGGCATCCGCTTCAGGGCGTGCAGGGCCTAGGAAACAGACATATACAAGCACACGCAGACACATATTTGTACAAACAAAAATAACCGCAATGTTGGTGTTGTTGGTGTACCGAGCTTTTTACTCCTCTGTGGGTTTTTTTCATACCTCATATTGGGCCACCACATCCCGGTCTTTTGTTAGTTGCGCAGCCCACATGTAATCTGGTTGCTGGAATTCAAGAGTACAGAGCCATTCAAACTCGGCATCAAGCCGAATCCAGTCAAACGTCGCGCTTGCCGCGCCGCTGGTATCCTCCTCGTCCTGGCCCCATTCTGCCACATGCCACTCCCTCCGCTGTTCTTCATCCTCAAATACTGGCATACCGAGACCAAGCATGGGAATAATTCCAAGCATCCCTACTGCTGTTACCGTGCCAGGGTCATCATCATTCTCCGGATTCTCTTCTGCAACAGCTGCCGCAGCTGCTGCTTGTTTAGCGAGAAATCGCTTTGTGTTCCGGCGGATGCGCTTGTACTTTGTGTTAAACTGGACCTCGAATTTATGGGTTATTGCTCGAATGTCAAGAATATGCTCATATGGCGTTCCATCCGCTTCATGGATCCGCGCAGTGAGATTGCCGGTGAAGACAGGCGTCACAAGATAATCAGAATGCTCCCCGCTTCGCGCGTTGGTGTTTTCTTGCCGCATATGGAACTCAACCACCATCTTTTTGCGGTTGAATTGATACGAAAAAGTAAACTTTGGACAACCGCTTTTGTAGACCCATTGATCGGCGAATAAACGTGTGTCATACCCACTGACTTTTCGACAGAGCTTTAAAAAGTAATGGGTACTTATTGCATTGCCCGGAAGTTCTCCGCTCATTGCCAGCACCAGTATTTTGGGGATAACACGTGATAGGCCAAGCGTGCTACCGCCTTTGCACATGCGTTTATCCAGCATATATAAAACCAGAGGCGCCTTCAGGTTGATGAAATCCAAGTCCTCTGGGTCCAGCGGGGATGGGAGAGCTTGACTATATAAAGGAGGACGATCCACATCCAGACTACAGCATAATTCAATATCCTAATGTTTATGATTAGCATAACAGGTCAAATGTTAAATAGCAAACTTACCTTTTTCAAGCGTAATCTATATTCACTGTTTCCCAGATGTCGCTTTATAAATGTCGATGCCATTAGCCCGGCCAATCCGCATATCAACCAGATGTCAGGCCACGCTCTTTGGGATATATTTACACCGAACCATTGTCTGGCTAGAGCTAAACTCAGGATCTGGCAGCTGCTGTATGCTTGGTCGATAATGTCCGGAGAACGTAACAAATGTGAACTAGTTTAAATTTGTAAGCGGTTTTCGTCAGGAAAATGGTTCTGTCTAGTCGAACCTGCATATACTCAGGGACGCAGTAGTAGTTGTATCGCTCCAAGCATCTTCGACAAACGCGATTTTGAAATCAGTGAATGGGTATGAGCCATATTCTTGGCCGTAAAAATGCATAGCCTAAATATTGGTTTCCAATATGGTATTAAATTAACATAGTATTTGTACTTTATCAAATAGGTGTGAAGGCTTACATGCATCAAGAAGCTACATGTAACGTTAAGGTCGTCTTTGTGTCCTGGTAACGCGAATGCGTATATGTTCCCCATCATATTTATCTCTGCTATAAGGCATTGTTGCTGGTTCTCATCCAAATCGGCATTTGTCAGTAGCTCTTCTTGTAATTGAGATGGCGTTAGTTTGATCATCTCAAACGGACCGACTGCGAATCCAATATACGGCGCTGCAGTCGGTATCGGAAGGCTGTAGCGAACAATCTTTTTCGTGGGGTCTGTGGGGTGTAGGACCTAATATGTGCGTTCATATAGGTTATCGCTCGACATGTCATCTCGAACTGTATTTACCTGCTCCACGACTTCGCCGCTACAGACGACCACTGTCTCCTCACTATCATCATAATGCTCCTCGCTGCTTTCTTGCGTGAAATTATTTCCCATCCTTCGGGGTACAATAAATTCCATATCCCAAGTGCAACGTTCTGATATTTTGTCGATACATGGTAGCCACGTCCGCGTCGCTCCCGGTAATGGCTGATTAACAGTATATACGTGACGAAAGCGCTATCCGACATATTCATTTAGCCTGGGATTGTGATACTTTAATACCTTTCAATGGTCACTCACATAGGGAGCAACATTAATATCTGGCTCGACAAACACAACGCCTGCACGTGGGTTTTGTAATGAATAGTGTATACGAATTGTAATAGGGCAGTAAGTGATTGCTGGCTCGATGGCGTCAGCTTTATCGTTTGTGGGAACGTGTGTAATGGCATTCGGGTCGGGTGAGTCTATAAGCAAAAAGTTTATTACTATACGTCCTCAACAGGTCATTTCCGTTCACAGCTGAATCTGCTGATTCTTTCTTTGCCGCCTACCTGCTTGTGGAGTTGAGATGCTGCCTACGGGATGTAGCAGGGTTGCCTCATTGGTTGAGAGCTTTCAAATAAAAAAGAACCGGAGCATGACACCTCAATCTCTTGCCAGTTCTTATTCAAAGTATTCAACATACCGGTTTGATGCAACCTTCGGGAAGATTGATTGTCACCTCCCCTTCGTCACATTCGCGGATCGCGGTCAAATATTTGCTCTTATATGTTTGATGGTGTTTTATATCGGCATCGTTTCCCAAAGATATTTCTTCAATGGGATCCTTATAGACGAATTCTATAGGGGTTTCATCCACAAGAGCACGTTGGATATCTTTTTTGTTTGTGAGCCAACAAGTCAACGCTGCTTCCAGTCCTCGAATATAAAAGCTACAAAGTGCTTACGGCAATGCCGACAATTTAAACGAATGCTGTTTAGCGTGTTGGTCAATGGTTGTATGGTTAGTTCGGCTGTGCCCTAATGCCAAGGAATCAGTCATAATTCTGGGGTACTTTTTTCCGAAGTGCTTTTTATTATGCATACATCGAGGGAGCGCTGATCGGGGTTGATCTCAAGAACGAATCGCTCATGATTTGTGAAGTATGGGGTCAGCTTTGTAGGATCTTGATGGAAACTCAATAATCGATATACTTATATTATGAAACGCCTCATTGCGGGAACCCGTTCTATCAAAGCAAACAGGTTTAAAAAGCAGAAGAATTGGTTTGAGCGGACATCAGGTTTTTGGAAGCGCGTCACAACGCGATCATTCCAGCAACTCCTTTGATTGGCTCCATTTGCCACCAGTGCTACTGGGTTTTTCTCGGGTGTTTCGCGGGATATGAAAATAGCTTAGCGGTAGAGTAGCCTATTGTTTTGCATGCAGTGCTCCCAACTGCTGCCGGGTTCATCGAGATCACTGCGCGCCTCACCATGCAACATTGTCAGCAGCAAAGACAGTGCTTCTTTGCGCTTTAATGCCTTCTCCGGAACAATTTTTATGGGGTCTGAAGGTGCAGAAGCAAATTCCTTTGAGGATGATATTACGTGCGTCGTTTAATACTAGCAACAATCACCGTCTCAAGACGAAGCAATCATCACACCTGGATATGTGCTCCCGTGCCAATGGTGACCTCTTTACTACAGCATTACTGTGACCTTGCCATTGGCAACCCGTGGCGTAGAGATCACTGATCATTTTTGCACCGCCAGCACTTGTATCAATGCGTGGTATCTACACAGATCAGACCATCATCGTCTTCCGGTAACTGTGATAGGCGTGTACTTAAGATAGATAGTGGAAGAAACTTCAGACATAACCGTTGCTCACTGTTGCCCATTGAGACGTGAGATGCAGCTCATGCTCAATAAGTTGGAGCGGTATGAAATGGACATTGTCTTCCGCCATGTTCATACTCCACAGACAAAGGCTTTCCTCCATTAATGATGATAGACAGGAGTTCCAACGCAGGAAGACTTCATTGAGTACTATGTTCTGTATATGAGACAGTACTACTTCACTCCTCAGTAGCATACATTGACATTGATGCAAGGCATATGGTACTCAACTTGTTCCTGGATAAAGACAGAGAGTACTGGGGGAAATGTTTCGCTGGCAACCTCTTGGCAGGGAAAGGGATTGTAATTGTTGTCACCTCCTTATTGGCGTCGTTCTCTTGGATAGACGCTGGCAGTACTGCTTGTCATCCGCAAATTCTCGAGGGCAGACACTCAAACGCTCTATGCGTTTTGTTATATGCATTTCTTACTTGAATATTACCCCAAATTTCCATAGGAACGTTTAGCAGAAACGTTGATAACAAAAAATGGGCAGGGAAAGTGTAATCATTAATCAAGCAGCATTACTGCGTTGTTTTTTTTATTCTATCCATCCAATATACCTCTAATGCCTCATTCATGTAGTCTCAGCAAGCTCTTCTCTGCATTGCGCTGAGTCGTTGCTAGAAGTGCGCAAAGACAGGCATGAATAGTAGAATTAACCTATCAGTCCATCAATTCTCTATCAACACAGGTATCAGTTATCTGAGATGTCCTTTCCTTTTTCTTTGAACTGGATATATTCCTTGTCGTACAATTGCCAAACTCGCTATTGTATCGATGATGGCCGAAGACAAGCTCAACTTTATCAAGACCTCTTTGAGATCTGTTGGGTGGAAGCAGGAGTACGAGGAGACGCTGGATAATCTGGTACAGACTACCCACTTTCTTACCACTCACACATCCAAGCTATCGCGCTATAGAAAGTATCCTCTGCTGATTGGAAAGCAATAACGACTTCGACCCCAGCGGGCCGGAAAAAAGGATGATGCGCTTTCGGCAGATATTTACGAGACGGAATCAAGAACCATTATGATGACGAAGACATTGTCTGTGAGATTGAGGCTTGGCCTACACAGGTATCCCACGAAACAGCGTGCCAACCCTGTCACGGCAAAGGGGTATATATATATATATATATATATTGTACAAGGCCCTGCTCATCACTACCTTCCCGGCATTCTTATCCATCTTTGCAATAACACAAGTGGCGAAATTTGGATCGGTTTGGTCTCCCTGAAAACCGTGCCCGGCGTCCTGTCTACAGAATCACCCGGACGTGGGGGAGTTTGCGAATGTCCAAATTGTTCGGGATATTGAGAACGCGCTTTATAGTCGTTTCGGACGAACGGATGATTACGGTACTTGCGGTCTGGACTATGCATGATTTGATGATGATCTTGCGCCCAAGTGGAGTGGTTGACATGAGGTTTCGGATGACTTATCATTGCTGATCCTTATCAGTACGGTATGTCATGAACTTCATAGTGATCCATATTGTGACAGAAGAAGCGAGATCAGTATAAGATTACCCACATGCAACCCAGATAGAGAGAGATAATCCGTGCTATGAGCGAGCCATGGGCTGCGTATTAAGACCCCTATTACATATAGATTTCATTTATCAAGGCAGGCTAGAATTTACCCGATTAATAAAAGGAATTTCCCATACTGGCTACTGTAGGAAAGACAATCTATTGCTGGTTTGCGATATTTATTGCCGGAAAACACTTGGATAAAGAAAAAGATGGTGCGTGGAGTTCGTGTTCGTGTCTTGTAAAGCCAATGTTTCAGTTGCACATCTCGTTTATCTTAACAGCTGGCTTGCAAATCTATCCTTTGCAGTCTTGTAGGCTTGCATCAATGTCTGCTCGCTCAGAGGGATATCGACCACGTCCAGACGAGGTTTGGATACTCGGTTTGCAATCGCATTTGCATCTGTTTCCAGAATAATCCTATTCAAGGCTTCGTTTGTCAGCATTCGTCTGACATGGGAGCTTCTTTCACGCGTACCCTCCATCCACGGTCTCATCGAGGCATAAAACCACAAGGTCGAGGTTATCGAGGATCGATCGCTTTTCCACTTGGAACCTATCAAGAGCGCGGTCCCCATTTGTTAGCTGGCTATCAACCCCAACCTGGCTCTTTTCTTCACTTATTACCTCAACAACGTCGACACAGCGTCATAAAAGGCATTTAGCATGCTGAGGAGTATCAGCTCGTTTTCTTCTATCGATCCAACAACATAAAAGAAGATGTCGATATTCGATCGATAGAGCACAACTTGATTGTCATAAAGAATCACCTCCCCTAATAGATCGAGTAGAAAAATGGTATCAGTGAACGCCCATGAAGATTTTCTCCCCCTCCCCACTCGCTTATTCTCTATCCACGGCCACGACCGGACTTGCCTTGTGCACGCTTTGTCTTGTCAAAGAGTCCCTTCTCAAATGCCTTTTGCTCTTTAAGATTGGAATACTCAGAGCCGTAATACTTTGTGAGAACGCGATTGCCTTCGGCATCTAGGAGTAGAACAGCCTTAACGGAGTATAATGACAGATTGACCATTAGAAGAGGTGAGATAACTCTGGGTGTAGAGAGGAGAGAGAGAGAGAGAGACGGAGAGCGCGCTGTGTGTACTTAAAAGACAGCTAAACCACGAATTTGAAGGCCTGATAACTCCGAAATTTCTTTTTTTTTTTTAACCCTTCTAACCTTTGTGCATACACATAATGAGCAGCACCAACAGCATTCATAGCCAAAAAGACGATGAGGAACTGAAGAGATTCGAAATGGAACTTGAGTTTGTTCAATGTTTGGCCAATCCTTGGTATCTTAATCGTAACTATATGAATATGGTGTGCGGATTATTAGGCAATCGCACCGTTTAACAAAAGGTACATGCCTGCACGAACTCAATAGACTTGGGACAGCAGCAATATTTCAAGGATGAGGCATTTATACGGTATCTTGAGTACCTTCAATATTGGAAAAAACCTGAATATGCGCGATTCGTTATGTAAGTGCGAAAAATAACCGTCTTTGCAGGGCAAGCAGGGCTGGATAACTCATACATACAACATTTGAATAAAAAAGATACCCCCACGCCCTCCACTTTCTCGATTTGCTTCAGTATCCGCAGTTCAGAGAGCACATCACTACCTCTGAAAATACCCAAGAGATACATCGAGTCCAATACTATCATTGGATGTATCTTCGCAATCCTCCAAAAGCATCCAAACCGCAACAGCTGCAAGGAGCATCGCCCTCAGCGCCTCCATCATTACCAGAAACTACAGTCACCGTTAATAACCCATAATTATACACCATTTCCCGAAATCAATGTCGCATGCCACCCAATTCTGAAGTCGTCAGATGGCACCAATAAAATGTCGCTTCTGCCAAAACTCTCTGCGTAAGATAGCAAATCTGCTGTTGCATACGCGGGAATAGACGTCGCAAATTCATCTCTTTAAAAGTACCCAGCTTTTCGGCATTTTGCCTATACACATTTTACTACGACGGGCAGGGCCATGTTATTGACGAGCATAGCCGTCTGAAATCCATCGACTATGTCGTATACTTACCTGGTGTATCTTGCATGAGCAAGTCTGCGCTTGTTGTTGCGTATGTTTCGAATTGAAGTAACCCAGATCGGATGATCGTGATCCTTTTCAGCTATTATAGGGTAGAGGTTAAGTACATTATCCTATTAAATAATAGCTATTTTGTCTATCGAACCAGCGAACTTGCAAGTAGTAGGGCTTTGAAAGTCTGCTGTATGCTAAATAGACAAAATTTTCTAATATATTGATGTTTCAATAGCTGTTCAAACCAAACCTGTACAGCAAGCATGGCAGAGAGCGTTCATCAACCAAGTTATGGAATCAGGATCCGGCAGGCGTTCTTACCATGCAGCATATCCTCCGTAGTCTTCGGGAAGATGGCATCATCCCAGCAAGGTTTCAGAGAGGAAGTACTTCACAAGTGTCTGCAGCTCGTGAAAGGCTGCGCTCACCTGCATCAGACCAGCGGAACGTGAGTCCACGGCGGACAAGGCCAGGAAGGCCTCGACGTACATGCTCAGGCCGATCGAGGCGGCCATGAGCCCGACCAATAACCGCAGCCCTTGGGGGTAAGCCCTCTTCCGTTGGAAGGATGGTATGATTAAGGAGTAACACACTTTAATCCATGGATGCAAAATCTTTTTGCCTATTAATACGTCTTTCTTGTCGTATTATATCTTGTACTTTATTTTCAAAAATAAATGTCGTAAACAAGATAAAATAATGTCGTGCAAAATACAAGAAAAATGTCGCATAGAATTATATAAATTTGTGGTATCAATAGGTAAAAAGATTTCGCATCCATGGATTAAAATCTGTTAGTCAACAGAAAACACTGCTCCTTCTTCAATCCCGTTAACTTACAACACACCGTCCTTCCAAAGGAAGGGGGCTTGCCCCGAAGGGCTGTGGTTATCCTGGGTGCGTCAGCGATAACTGACGCGGAAAATTCTTGGTTGGGATTACGGTCGTCTCGACCCGCCAGAGCGTGCACCTCGTGGCCTTCCTGGCCTTGCCCGTCGTGGTCTCACGCTGCGCTGCTCTGGTTCAGGTGAGTGTGGTCTTCCACCAGCTGCGGACGCTTGTGCAACATTTCTTCTCTGGAATCTTGCTGGGATGATACCATCTTCCCGAAGGCCCCGGAGGATATGATGCATGTTGAGAGCCGCCGCCAGATCCCGGTTCCATAACCTTGGTTGACAAACACCCTCTGCCATGCCTGCTGTACAGTTTTGATTTGTGCATCTATTGAAACATCAAAATACTGTATTAGAATCTTTTGGAAATATAACACACCATGCCCGTCCTTCATACCGTAGCAGCCCATGGCAGATCGTGAGCGGATTGTCGGGTCGTCGATATGGACGTGGATTAGGAACCATTTTAAAGGTAGCAAGGCTTTCATTGTTACATACAGGGCAGCACTTGCTTGTCTTGTACTCGTCGATCAAATAAATATTGCAATTGTTCTTCTTCAACAGCCGCCGGAAGCCGACACCACCGATAGGCTCGTGATATTTTGTATGCGGCGCAGACCAATTTCCCATCACGAAAACGGACCTACTGCCAAACTTCGCATTCAAAGAGTCGAGAAGCTTTTCATCTGCTTGCTGCTTCTTGTAAAACGCTGATAGGCGAAGTTTTCGAAAAAGAAATTGCGGGTTCGGGTAGTTCGTAATGGTTGTCGCGTAGAAAGACTTGAGAACTACAGACACCCGGTTCTTGGCGGCGAGGTATCCGTCGTAGTTGGGCACGGAAAGCGTATGACTTTGAAATTGAGATAGATTCTGCTCAGCCAACGCGACCTCGGGTCGCTCTAACTTGAGTCGTTCTCGGAGTCTGCAGTACCGTTTGGTCTTCCGTGTATGATCTTGAAGCTGCTTTGTATATCGGAAGGTCTGGTGGTTGTCGGGTGATGAGTTCTCATGAACGCAATACAACAGGTCTCCCTTCTGCCAGGATCAATGGTGACCCATTGTCCTCTATAGTCTTCGTTCCGGACTATCTGTGGGGTGACGTATTCGATATCTTCGCTCTGGATGCCAAATCTCTGTCCGAAACCCGATTGAAGGCCATTTGTCTTCTTGAACACAGTAACACCGACGCCGTCAGTGTGAATAGTCCCACGGAATTGGAGCAGCTCGGATTCTTGGGGTTTGAAAGCTCTTGATTTCAGATTTACAACCCGTCTCCAGTACTCCATATTGCTTGTGTGGGATTCCATTTTGCAGCCTAGGATATGGTAGCAAAGGATTTTCGTATCGATCTCCATGTAGCATGGTGACCACGAGCGACGAAGTGGAAAACAGTTGAATCCGCGTATTCCGTTCTGTTGACAAACACGTGCAAGCTGGAAGAAGGCGTTGAAATGCTTAACAGGATTGGCCTTGGCGTCGTAATAGATACTCTGGTGTTGGAATTGGTGATTTCGGGGGTAAGCGTTTAAGACAGGCTGTAGGATATCGTATGCTTCCCGAAGAAATCCAGGTTCGGCATTAATGTCTTCCCTCAAAACACCTCGACGGGCAAGTGCTAGCTTGAATCCTGTGGCATGCCGGGTGATGGCTTCATAAAGGTCCTGGCGTACTTGATCGGGGTTTAGGCCCTGTGCGATTAACTCTCGCTTGCGGTCGGCTTTTCGCTGACGAAGATTCAAGATGACATTGATGACACGCCGAAGGTGTTGCCCGAACCGCATGTGGACATTATTCACGTAAGCAGTATAAATCTTGGTGCCTTCGTAAGAAGAACATTGCTGGGAATAAGGGAACGCAGGCCTGTCGTATCCGGATATCCTAAGGTACTCATCTTTGTGGCGATTAATTAGTTCTCGGATGCGGGCAGTTTCACCTTGGATGCGGCGTTAGGCTTTGTTAACCATGGAGAGCCAAACGTCTGAAAAGAACTTCTCCGTGATGTTTTCCTGGATGTTAAAAGTTGGATCGCGCGCTGCCTCGTTGATGAAAATATATTTGGCGAACGCGTACGCCTGTGTTGTGGTGTTGTGGACAAGGTCAACCAACTGATACAGACGTTCACGGTACTGCTGTCGCCAGCCGATGCCCCGTATGGACGATTTCACCCCAATTATACGGCCAGTGCGGTCAATGCTGTGGCCAGTGCGCATGCCTTCGGGAATGACGGGGCGGTGGGGTTGGGCCATTTGGTGGGTGAAGACGTAGGGTATATTATTTCTTAGTATCGCAGACCCGAGTATGAAAGCGGCCGTATTACCTTTCAACCGTAAATGTGGTGCTGTGTTATTTTCTGTAGGCTGTATGGGCTCTAGTTTTGTATGTGGATAATGGAAAGGGACAGTTTGCTTGAGCATCACTATTTATAGTGTCAGCAATGATCCCTCTCCACAGTGTTTCCCTTTTTCCCACTGGGTTCTTTAATGAGGTTTTACAGTGGCCGCTCGTTATATTGATATTCATTATAATGATAATTCGTTATAGCGATACGCTTTATGAAGGACAAAATTGCCAGGTAGGGTTTATTCCAATTCATTATAGTGATAATTCATTATAGTGATGCGATTTTCTGGAACCGAGGGTATCACTATAACGGGCGGCCACTGTATCGACGTGAGGGAGGTCTGAAATCAACAATGAAATCCCAAACAATTCCAACAAGTAATTCCAAGAGACCATCTCAAGAATAATCCGATACATATCCGGCACTTGTGTAGTGTAGGAAGATTGTACTTCTTTTCGTACTCTCTCAGTCTCTTACAACCCAACAAAACACGACACTGCTGTCATCCTTATCCATACGTTCAGGAAGTGTAGGTACATAGTGAATAATTTCTCTGAATATTACAATGAGAACACAGTAGTCTCCTGAAAGCCATTACTTCATTATTCCATTTGATAACCAGCTTCGGAGTTACAATCTCCAGGCTGAATGGCTCATTGACAAAGAGACAAGCACACTCCGATAGTTCTTTGTTCTTTCCAAGAATAAACTTACTCTTCTTGATATAGGATTCTTTTGAGTACGGCTATTTTTAGCGACAATTGCATTCTAGAACAATAAATGCTCTTCATTGAGAGTACACGATCGGCCCTCTGCTTCTACGTTTCTTAAAATGCTGTCAGGGTTCTTTTCTTACTGTAATGCCCATCGCTGTGCTGAACGAACATGGAGTCCTAGCTGTTTTGCTGCAGCTGATGCACTCAATACCTCCTCAAACACCAGTTTGAAATATCTGACCTTGCCTTGATCAGTGTATGCTGTGTAACTGCCCTTGATCCCCGCTACTTCATCCGAATGTATGTATCCTTTCGCTTGGGAATGTGAGAGAGAGTAAACTCAGAGTTATCTTTGCACGATATGCTACGCAGATATTCAGTGTAAGAACAAACGGATTGAAGTGAGTACATTTCCTCATCAATGACATAGTCCATAGATTCAGGTCAGCCACACTCATCAACGACATGACCTTGGCCATCGTTGTAAAATAATAGATTGCTCATTTCAGAATGTAAAAGTTTATAAAGAGAAAGAGTCATAAGGATGAAATGGATTTGCGACATCTCTCCGTGTATGTATGCGACATTTGCTTTGTCATCACGCGTAAAGATTCCCGGAAAAAATGCGATTTGTATTTTTGCGATCCTGCGACTTTGATTTTGAAAAATAGTGTATAAGAAATTTATTTTGGAAAAAGTATGCCTACTGTACATGGAATTTGGCTTTATAATATACACAGATTCGGGAGGATGATTGTTCTAATGACACAGATTACGACTGCCTGCCCTATGCGGTGCCCACTACCTCATTTTCTAATCGAATATATTCGTCCACACGCGCAGCGTATGTTTTCGTTGCCTCCAGATCGGGCTTACACACGAGCTCAGCGCCATCTAAGCGGTGCTCTTGCTGCTTCATCATGTCCTCAAAGCTAATGTTGTCCTTGCGTGTGCCGAATTTGGCAAGCAAGGCACCTCCCAGGCTAGCGCTGTTTTGACCCTTTTGCTTGTAGACAGGAAGGCCAAGGATGTTGGACAAGATCTTGAGGAGCTCGGGATTGGCAGCCGCGCCACCTGTTGCGAGGATGCGCTTTGACTGGATGGAGGTCATTCGGGCGAGACGGATGCGCATGGACATGAATTGCGACTCGACAATAGCCCGCACATTGATCGCGGGGTCGGCGAATTCTTGCACAGGCTTTCCGTCCACAAATCGATAGAAGCCCTTGGCAAAGGGAATGATCTCCTGCATGGAGTAGTAAAAGCCGACGGCGTTATGGGTGTCTTTCTGGAGGAGGGCATTGAAGGTGTCCCAATCTGCGGAAGCATACTGGTCACGGACATGCTGGCGCGTCAGCGAGCCGTTCTTGTAGCAGAGCATACCCATGAAGCCGTTGGGATCGGTAGGGTGAGCCATCAGATGGGCTTCTGTCGTGGCTTTGGCGGCGCCCTGTTTAAGGTACACGAGAACGGTGTCGGACGTGCCAAGAGAGACAACGCAGTCGCCCTCATGCAGATTCATGGACGCGAGCGTAGCTGAATTGTCGCCGGTGAACGGCATGATCGTGCAGCTTTCAGGAAGACCAAAGCGCTCGACATAATAAGGGTTGATCTTGCCGAGTTCGATGCCACCTTCGACAGGTTCGAGGCCTAACTTGGCTTGTAATGCGTGACCACCGCAGTGCTCGAGGAGCATTTTTTCCCATGTGTGTGTCTTAATGTTCATCAAGTTCGTCCCTGAGCCTTCGGACGCGTCGACAGGTGCTAGCCGGCCGAGCAGCAAGGTAGCAATGAAGGAGCTTACCAGGCTGATGTGGGCCGTGCGGTCGTATTCAGCACGGCGGGTATGGTAGATTTTTGCGATCTGATTACCCGTAAAGCGTTCATAGCCTTTGGACCCAGTCAGGTCGGCCAGAGCCTGTGCACCACCTACCAGGCTTTCGAGCGATCGGCATTCCTGAGTTGTGCTGGCGTCCTGCCAGATTGGGGACTGATCAATTGAAAACGCATCCTGGAGCTGATCTGCTAAGGCTTGTTGAGGATTAAGCTGGCTCAACGTCTGAACGCCATGGTCGCTCCAGTAGACACTGCCGTGTTGCTAATTAACTAGGTATGTAAATACAAAATGACGTCTGAAAGCATCTCTTTATCTCGAGTATTTGCCTGTCCTGCGCCTGAAATGCCACGGATTTTGCCAACCACGTCCGCGGAATGCTTATGCAGTCGCTCAAAAAGCATATCCATGGCTTTTACCCACATCAGCGTTGGGGACGTGACGACGTCACCGCACTGTATCGCACCGTGCTTAGTTCCAAACTCGGGCAAATCCCGGTCGAAGTTGACAGCTTCTTCAAGCACAATGGTATGACTTTCGTCGATGATAGTACATTTAAGTTGTTGTGTGGAGAGGTCTAAGCCGAGGTAGTATGACATGGTTCACACAAAGGAGAGAGAGAGAGAGAGAGAGAAGAGAGAAACAAGGAGGTAAGGGGTAAGTCTAAAAAGAGCTTTTTTTTTTGTTGCATAGCCGAATTGGATAAAGCTCCGTTGTGGCGATAAAAAGACCCGATTGGAAGATGCTGCTTTCTACATCCTCCGCTCGCCATTTCCAGAGATCAGAAGAGGATATGGTTGTATCACAGTGGGTGATGATTGCCTTCCAAGGAGCGCTGTCTTCTGCTCAATGTCTGAATGCCCGGTTACATTCATTGCAGGCATAAGAAGAGCACTCCACCAGAGAACAAATTCAGCGCCACATGCAGATGTAGACATAGACGTAGACGCAAACGCAAACGCAAATGCAGATGCGGATGCAGACGAGGACGAGGACGAAGATGCAGGGGCGGGTGGTTACGCCGTCGGATACGTTGGTTTTTATAGTTTATCCAGCTCTTTCCTTTCGATAAAAAAAGCCGGATATAGGCTCACGACACGGATGAAAGGGGCTGAACCATTGTGAGCAGAGGAGATTCCAGATATTCGGCTACCGCTATCAATGCGGTTGGTAACCATTCGAATTCGATCACCATGTCGAGTTTGGGGACATTTATCCTGATTTGCTTTGTAATCCATGATCCCGCCGCTCACGAGATGAGCAATAGGAATAACAGGTTATTTGAAGGACGACGGACGAAGGATGAATTGAATGCGTGCACTTTCACCTTCATGTCCGATCTACATTTCTCTCTCCCTTGAACAACTACATTATCATGTGGTATTTTTTTACACTGCTATTTATTCTTATCGCTACAATATGGCGCGTGCGCATCGGGATCAAAATTTGCCTGCAAGACTCTGTGGATATCAGCGACCGATTCGAAAGAGGGGGGATGAGAGCGATGCACCCAAATTGGGGGGAGGTGAAAGAGCGTTACTGATGGTGATAATTCTGTAATGAACATAAAGGCCTTCTTTCAGGGGAATTTTTTTAAACGCCAAACTTTCAAAGTCCTTTACAGGCCCCCCTTAACTCTTAGGCTTTGCACTCTTGCTTTTGTAGTAGAATCAGTCCAAAGACAACTTTAGGTTTCAAGGCTTAGACGAGGAAATAGAAACGTCTTTTGCTCCGTGAGGATTGAGCAGTCCGCATGCTATACATACATACAATGTGCACGCCGCATCTTTGGAGGGACCTCAAAGATTTAGGCTTAAAACCGCGGGTTTATCAAAGGCTAATATGAACTGCTAATTAAGATAAGGAGGAACCTACAGCGTTGTGGATGACTGCAGAATAAAAATAAAAATAAAGGGGGTCGAGGCTGCGCTCTTCGCGATGATGCGTATGTCCCATGCATACAGGGGTTGCGGTAAGTCCCTATATCCTGACTATTTCTTTTATCTACGCATATACAACCATACACAGCAGGTAACGAGCTCCATCATGGCAAGATATTGGGTATATGGTCCGTGTGTGAATATATACTCCTAGTACGATTGTAGATGCAGGTGAAGTAGATATTATATGAAAATGATTGCTCCTTTTCTTCTCCAATGAACACACACACACACACACACACACATATACACACATTACTAGGTCACGCCCGCAGGTACCAACTATATCACGCACACAAAACGCAACACGGCATGTTGGGAAAGTCACGACCTGATTTGTCAAAATGCAGAGGCAGACCAACATATACGCATAACATAAATGTATATTCTTTTTTTTTTGTTGGATACAATAGCCACAAATAATAAGGATGGGGAGGCTTTCGATTTGAATGTTCTGTCCCTGGCATTGGTAACCCCCTGGATCTCTTCTACATAAACTCACTCATTCGCACTCATCAGCTCACTCACTGTGTCTCTGGTGCAAGCACTTGTATAAATATAATTCCCTTTGCCTCTCTTAACTTTTTCCATTTCCTTTTCCCAGACCAAAACCAGCACGCCCTTTTCTTCCTTCTAGTCGTTTGCAAGTTCACAAAAAAGAAAGAATCTATCCGAGAAAACCACTGCTACGGGTACTATCGGGATTATATCATGAGTTACGAAGTCGAAAGGCCCATTCAGCTGCTTGGCAGATCCTGCGAAGACGCGCCCTCCGAGTTGCTTAAAGACGACCTGAGTCATCATTCACTCGCCGCTTCGCCGACATACAGCATTGCCAGTTCGTCGTTGAGCAGCAATTACCGCTCCGAAGATTCGCCGACCAAGATGTGGTGCCATGACTTCCGGAATGACAATATGTCGATGATGATCACCGTCAGTGCCTCTGGCGTTGGGCCGCACGACTATTTTTCGCCATCGCCGCCTCGTCCAGGGATGCCTTACCATCATAACAATAAACAACTTCTTTCGCCGGTCCCGGACTGCTTGGATGTAGGAGGTGCCCCCAGTCATGCCCCCCTGAGTACGATCACAACACCTGATGTCGCAGCGCCTCCCGGTTCTACGGCTGCTGCTGCTACTGCTACTGCCGCTGGGGCTCGGATAGTGTCTTTGCCAACACCACCAGGTTCCATCAGCACCTCACCCTACTGGAGAGACATACAGACAAATCGGTCACCTACACCCTCATACTGGCATCAGTGCTGTCAGCAACAGCAACAGCAACACACCTACATGGCAGCTGCAGCGGCTGCAGCGGCAGCAACAACCACAACGGACGGAGGCGTCTCGTACCATCATGAACCATATTGGATGGTACATCCGGACTCTTTTTACACCTCGCGAGGCAATGGTGCTGGACATCATCATCTTCATCACGTTCCTTCATCGGCATTGCCCGCAAGAACGACACCTCCGCTGCCCGATCGGCATACGCGGCGCAAGTACCCGCCCGAAAAGTTCGCAACAACACCCTCAATAGGACCCGAAACCAGCAAGGTCGTCACAGCAACTCCACGGCGTTACAAATGCACCGTCTGTGTCAAACGATTCACTCGGCCTAGCTCGCTCGCGACCCACATGCATAGTCATACAGGCGAGGTATGTTGCTTATTTCAATCCGAACCACCTTGAATTCCAGAAACTCATCATCACCATCCTCTACTTTTTTATCTAGAAACCTTACAAGTGCATGATGGACGGCTGCGGTCGTCGGTTTTCCGTGGTTAGTAACCTTCGCCGACATGCAAAGATCCACAGCAACAGTAATAGCCTCAAGAATCTATTATAACTTTTTTTCTTTTTTTCCCCGTTATCGCCCAAAACAAATTCCTCTCTATTTCCTTCGCGTGAGCGCGCACGCGTCTATGTGTACACGCATACACACACACACACACACACACACAAAAACCTCCCTATCTCTCGGATATCAGCAAAAATTAGGATTGGACCTATTTGACACCAATCCACCACATTTTTGCTTCCCGGGTCTCTGTTCCTCTTTTTTTGTTGTACGTATTTGCTTCATTTTGTTTTACTCCCTATATCTTCTTTCATTTGTACCTCGCCTTCGTCCGGCCCAGTTGCTCTCGTTCTGCTATACATAGTTGAAGACACACATACACAAATATATATGTATACGATTATATATAAATACATATATGTATACATCCATTATCATCAACTCTGCAATGATACATTTGGTTGGAGATAGCCATTGTACGTCTCTTGTTTTAATACTCAATTATAATAAAAAGGACCATAGAATGGTGTTATTGGGGTGGGGAATGGGAGGTTTCATGAAAAAAATGGGTTTTACTCTTAAAAAGCTAATCTTATGTGGGATGTGTGTGTACGTGTGCGTGTGCGTGTGTGCGTGTGCGTGCGTGTGCGTGTGCGTGTGTGTGTGTGTGCATGTGGGGAATCGGAGACAGAAGATACAATTTCTTCAATCTATTCAGCAAGGAGATGGGCCTCCTCTTCTTCCTCCTCAAGATACTCCTCGTCGTCCATGAGCTCCTCGTCAGCAGTTGCTTCCTGGTATTGCTGATATTCGGAGACAAGATCGTTCATGTTCGACTCGGCCTCAGTGAATTCCATCTCGTCCATACCCTCAACCGTGTACCAGTGCAAGAAAGCCTTGCGACGGAACATGGCAGTGAACTGTTCGTTGACACGCTTAAAGAGCTCCTGGATGGCAGTGCTGTTACCAATAAAGGTACCAGACATCTTGAGACCAACAGGTGGGATGTCGCAGAGAGATGTCTTGACGCTGTTGGGAATCCATTCGACAAAGTACGACGAGTTCTTTTGCTGGACAGCCAGCATCTGGTTCTCAACCTCCTTGGTCGACAAGCGACCACGGAAAATCGTAGCAACAGTCAAGTAACGACCGTGGCGGGGGTCGGAAGCGGCCATCATGTTACGGGCATCAAACATCTGGGCAGTCAGCTCAGGAACGCTCAAGTTGCGGTACTGCTGTGAGTTGAAGGCAGTCAACGGCGCAAAGCCGACCATGAAGAAATGAAGACGAGGGAAGGGAACTACACAGAGTTGAGTATATATACCTACGCGTACTTATGCACTTCTTCCCTCAACTTACCCATGTTCACAAAGAGCTTGCGAAGGTCAGAGTTCAACTGGCCAGGGAAACGGAGGGAGGTAGAGACGCCGGACATAACGGCAGATACAAGCTGATTGAGTTCACCATAGCCAGGGTTGGAGAGCTTAAGAGTCTGGAAACAGATATCGTACAAGGCCTCATTGTCAATGCAGAAGGTGGCATCGCAGTTCTCGACGAGCTGATGAACAGACAAGACAGCGTTGTATGGCTCGACGACGGTGTCAGAGACCTTGGGCGAGGGGACGACTGAATAGGTGCAGAGCATGCGGTCAGGATACTCTTCGCGGATCTTAGAGAGCAGCAGTGAACCCAAGCCGGAACCAGTACCACCACCTAAAGAGTGGGCAAGCTGGAATCCCTGGAGACAATCGGTGTGCTCTGCCTCCTTGCGCACAATGTCCAAAACAGATTCGACCAATTCGGCACCCTCGGTGTAGTAGCCCTTTGCCCACGAGTTACCTGCGCCGGACTGGGCCGACACAAAATTATCAGGGCGATAAAGCTTGCCGTAGCCGCTGCCGCGGATGGCATCCATGGTAGCAGGCTCAAGATCGACAAGCACGGCTCTAACAAGCATAATTTCAGTTAGCATCAGGTCCACTGCCCACGATCTTCTTTCTTTACCTGGGCACATATTTGCCCGACGAGCCTTCGTTGTAGTAGACATTGATGCGTTCCAATTGGAGATCGCTATCACCAGCATAGGCACCGGTGGTGTCAATACCGTGTTCTTGGGAAATAGTCTCCCAGAACTTTTGGCCAATCTAAGGTAAACAAAGAAACAGATTTTGTCAGCATAATGCGTCATTCTAGCTGGACCATAGCTCAATTGATGCTTACCTGGTTACCGCACTGGCCTGCATACCAAGAAAACAAAGAAAACGCCAAAGTGAGTATACGCGAGCATACATTGACACGAGAGAGGAGCTCTTTTTATTTTACTTACCGGCTTGAATGTGAATGATTTCTCTCATGTTGAAGGACTAGGAAATGTTATGATAAAACTGTAAAAGGCAGAGTGAGTACACAAAGTCGAAAAAGAAAGAACAAGAAGAAAAAGGAGAGAAGAGAAGGCGGAGGAAAGGGGGTAGAGAAGGGACAGTAAACGAAGGTTGCTTCTAGGGGAGCAGGAGATGGCTTCAAGTTTGTCGCTCATTCCCTGGTCGCTCTGCACCAAGAGGCACAATGGCCATAAAATTACCTGGTATGAGATGTGATGAAAGGGAAGGGAGTAAAGAAAAAACAGGGAGCGCAGGTCGGCGGTGTAAGGCGTCCCTCAAAAGCCAAAAAAAAAAATCGCGTCGGGGCAACTCCACGTGCGGTAAATCCGATTTTGGTTGCACACCCGCTCCAGATAATGTGCAACAGCAAGGCTGGCTGTAGGCTAATTAGACTCTGTTGCGTAGCAATGCGCAAAAGGTCTGGTTCTGCATTCGACGGATCCGGGCCAGCCAGGTAGAATTTATGTCTTCGATATAACTAATGCCGGAAAGAGAAGCGGGGTCCATGGAGGAAAGGAGACAGAGGAAGCGTGGATGATGGACAGCACGTTTGTTGAAGCTTATTCCATTCTCGGGGTCCTCGGGCTAGGATTGCAACTGAAAGGACAACGATGCTGCAGTCAAATCAAACCATGTGTCACGCTTGCATGTGCAAAATCGGGCTTTCTCAGCTTCCCCAGCGCCAATGGTATTTCAGCATCAACCCCTTTAATTAGATATCGTACTCTCTTTTCAAATACCACCTACTGGGAGCCGAGTTGTCTGCTGCTGCGTAGACTTCCCTTCTTCCCATCATCAGACTCAACCCTAGAAAAGTAGGTTGGCAGGGTTACTCTTGCCGCTCCTGACCATCAGCATCTCTAGACTAAAGCTTATCTAATGCAAGTATCATCATTTCCACTAAGATACTCGTATTAAGCTGGAATGATTTGCACTTTGGCCAACTTCTTCGAGGGTCACATATTAAATTTCATGTCGTAACCCTCGCTGAGTCCCAGACCAAAGCTTATTGATGGACTGATCATTTGCCACAATGCGTCGCCTGCTTTTCATCGCACCAGACAAATTAAAAAAGGATGTAAAGGGGCTTGACAAGGATGGCAAGAACACTTCGTTTGACAAATAACGTGTGTCTACGAATGTGTGACATATGTCTTCCTCTTCTGCATATTTCTTTCTTAAAGCAACACTTTTATAGGCGTCAGTCAAACCTAGCACACAGGGATATTAACACAGAGCTTAACCTAGTGTTAAATTGCATAAACAAAAACAGACTAGAATTTTTGTATCGGGATCTTCCTTTCCGAAAGAGATTAAATGGGCAATAAAGGTGAAGGCCGCCATTTATGCCTGCCTATGTTATACATCTGCCATTGTGACCATATTTTCAGTCGGTTCGTCCCAGTCATAAGCAGACGTAAAACCATCTTTACAGATATGAAAGATGAAACTTATCTTGGCCACCGGTCGACAATAGCGTATGCTGCTACCTGCATTTTCTCGCAGTTTTTGGACTTGGGATGTAAACCAAAGTCTGGAGCATGATAGAGGAACACCGGGCAGGTAAGTATCGGAAACAGCATAGGCGTGGAAGCCATTTCCATTCAAACTTATTCCTGTTGACCCAAAATAATAAATTGTCCACTGCTTCAGAATCCAGGCTTAATCCGATGGAGACAAAAGACAATCCTCGTCTTGAAGATGCAAAAGCTTTGTCAAGGAACTATCGGGACCACACCTTGAAGCTTTTCATCTCTTACTTGTCCATGGGGCAATAGTCGAGTATAAAATCAGTGGAAGAGCACTTGCACGACTTGGATAGAAGCTTGACTGATACAGACATTCGATCATCCATCCATCATCAACTTTCGAAGCAGAGCATTAATGGTTCCTGATAAAAGTTTAGCTATGCTAACCGCTTAATTTACCTAGTTCAGAATATGAAAATTGTTTACCTGTCGCCATGGCACTTGTGTAAGCAATGCATTTTGTTATCTGCCTATGCTTGAAAATAGGAATTCTTACTGTCCATTTTCAAACCATTATCTGTAGCCTCACGTGCGCAGAGAAATCTTATGTAACCGATGGAGCTTCCAAATACCTGCTAGATAGTCATGCTGTAGATACCGAAACCGCGCGGGTGGCAATTGGTAATGTTTGCTCCAAGCGCACTGTGTTGTTGGTTAGTTAGGTATTAATGATGCTTCACTTCACTCGGATGTTCCTTGCAAGATATGGTGATGTCGGCGCTGCGATGAATAACTCTAAAGGTTGCTCTGGCGTCGATTGCTTTCGATATATTACATCATTCTACAATATAGATCGGCATACATTCGTTTCGCTGGTTGCATAGTGCGCTTGCAAAACATCGTCGTGAATCGACTTATGCCTTTCTCTCAAAACTTTAAATACAACATCAGAATTTGATAAAGTTCTCGAGTTGGGGTGTCATGTCCGACCATCGTCCATTTCCAACTTTGGTCATCTTTTTATTTGTAGAGCCAGCACAGAAACGTATCTTGCTTTTTTTTTGGAGCACCATTATCAGCATATAAGCGATTGTAATGTCCAAAAGGCAACGACTCGAGATGAAATCATAATATAGACTCACGATCAGCTCTTGCTCTTACTCATTTTACTTTCCCTGCTCAATAGGGTCGCTGGCCCCTTGTTGTCTTTGACATTATCCGGTCTGACGCCGGCATTGTTCTACAGACTTTCGCACTCAGGAGCGAAAGAACTAGATTTCATAGACAAAATAAAATAATGTCGCATAAAATTATCTGCAATTGTCATATTAATAGGTAAACAGATTCGTTAGTCAACATAACACATCTTCCTTACACTTTGCCTTACCCAACCGGCTCACACCAGGCGTATACAGATGTACACATGGCGATAACCATGGCGAGTATGACACGGGCGAAAGACAGGTCGGCGGCGATTTACACCTGGTGAGCGCGGGGAAAATGAAACCGACAGCAAAAAAAATGAGAGTGCTTTCAATGGAAGCAAAGCAGAAGCGATGAAAGGGACAGGGACAGGCAATGCAAGACGCAAAAATAGAGAGGAAGGCCTTTTCCCGAGGGCAACCAAATCGCGGCCCTACCGGATGATGCGATACCGTTTTGACCTCTCTTCCATGGTTCATCAAGTACGGGTACGATTGGTCAATCTGCAAACACTGAACGTGTTAAATTCGAATAACAAGGAAGTCCATATAAAGATCACACCGGATAACCCATGGAAGAGAGGCCAAGGATGGATTTGATAAAGAAGAAAGAGTTCTCTCAGATGCTTTATTATTTATGAGAAATCAGTCATCCATGCGATTGACAATGCTGAAACAACGTATTAGATGATATCCTCCTTCAGAATACTTGCATATAAAACTCTCATTGCTGTAATTTGGCATTTTTTGTTTGTCAAACCACAGTTTTGTTGCAGACAAGTTGAAGTCGTAATTATGATGATCAAGAGATACACACACGCAATGACTCAGCTGCAGATCATTGCGTCAGAGTGTAATCCAATTTATCAGAATATGTCAGACGAAGTGACGCTCTCTGATTACCAGATAGCAAGAGAGTCTGTGTTGTTGTGTGCCATGGCTGCATATTAAAACCACTGGTGCATCAAACCTATTGTCTCATGTCACTGAACATGTGTATACCCTTATTATCAATGATAAACAAGCATGCACTCCACAAAGAACTCACAACCCTTCCTCTGCATTAAGAAGCTCTTTATCATCTGTTTCGATGATGAGTTGTCCTATACAATCAAGTAAGTGACATCCATGCGTCATAGTTATACAGTCTATTTCTTCACTTTATCCGAGGTCCGATGTAATACTGCATTATCATATATAGGAGTAATGCTTTTTATAGATATCAACAATCCTTCAACATCTCCAAAGAAATCTGCGATTCGATATCTTCTCGTATACACTCGTTTCCTCCCTTTTTAACATATCCATAGCCATATACATACTGTGATAATCTCTGTAGAAGTATCACAAGTCCGATCATGGTTTTCCCCCATTACGACAGTTAACTAGGCGCCTGTAAGAATGAGAGACGAATCCTTCGAAATCGCTCAAGTCTTAGTTATTCAATGCTTCACCGATTTGGGTCATCCATGTCTCGCTTCCCAAGAACCTATTGCGTTTTACATTGCTCTTCACAAGCAACTAAAAAACAGCTCAATAGGATTGAGTTCAGAAAAAATAGGGTGGAAAATAGGCGCATCGGTATCCTCGAGAATCAATGTATTTAGAGATGGAAGCTTTTTGTGCGACATCTTTCGCAGTGCATGCGACATTTGGTTTGTATAGATTTCTGGGCAAAACGTGACTTCTATTTTTATGATCTTGCAATTTTGGAAAACGGTATATATCATTACACGAAGCACTTTACCTAACTTGGTCAAATGGTCATGGTTGACGAAGCCCACGTGTAAGCGACAAGGCAACCGATTGCGGATACTTCGGCGCCTGGGAAGCGATTACATGAATGTGAATGAATTACCAATGTAAGGTGTATAGTATAAACTATAGCAGGAAACGTAGAGTCCGTGGAAGAGGCAACCATTTTCATCTACCATATATGATCTAGTACCGATAACTCACATAGTTAACATATTACGTTTTGATTGCAGCAAGCCAGAAAAGTGGCGGTATGCATCAAGGGAAGCGATGGACCAACGCGAGCTCCGGTTGCTTTCATCAGTCAATCAACCACTTGCATGACTATTTCTACTCTCACGTGCTTTTGTGCAATTTTCTAATAATTCGGTTCCTCTTCAGATAAACGATATCAACCTAACTGATGTGGCTCGAGAGGAAGGATATGGGCTTTGATGGGATTAACAGCGAGTTGGCTGCGCCGGCACAGGTTTCTCACCATGTCTTCGTCGAGATATTGTGGTCTTCCGTTTCTTTCTCCATTGTGAAATTTATTGTTATATGTTAAAAAAAAAAAACAATTGTTCTAGGGCATGATCAACCGTCAACCGGAATGCAAAAATTACTGGTTGCGATGAAACTGGGTAGTAGCAAGGCACCTCATGACGCGCACAGGCGCATTGAGGGAGGTGTTCATCTTGTCCACTCCGGGTTCACCAAGTAAAGATAAAGTGGCCACACCCATGTACGAATGCAATATATCTATAACACGTATTCGACTCAACGATGCTTATCCGACTTTTGTTTTGGTCCTTTACCTGGGTGATGGCCCGGTGCTTTACCAAATCCGCCAATTCTCGTCTGGCAGTCGAGCAGGAACTCTCGAAGATTATCCTTGTTCACCAAATCAAACGCGTCCAGCATCTATAAATTCGGAGCATCAACAAGGGCCTGCACAAAGATGTGGAATTTATTACATGTAGCGAAGCACCAATCCAGAAGCAGTAGCATGTATCGGCATCTTTGTTTACTCGGCCAGCAAAACCGGTTGTCTGCTGATGGACACACCATTTAATCATCTTTTGTTTGTTCACAATGCCTTGCGCTGCTTTCCCCATTAAGGTCAGTGCACCCACGCCGCAAAATGTTGAACCACCTACATTACGAGATGCACAAGTGTATAAGCACTAAGTTTCTATTTGCGCTTCCTCTATCCATTTACCATGGCTCTCGTTGCCAGGACTTTGCCCGAATGTTCCTTCATATGACTACGTGACATGTATCCTCAGCAGGTATCCCGAAATCACTGTATATCCCTTAATATACTATACCTGCAGTCGTTTCGCATATGCGATCGTCAAATCAAAGTCTAGCCCTCGCCAGTCATTTAGTATATATGAGACTGCACAGGCGCAATATAAGAAACGGACATCACGCTCTAAGCTGTCTGGTGCTGGTTGGAAACTACTCATAGGTCGAATTACTTTCTCCTGTTTTCAACTTTTTGCTTAGAAGTATGCCGGTGGTTCACTCAATTACCTGCCATCCTGAAGTTGTAAACATTTTATGGACTCTACAATAGCATCCCGGTTGACACGAGACAAATCATCGCCTAGAAGAAGCAGGCTGAGTAATGCGGTGTACGTGTTTGCGATATGGCTTGAATCGTAAGGTATATGTTGGGTATGTTTCTAAAAAGAGTCATACAAGTTAGATTCACATATGCGTCTTCCAGTTCACTAACCCACAGCATTTGGCTCGAACGGATAGCCAGATGCACTCGAACCACGAAACCCACACCGGGCACGGTTGGGATCTAATTCGTTTAGTGAGGCCACATCATCATTGGATGCCACTGTTATTCTCATACCAGGCTTTTGGCCCGTCGGGAGGATTTGCTGAGCATAAATCCATTCTATCCAATCCAGCTTATCTTGCTTCGATATAGCTGTCTGCAGTTCCCCGAGCAATTCAAGCGCACCAAGGCAGAAGAATGCCAGTGTCATACTAAATACGATTGGCGTGTCCCTACTTAGATCGAGAATGGTGCTATGCACAAGATGCTTTACCGATTTGTTTCTGTTTCGGTGTAAGGAGTTGGCAGCATTCGCAAATTGGACACGAAGTATCGCACATGTTTTTCTTTTTCAAACGATTTTGTCATTGCTTCGAGAACCAGTCGCTTATTACACTAAACGCCCTGAGGAAAAGACAAGGCCCCCGCGTTCATACGTTCCCTTTAATTCCTCTCGTGTGGGAGGTGGACTTCCTCTATTGGCTATATTTCATACCCCGACATCACTTCCGAAATCCTGTGGATGCTCCCAAGTTGAGGTTAGGGCTCTGCGTTTTCCCCCCTTCTCTCCATATAACGCATTTAAGAATGGCCCCCCTTCTGTCGACGCGACGACTTGTCGCATGGCTGATGCTAGCCATTACCATCTTTTCCCAGATATCCGATGCGTTGTATTTCTACTTGGAGGGATCCGAAAAGAAATGTTTTCTGGAAGAGCTGCCCAAGGAGACGATGGTGACGGGTAAAATAACACATGCCCAACGCGCTCCATACAAACTTCAATAATGGAGGACACTAAGCAAACCTAAATCTATGCTAGGCTCTTATAAGGCCGAACAGTTCTCTGCTGTTCAGAACCAATGGATTGTCAACCCCGAAGTTCGCGTCCAGATCACTGTCGAGGTAGTATAGTCGTTTATATCACAATCGGACATAGCAATGACAGATGGAAAAGGGAACCTGACATATATCTGCTCGAAGGAATTGCCCCAGGAACACGTTGTTGTTAATCGTCAAGATGCTCCTTCGGGTAGATTCACTTTCACGTCCGCAGAATCAGGTGATCACTCTATATGTTTGTCCGTCGTGAGTACCTCCTGGTTCGACTCCACCAAGACAGTAAGTAAAAGTTAAGAGACTGTCCGAGAGGATATCAGCCCTGACTTTAGGTGTGTGCGCCGATTGATATATGGGTACTCACCCCATTTTACAGCGTGTAACCTTTGATATGGATTTTGATGATCCTGCTGGTGACCACCACGACCATACCGAGACATTGACTGGTAAGTGGTACTCCAGACGAGATGAGAAAGTGCAAAGAATAAAGGAAACGCTATCTGTAGATCTGGCCCAAAGAATTCATGAATTGAACCAACGTGTGCAGGATATCCGAAGGGAGCAGGCATTTCAGCGTGTACGTTTTAAAACGGGAGAAACAGAGTTGGACATTTAGAAAGAAGGCGACAGAAAAGGAGGGACATGATCTAACCCTGGCTATTCCATAGGAGCGTGAGGCAGAGTTCCGTGACCAGAGCGAATTGACTAACTCGCGTGTTGTCTGGTGGACGCTTGCCCAGATCGGTGTCCTCGGCGCCATCTGCGTCTGGCAGATGCGCCACTATAAGAATTTCTTTGTGGCCAAGAAGCTTGTATAAACTACACACCCCAGCAATAAAGGAGAGGATGACTCGTGCATTTTCTTTTACTTTGCAAACACCATTGCGCCAAAAAAGACTATAGGCCTAAATATTCCATATCACTGTCAGTAGTCTTGTATTCCCCCCCTGGGCCTTGGATGCGTATCCAAAACGTCATTATTGATCCGTGGATATGTTTAAAACACTTGAACAAGCAATAGCTGGCCGGAAAGATATGCACATAGGGAAGCGTTTTGTGAATACCATCACTGGTCTGCTCGTACTCGTCAGTTCGATTTGTCATACTGGCCGCTTGCAAAGACGTGTATAAATACTTCCATGCACTTGATGCGTCGATCCCGTGCGCAGTTGTTCACTACAAATAAGCGGATCTGGACAAGGCCAGAAGTCTACAAAATGAACCTCTATGTATACAAGCATGATTACGATCGTATAGACGATTCGGGTGTTTCAATCGGGCTAAATTGGACTTGGTCGAGCGGTCAAAATGCTATATACAAACACGCTCCAGGCATCTGGTTGTAACCCACCCCCAGGCTTCTTCGATAGCAAAGATTTGGGTTGCGCTGCGTCCTCGGCAGTAAAACGGCAATTGTCAAGTACAAAGTTGGATTGTCTTGCTTCATTGATTGATGCAATAAAAGAACATATTTCATCTCGCCTTAGAAGTACGAGTTGATATGGAGACCCGTCCATGAGAGGAACCGGTACGAAAACTTGGACAATTTGTTAGCTATTTAATGTGAAGCTAAGTACATATCGTTTTCCATGTATTGCGGTGAGCATCCTGACACATCTGGCGGAAATGGACAGCAGATGACTATGTAGAAGGTCTAAGCAAATAGAGTGGTATAGTCCCCGTTGAAGGCGCCGGCATACGTACACTTCTCTAGCTCTCGATATCAGCAGTAGCTGATCTCGTCTTCTCTATACTATGCTAAATGTCATCAATCGCGAATATCATATGGATTTGACATCCCATCATATCTTCCATGCGACTACGTCGATATATTCAAAGGAACATTTATTTTGTTCGATGCTATCTAATTTTTTATTTTGCTACATAAACCCATATCAGAGGAACCATTCGATCGACGCCTAAAATTAGCTCTATAAAAATTTCATGTTGATATATAAGTTCGGACTTCGGGGGCCAATTTTTCACTAAACATGAACGATTACATAGAGTCATTCTGATCCTTTGATTTATGTATCTGTTGGTCACGATTGCCGATATCATGTAGGATGTAAGAATGCGGTGGATGATCGAATGGACATATCCAGAGGTGAGAGTCCTTAGTATCACACTCCGCCGAGTTTAGCTGAGTCCCGCTCGACGATCCAGCCGGAGATCCAAATCCCGTTGCGAGGGGGTGCCCTTTGTGATTCTCTGGCTTGGGACACGAAAGAACCTCCTTTTAATCATCCAATATGGGTATGTCCATCCGTCAGAATCCATCCATCCATATAATGCCGTACTAATCCGTTCCATTTCTGATGTTATCATGGCGATAAACAGCTGTTGGCAAGAATAAGTAAGTCATTTAAGAGCATTGAAATTTTCGATACAGTCATGTGCTGATGGGAATGTTTTCCATTCACTCCACAGGCGCCTTAGCAAAGGAAAGAAGGGTCTCAAGAAGAAGGTGTAAGTATTCAACAGAAAGGAGGAAGCAATAGCAGTAGAGGCAAACAAGGGCACCATTCAGCATGTGGAGAAAAAAATAAGAAGAGTGTGCACGAAGAATATAATGCTACGACAGTGGGACGATTCAGCGCACGAATAATTAAACTTACTATGACCCTGCCACTTCTTAGTGTCGATCCCTTTACCCGCAAGGATTGGTATGACCTCAAGGCCCCCTCCATGTTCGAGGTTCGACAGGTCGGCAAGACTTTGGTCAACCGAACTCAGGGTCTTCGCAATGCCAACGATTCGCTCAACGGTCGTGTCGTTGAATTGTCTCTTGGAGACCTTTCGAAGGATGAGGCTCGCTCTTTCCGCAAGATCCAGCTTAAGGTTGACGAGATCCAGGGCAAGAACTGCCTCACCAACTTCTACGGCATGGACATGACCACTGACAAGCTCCGTTCAATGGTCAAGAAGTGGCAGGTAATTTCGACGAGCCGGATCCAGAAGCGGGGAATGTCAAGATAGCTTACACGTATAATAGACTTTGATCGAGGCCTTCGTTGATGTCAAGACCACTGACGGCTATCTTGTTCGTCTCTTCTGCATTGCCTTCACTGCTCGCCGCCGCAACCAGCTCAAGAAGACCACTTATGCCATGTCTTCCCAGGTCCACCAGATCCGCAAGAAGATGATGGACATCATGACTGAAGAGACTGTTTCCTGCGATTTGAAGGAGTTGGTCACCAAGATCACCTCCTCCGCCTCGAACCAGGCCCAGGATGCCGTTGCTGTTCGCATTGAGAAGGCCTGCCAGGGTATCTACCCCTTGCAGAACACCTACATCCGCAAGGTCAAGATCTTGAAGGCGCCCAAGTTCGATGTCTCTGCTTTGTTGGCTCTTCACGGTGGTGCTTCTGCTGCTGGCGATGTCGGCACCAAGGTCACCAAGGACTTTGTCGAGCCCCCTGTTTTGGACTCTGTCTAAAGCGCTCTTTATTTTTCTCTTGCAATAAACATGAGCAACAGCTTTTTACACGCAATCATGTAGTTAATAAGTTAGGATAATGCGGCTGTAGCTTGGGTAGTCTGCTTTTCTTGAAAAGGGGTAGGTGAGAGAGGTGGATAAAGCAACACAAGTGGTGGATGTTTGTGGCAACGCAACAAATGACGCAAGTACAGGATATTTTTACTTGATTTTCTCCTTTCTCTCACGCTTCTGTACGCGTAATGTTGTCGAGGAAGCAAGGGTACGACGCCATACCCACCTCTGGTCCCGAAAATGGCAGCAACACCATCTCAGACCTTCCGTCCGGGGCCAACCACAATAATAGCGCGGACAGCCTTCCAGGCAACGATATCACGACGCCAAGGAGTCGATGGCAACGAGCGAAGAAATATGTCTCCAAGGGGCTAGTGCGATCGCGCATTGGTTATATATTATGTGGCCTTATCATATTTACCCTTTTCATTGCGTTTCTCTTGGCACTGTTTCTGCCTCACGGATGCGATGTGCTGCCCCTTTCGGGTTCGCTGCGACCGCCTGTGAAGATAGGTGTCTCGGAAGTGGCAATGGAGCAAGGCCTGAAGCAATGCGAGGCGATGAAACGTACTCGGTTAGTAAACCGGCCCAATGCTGAACGAAAGAACCCACGTGCGCCCGCAGACGCTCGACCGGTGCTGCTGAAAAACGCCAATGTTTGGGACGGCCAAGGCAATATTCTGGAAGGCGTTGATGTGTTACTGCAAGAAGGTGTGATCAAACAAGTTGAACAAGTTGGAATCCAGAGCTATCCGCCATCAACGAAGGTGATTGATGTCAGAGGCCGCATTGTCAGTCCAGGTCTGGTTGATATGCATAGGTATGGGATACAGTAGGATGTAAGAGACGCCACGGCAGATACCATCGATATTAACCAGCTCCCCTCACCCCGTCATAGCCATCTGGGACTGGATGCCTGGCCGGAGCTCAACGGCTCGCAAGAGACAAATGAGGCAACGGATCCGCTTACGCCATTTGTCCGGTCCCTGGATGCATTTAATCCGAACGATAAGGCGATCCCTATCGTAGCGTCAGGTGGAGTCACGACTGTACTCGTCCTTCCTGGCTCGGCAAACCTGATGGGCGGCGAGGCGTTCGTATTCAAACTGAGACCTGTTCCAACCACGAGCAACGCGGATATGCTTGCACAAGCTGGGGTTGACGAGACGTTAGAAAACAAGTGGCGCTGGATGAAGATGGCATGCGGCGAAAATCCAAAGGTAAAAAAAAAAGAGAGAGAGAGAGCTGCCCTACAGCTTGTTTCAAGCGATACCAATTAGAAACTGTTTATAGCGATTTTATGGCTGGAATGGGAAGATGCCGATGACCCGTGAGTAAGAGAAAAAAGGCGAACAAACCAAAGAAAGCAACGTGATACCAAATGATAGATTATCTATAGGCATGGGAGAGGCTTTTCTGTTCCGTAAAAAGATGAACGAAGCCAAGCGCTTGAAGGAGATGCAGGAGGACTGGTGTCACGCTGCCGAGTTGATGGGAGAAAATGCGCGTCTGGAGTCGCGCTTCCCAGAAGACCTGGGTCTTGAACCATTGGTGGCCCTATTACGCGGTGATGTGCTACTCAACGTGCATTGCTACGAAACGCACGACCTCGAAGCCATGATCCGCCTTTCGAAAGAATTCAACTTCAACATCACAGCCTTTCACCATGCTCTTGATGCATATCTTGTACCGGATATGATCAAGGGTGCGCATAATAACATCACCATTGCCACCTTTGCTGATCACTGGGGATACAAGAAGGAGGCCTTCCAGGCATCTCCTTACAGTCCCAAGATCCTCTATGAAGCCGGATTGCCGGTGGCCCTCAAGAGTGACCACCCGGTGCTGAACTCTCAGCACCTGGTGTTTGAGGCTGCCAAGGCATCCCATTATGGATTACCTGCCCAGGAAGCCTTCAAGGCCGTGACATCGGTGCCTGCTTCAGCTATTGGCTTGGGTCACAGGATCGGTTCTCTGAAAGTTGGTTACGATGCAGATGTCGTCATCTGGGATCGGCCACCGCTGACAATGGGTGCAGCACCGCTTCAGGTGTTTATCGATGGCGTGCCCTTACTTGAGGAGAAGCCGATCCTGCCGCCTATTGCGGCGGCCAACGAGAACGCAGGGAGAATGAAAATGGCTACTGCCGATGAAGTGAAGCTCCCGACAGATGCCAGCACCGTGGTATTCGAGAATGTAGGCGGAGTGATGTACGACGAGACGTTTATGGCTGGCCCTGTGCAGGTGATTGTTCACCAAGGTGATGTAATCTGCGCTGGCGAAGAATGTGACGTCCAGGTCCTCCTGTCTGTCGCTGCAACCGAAGAGCAGCAGGTGCCGACTATTGATGTTAAAGGAGGATATATGATACCGGTGCGTGCATGTTCTCCCACTAGAGCTCTAACATTGTGGCTGACATGTATAGGCACAATCTGTAGGGCTTAATCGCTGTGGGATCTAGACTTGGAATGGTAGAGATCCCATCCGAAAAAAGCACGGGTGATGGCACTGTCCAACCTTCGACGTCGCTCAACGCCAGTACGCTTGTGTACGCCATCGACGGACTCAAGCTCGGCACACGTCATCTCGAGGAGGCCTACAAGGGTGGTGTGCTCACAAGCATCACAGCGCCCATGTCCAATGGTGTTATTGCTGGGGTCAGTGCAGCCTTTAAGACGGGTGCTGATTCGGGTATGGGCTGAGCATGATTAGGCAAAAGAAAGAGGCATCGTGTGAGACTCACGCATATTCATACATCCCTATTCGGCCCTCCCGGCCACCTTCATAGTGTTAAGCGATGGTGCAGTGATCAATCCCAATGTGGCGCTGCATCTGCAAGTTGGCGACGATATCAAATCAGAGAGTTTCCCCACAGTGTCGTCGCAAATTTCCTTTATCCGCCAGGTCTTGACGGAAAACATGGATGCGAAAAACGCGTTTGGACAAGCCGCTCGCGGAGACATCCCGATCATTATCAGCGTTCACAACAAGGACGAGATTGCGTCCCTCATCCTGCTAAAGAAGAAGCATCTGCCACATGCTCGGATGGCCATCATGGGCGGAGCTGAATCACATCTGCTCGCGGAGCACCTCGCGGAGGCCGACATCGCGGTGATCCTCCGACCGGCCCTCTGCACGCCTGCTCGCTTTGATTCAATCCATTGCTTGACGGGTGCACCGTTGACGAACGGCACGGCGGCGCATATTCTACACAAGCATGGAGTTAAGATTGCCATCGGTGTTGAGGATGATGGCCTGGCTCGCAATCTGGCCTGGGACGCGGGCTGGCTGGCGGCGACGTCTTCTGATGAGGGCGACGGCCGACGCATGTCCGAGATGGAGGCTATCCGGCTTGTGACAACCAACATTGTGGATATTTTCGGCTTGGGCCGAACGTCGTCTTCGTCGCCCCTTGTGCTTTGGTCGGGTAGCCCTTTTGAGATGCGCAGCCGGCCTTTGTATTCATATGACAAAGGATGGAATGCATTATGATCATAAATTTATTACATGTTTAAAATAATGGCGGGAGGGAGAGGTTACAAGAAGTTTCAAGTGAGTGCTAGTGATTCAATCACATTAAGATTTTGATCGAAATTGCGGACATAGTCATTGACCTTGGAGAGATCAATCACGGGCAGCTCGCCAGGAATGCCCTTGCCACCGTCGATGATGAGTTCCTTATCGATCTTAATTTTGGCTTTTCCGCCCGTCTTGCCCCTGTGTTCCACATGCGCGCTTTGCGAGCTTGTACGAATGCTGAGTTCCCGGAGCGCCTCAACTTCGCTTTGTGCGATGCCGAGATCGTCCTTGGGCAGCCAAACCGTTGGTTGTGTCATGTAGATCGACGGATGCATGTACGACTCGAGCTGGAACATCAAGAGCGCCGTCTGCTCCGTCATTCCGGGGTTATCGAGATTGTCCTTTCGCTTCATCCCGTCCGCGAGGCGCTGGCGAAGTGTACTACGTGTGTGGTAAGCGTCAAGATAAACCTCAGATCTACGGTTGGTCCCATCTGCGTTTTCCTCATCCGGTGTGCTGTCCGATGAAGTCGACAAAGAGGCACGACGCTTCTGGCGACGGCGCAGAAGCTGAAGTCCGTTGTGTCCCAGCATGCCGATCAATGGAAGGTGAGGATGATCCCCGGTCACTGGCGCCTCTTCGTCTGCATCCGCACCGATGTGATCCGGAACAGGTGTCGATTCTGCTTCGCCAGTGATAGCAGCATCAGCAGCAGCAGTAGATCCGCCTTCTTGCCCGGTTGACCCGATGCTGGTTCGTGTTGAAAGGATGCAGAGTTCTTGCTGCTTTTCCTGGGCAGCAAACACAGACCCTCGACCATTCTTTATTAGCTTCTCCTCCTCAGCACTCGTATACATGGGTAGGTACTTGAATAAGGGCTTGAAGGACTTGTCGTACACCCACAAGCTTAGGCAGCTGCCGATGAGCGTGATAATCATAATCACCAGTTGGGGAACAGCCTGATTCACTGCGAACAGACCAATCATCGTAAGCTGCCACGTGAACATACCGATATACACGTGGCGAATGGCACGAGGAAACGCAAGGCCGCCGGACTCATAGCTCATCTCGTAGACAAAGAGAAATTGGTAAAGGTAAGCGAAATACTGGAGCATAAAGTACATGCACACAAACGGAAGGATAAGCGGCGCAATCGTCGAATATTCAATGCCTAGTACGAAAATGACCGTATGTTGCGGAATGAGTGTGCCGAGCTGGATATTGGAGAGTGTGCGTTTTCGCATGTATATCTGGCGGGGGGTCTTTCCGAGAAATGGAAGAAGGTACGAGAGGATCAAGGGCACCAGCTGAAGGAGCGTCTGTCCGGATGTAAATGCTTGGAGCATCACATACGTGATGAAGAAAGTACTGGCCTAGTTATTTAACGTCCGCGTTTACCATCCACATTATCGACCAATCGATATATCTGGCACCAGGTTTACCTTTGGTAGTGTCTCAGCAAGAGTGTTGATGATGCTCAAAGGATTATCTTTGAGCGCGCTAAGTGCCTGGAAGACACCACCAGCAATCGTAGACACGAGCACGACATCGACAAACTATAGACAATGTCAGTCATCATGCATTATCATGTTTCTTTTTTTTTTTTACATGATACTTACTAAGAAGAAGAAATATTTGTGCATAAGTGATAAATCGACCATTGACTTTTGGGGAATTCCCTCCAAAGTTGACAAGACTATCTCAAATTAGTATTAATCGGTGTAACACGAAACATGACATACTTCGGAAGACAACCGGCACAAGTGAGATCAAGATGGCGAGCGCTACTGCGGGCAGAATACCCTGAATGATACCGACCGCTGTGGGAGGAAGGGTGTTTAGTGCGGATAGAAACGGGAGAATTTTGCTCAACGATTCGATATTGGACACGGCCTGGACAAACGTCACTATAGAGAGAGAGAGTGTGTGTGTGTGTGAGATCATAATTCGATTAAAAAAGTCGTTGCCCTTTCCCTTACCTGGAATAGCCCAGAAGATGACAATGGCCGAAGTAATGATCCAACTAACGCCTCTGCGCAGGAGCCGCTCATAAGATCGGACGTTCATGTTGTCCCAAATGATATCAGTTGGTGCAATCTGGATACAGCGAGGCGCCATCTGGAGCTCCGCGGAATGGCTCACGCATTGGGCAGCCATGTGAGCAGCAATCTGCTGGTTGAATTCGATAAACGCCGAATTGAGCTGGGCGTACACTTCTGGATTCTTCTGGAGTTCGATGATCTTGTCGTTCAACTGCTTGATCTCATCATGGTAATACTTGATCGAGTCAACTTTGCGTCCGATAAATGGAATAGGAATCGGTAGAGGCGACACACGATGGGTAGGTCGCAGCTTTTCTGGAATTATAGATAAGTCGATCTTCTTTTCCTCCAATTTGTTTTCCTTTTTAGCGTAGTGTTTATAGCAGTCTCTGATCGTGTTCGTTATAGCGGCCTCGAGTTGCTTCACAAGATCCGCTCGCTTCGCAACAATATCGGGTAGATCGCCCATGTTTCTACAGTTACCAACATTGTTAGTGCATGTTGTCGCAGGACATACTGTGTTTTGTTACCTGGTGATCCACACACGACGAACACCGCCAGGAAACCGGTTAAAGATTTTAGTCAGCGCCTCGACATTGTTGATCTTCTCTGGAATAGCAGGGATGAACAAGGTGCGCGCAGTAACGGATGTAGCATAAGAAGGATCCAGTAGATGCTGCCGCCGAAGGACAAGGAAATGCCGGGTCTCCCGGTAGGTATAGAAAATGAGGCCGACTTAACATATACGGATGATAGTGTTAGCATAGCTGAGTTACAGATCAAACGGAGGGGGGGGTAAAAGAACGGAACAAAGCCCACCTGAAAGAAGCACGGACAGCCATAAATGAGCCCACAATCTCCCCTTATCTTTGATGTTACCAATCGTCAGCTTGTTCAGGCCATTTGAATCCAGTTGGCCGACGAAATTGATAGGAATCAAGATAGGGACTGCAACAACAGTAAAAAGAATAAATGTCATAATGCCCATCCGCAAAAACCGCAAAACCATATATCGGTCAAGTCCAATGGATTTACGGATGTCGTCATCTGGAATTCGTAGTATCCGGATGATCCAGGAAAAGAGATCCCCGTCATCGATATGCGGGGGAGGTTGGCGTCTTTTTGAAATCACACGCACACAAAAGACAAGCGGATCAGCAGCATAAAAAGATGACAGTAAGTCCCTGTATTTACTCTTTATCGACGAGGAAGGTTCGCGGTTTGTATACACGTGGCCGGAAACGACGCACTGCCATGAAGGCGGAAAAGTAGCCAGCTGCTATGGCAGCGTTGAACCACAACGCCGACGTGAAGGTACTCACGGAGTTGTCGGTACTAGAGGACGCGTTACAGAGCAATGTAAGTACGTACAATTGTATATGGTTGTGATAATGAGCAAAATTACTTCAACTGCTCATTTGCCGAATCTGCCATGAGGATCAAGGGGATCGATGGACGAACGACCGACTCAAAACAAGGAGGAGGATTCTTATAGGTCTTGACTATGCAGGGTTGATCCTAAAAAAGGGATTGAAACACAGCTTCTTTTTTTGGGATCCCTGTTTCAGATGGCCCATCGCGCGGGCTGAAGTTCCTTTCTGGGAAATCTGGTAGATGACATGCTGTCCCACCTTCCACGGGCAGAGAGCGACGGTGAGAATGGCCCATGAATAATATATACCTAACGGACAGTGATACAGGTCTGCGGTGGGAGGTTATGGTAGCATGTTGATCCGCGATGATTTGAATAGCCACCCTGCATGTGCATTTAGACATACGCGCTCGATCCGATCGTCGTCGGATATTGACTCTTGTTGTTTTAACCTCAGATGCATTAGATCACGACCAAACACGCTCTATTTGGTAGAGACGATTCGTAAAAAGAAACAAAGGAACACATCCGATATCCGGCTGTGGCAGCAGCACTGTCTTCATTGACCCATCATTTGCTAGGGATGATTGCAATGAGGGCTGCGAAATCATGGGAGAGTATCGTCTGAAATGGGGTGTGGCCGATGGGATACGGATGAAATTTTTATTGTCTTCCTCTGAACACCAACGCAAAGGCTTTTTTGTACCACCTGCACCAGGACCATTGTGCGCTTAGATTTGCCTTTCCTGATAAAAAAGATGTCCGATGCACTGATCGTCAATAAATGCAATGTTAGGCAAAAGGCCAGTATCTACTCCCTTCGTGTCAGCAATCTTCTCTATGTGTTCCTCATCTGCATGTGCGGCATTTTGGAAAATTTTTATAGCAGAATACGTTGATCGCCGATAAAAAAAGGTCCCTTTGTTTCATTTGATGCATAGGATAACAATCGTGGAAAAACTTTATCCGTTGCCACCGTCCCATCAATGCATTCAATTTAATAACATCAGGATACTCTGTTATACCGGAAAGGATCTCGTTATATCTTGTGGAAAGTGACAGAGACACAAGGATATGCTGTTTATACAATGAAGATTGTCGCTTCAGAGCCGAATAAGTGAACGGTGATTGTAATAAGCCAAAAGGTATTCTCAGATGCATAGAGTGTCGCTAAGATGCGGCTCAATTCTGTTCACTGAAAAAAAAAAAACTTTTCACGCGGAGCGTACTTTGCAACGGTTTCTTCATTCATTTGTGTTGTTACCCTCTTCACATTTGACCTTTAATATCAACTTTCTGGTATTTACGGCTATATTCAATCAAGCGCGGTAAAGCGGCTTTCGTGTTCAAACAGATGTCATTTTCAACAGAAGTGACACCGTGTCTGCTCAGGAAAGTAACGAAATCGTCGGTCGAGTAAAACGCCAGCTCCTTTACAATAAAGGCAAATGGAAGTCCCATTGGGAAACTATAGCAATAATATATCATCTCGGTCGATGCATGCCAAATGGTTACTTACGCTTTGCACAACACCTTCAACGCCTGTGTCCGTTCTCGATCCATAAATTTGTCCATTAAGAATCTGCTTCGATTCGGTGCAACATGGTAGAGCTTAAAAAAATTGTGATAATCGCCATGTGCGAGCGCCATGCGGACGCTCATAGCATGCTTAACGGATTTTGAAAATTTCCCCATGTTCCTTCCTTCGGTATGAGCTTCGTCCAACTTTTCCATCAATCCGTTAAGTTCTATAATGTCTGTTTATCAGTGATGAACGTATAGATGTCCATTGCCTAATTACCGGAATAGTTCTCAGAAAACAGCATATAAAGAATCTGGTAAGCGACAAACTCTCCATGGCAGCCTTTGATCCCCTTCTTATACATATGCATCAACTGCGATTGACACTGGTTGTACTCCCCAAGATCACCCTGCGAGCTACGTTAATAGCCAAATATTAACTTTCACTTCCATCCGCGTACCATCTCAAGAGCTATACGTCCATGGGCCTCATAAACCTTCACTGTGAATTCGTCCACAATATGTTGGACCTTAAAATAAATGTTAGCGGTATATTGACCCGCTCGGTCATCAGTTTTCGAACCGTAAGATCCTGTCTTAGAGACTTGAATTGGTCACAAATATACGAGTAATCCGATCCCAGCTTCCATTTCTGGTTCAACATGTCAAATGCTTTTTTTAGCGTCTCCGGCGTACGAACAGTAAACGGGTCAGGTGCCTTGGTAATTTTTTAAAGTTAGCAACATGGTCTCCATCGACCGGATGTCTTCTTACCGAAGTGAGTCTGAGATACGGCTTTTCGACGTTTGTGCATAAACCCACTATCCGACATGTCTCCCTATCCTATATCCAATGGTCATTCGCAACCGTTAACACTTGGCGCTTTTCGAATTCCCTTCCACCTTAACGAGATCCCCACTTGCCGATGATGACTGGCTTTTTCCAGATGGTAATGCTGCGCTAACAGATGAAATAGATGTTCGTTTGGCGGGCTGTATATTTTGGAACCGTAGTTTGCGCATTTCGCGCTTATTTAGTTCTTCAGGTGTTAAGTCTGCCTCGATAATGCCTCCGGTTGATCTACAAGTTATAGATTATAAGAAGTGACCCTCCTCTCTTCCTTTATTTGACACCTCACTTGTTATAGCGCTTACTTTGGTGGTGGACCCATCGATGTATTAATGACCTTGCCTTTGCCCTTGATACCTTGCTGATTTTGTTTCCGCGAGGATTGTAACTTCCCTCGTGGTTTTGTGTTCATCCCTGTTTTCTCATTCGCGTGAGATTGGTCATTACCCGAAGCACTGAACTCTATAGAAGTAATGGCTCCATTCGGATTTGGAATATGGCCGGCCGATCTAAAAGCGAGGTAGAGTTTATGCGTGAAGTTTCGAAACAGTGCAAGGAATCAAGAAATACTTTGGTAGTCGTAGCTGCTCCCAGTCTGCCGTAACGCCGTATCGCTTGATCAATGTCTTTAATTCTTTTTCAAGCTTAGACTGTTGACCGGGCTGGCAGTGTTCAAAAGCGGCTTTCGCATAATCTCTACGAAAATGAGCGCGTGTTTAATGAAGCTTCCTCTTGGAACTTGCAACCTGTCGTGATCAAGCACGGTACTTCAAATTCTGCGGCCAGTCGCCGATCAACTGAGACTTTTCGGTCAGCTTCCGTTTTTTGCCTGGTGCAATATCAAATGATACCGTCGTTTTATTCCCGGTGCTCATTCAGCAGCTTATGGGTGTGTAAGCAGTGTAAATAAACCAACGGGTTTTCGCCTGTTTCAGGCAGACTGGTTCCCCCAAAAGAAATTTAATGGCGGGTCTTCATTTCTTAATGAGAGTGGCACTTCCCATGTTTGCTCTACTGTACTTTATTTCCAAACTAAGGTTGTCGTATCGATGCTCATTACTTAGCTGAAAACAGTAATCCTCCCTCATACACTTTAACTTATCTCCGAATAATAGTTCGGTTATCCTGGCCGGAAAATTGAGGAGGAGGAGGTGGTGGCAGAAAGAATGAGCGGAAGGACGCCCAAGGACTCCTCCCTTCCGTGATACATCAAAGCAGGGCGAAATTGCTCAATATTTAAAGGAGAGAGGATGTTGGATTGTAATAAACAATTCAGTATTATAGTGATCATACCGAATGAGAGCATGGAAGAGAGGGTCGGGTTGGAGTTCATGAAGCGGATTTCTCGGCTCTGCAGTATTTATAGGGAATCAAGATGAATGATTGAAACAACTTCACAATGCTTCTTGTTTATCAACAATCAGCCCCACAGTTTTGGTGCAGACAAGTTTAAATCCCTTTGACTTTTTCTCTGGGTTAAAGTGGTTGTGTCGTCAATAGACGATATTTTCTTGACGACCAAGAGAAACCTCTGCATCGAGGGTAATCTGATCTATCAGAATGAGCCTGACAATAAATGAGACCTAGCGCTAAGATGACGAAGATCCATACAGGTAAGAAGGGAGGATGTGTTATATTGGCCATGGGCTGCGTATTAAAACCACTACTACATCAAACTTGCTGTCGCATGTCAATGAACATGTGTGTAATTATACAGGTACACTCCACAAAGAACACACGGCATGCTAAAGCTTTTTATCGTCTGATTTGCGGATGAGTTGTTCTATATCTTTTACAATATGATATCATGTTGGTCTCTTGTCTAGTTTAAAATTACAGAGTCTATTGCTTCATTATATCCAAGTCCCAACCTAATGCCTCGTGGTTCTCTACAGAGCTAATGATCTTTATCCATATATATATATATATATATAATGATGACTGTTGTAGAATTATCTCAAGTCAAATCATAGCTATTCACTGTTACGATACTTACTTAGACACCTGTGAGAACGAGAGACGAATCCTTCGAAATCGCTCAACTTTAAGCGATTAGATCCTTTCCCTGATTCCGGTCATCAGTATTTCGCTTTCCAAGAATCTGTGCGTTTTACTTTCTCTTCACAACCGATCAAAACTGGTCAATATGATTAAGCTCAGACTAGTAGAATGGAAAGTACGATCATCGATATCCTCAGCTTCATGAATAGGTGCATTATCCATTACCAAACAGTGGCATTCATATGTCCATCTATGGTAGCCTTAAGAAAGCTGAGATAGTGTCCAGTTACAGTTCCTTTGCTTGCATCCGCCGAATGCCCCGCTCTTTTTGTTTCTTTTTTTGCTGGCGGTTGTAGGAGCATCAAGCTACATTTGATGGTTCCTAATATCGAAATTACTCCTAGGATTGTAGTTGTTTTCGCTGTTGTTTTTGGCACTGTAACCACTGCAGAAGTCCCTTCTTGAATCATGTTTTGTCTCGCTTCATGTTAACATGGGAGCCAGACTCATCAAGGAAAACACAGTATTTTCTAAAAGTCAATGTCAGTCATATCCCATCGACGCATCCAGTCAAGGCGTTCTTGGATCTTTACATCTCTATTTCTGTCTACAGGCCGAAATCGAACCTTTTTCAGTGACAAGTTCCATTCATTTTTCATATATCAATGGAGCGTTGTTTTCAATACTTGAAGGTCCTCAAATCTCTGGAGCAATTGCTCCATAAGTTGCTCTAGGTCAATTGACGGATTCTCATTAATCCAGCTCAACTAGCACTCTTGTGCTCTTCGTTGAGAATACGTGAACGACCTCTGCGGTCATGTTCCTTAAAGATGCCGTCAGGATTTTTTTCATACTGTGATGCGCATCGCTGGGCTGAACGAACATAGATTCCTAGCTGTTTGCAGCATCTGATGCACTCAAGACCTTTTCAAACATCAGTTTGAAAAATATGGCCTTATCTCTCTTGGTGTGCATTGTGCAACCGCGTTCAAAGTTTGCTTCTTTCATCTGAATGTCTATATCGTTTTGCTTGAGGATGTGCGTAGCAGCGAGGTCAGGGAAACCCCCTGCGAGATAATCTACGCAGATATTATGTGTTCTAACAAACGGATTGGAGTACATTCCCTCATCAATGACATAGTCCACATGTTCTCAAAGGCCAAGTTTCATCAACTACATGACCTTGCACACTGTAAAAAAATAGATTGCTCATTTCCGAATGTAAAATGGGGATAAAAAGAAAGGGCAAAAAGCTGACTAGCATTTATAGAGAAGATTTTGACAAGCTGTTTTGTGCAGCGTTTCTCGCCGTGTATGCAACAATCGCTTTGCCATCATGCGTAGAGATTTCTGCTAGGATGCGACTTCACACTATATTACCAATTTCAGAGGAACACTGTTTCGAGGGACATACCATTGCTAAAGCCATGGGAAAGGATAAAATAGCCGTTGATGGCAGAGCAAATCACAGAGGCGAGTTTGTTTACATACTTTTCGTACCATAATCTGTGAAGGAGGGCAATGATGAAGCTCTCGATAGCGCTTGCCTCTCCTAGTATTGCTTTTACCCTTTTTTGTTCCGGAGAAGGTTCAAGAGCACTTTGCTTTTAATATCTGTTTTTACTAGCGCAAATCTTCTAATAAGATATCATTGGAAGACCAAGAAGAAGGTGGAGGAACGACAGGTTAAGTGAAAATAATGACATGTCCTGAGGCAATCAGAATACTCGAAATCTGAGTCATGGAGAATTTGCTCCATGTTTTATTCATAAACTCTATACATCTGAGAATGGGGGATCAGGCGCTACTTTATTTGACAAAGCGCCTATCATTGAGGGTTACAGTATCGCCGAACTGCTTCGACGAGGGTTCGATGATTCATTGGCTTAGTCAGATACCTGTTTTAAGAAAGAGAAAATTGGGTCAGCCGTGAAATCACCAACTGAGACACGATGTGCTGCTAACCCATCCATTCCAGCTCTAATGCATATTTCGCGCGCACTGTCTTGTATATCTGCCGTGAGTGCAAGGATGGGAAAACGCCTTGATTCCTCTTCAGCTATTGATCTCGACCTTGTGCTATCTTTTTTTCCCTTTCTTGCTTCCTCGAGTGCCCTGATCTTTTTTGTAGCTTCTACACCGTCGCACTATATATCCACCCTACATCAGCAAAAAAAAACAGGGAGCCAAATAATCCATGTCTCTGGTTCAACCATACAGACCTTTGGCATGTGATGGTCAAAGAAACCCATTGCGAAATATCCCGGCGGATGCCTTGTCCATATCTCCACAGCCTCCTGTCCGTTGTTGGCGCATACTACATTAAACCCGATCCGTGTGAGCTGTTTCCACAGCAGCTTTTGTGCGACAGGGTTATCTATTACAACAACAATAATAAGATACGGAACCATCAATAGGTCAGTTTCCCCTCCACCGAAAAGAGTAACGATACAAACCTTCAGCTGCCAATATATTCATCTCACAATACATAAGACGTTCTTTTTCGGTAATCGCGGGATCTTTGACAGCCATGGTACTACCGTATTTATTATTGCCTGCAATAAGAGCCTTGTATGGGCGTCGAAGCGGTCTAATCGGAGGATCGTACTCATTGGCTGATAGTACCACTTTCTCGTGTATTAGCTGAAGCAGCTTTCGGCGTCGGAATGGCACAGTCATCCGCGAAATTTTGCGGTCACTGCTTAGCTTTTGAAAAGTTGCTGTTGAGGAGGCTGCTGCTGCTGCTAAACCGACACTACTGTTATTGTCGTTTGATCCTATCCGAATCGGATAGTGCATCACGATTGTATGGCGGGCGTAGTTGAGTAGCATTGACCATGTCTCGGGCTTTCTTTCGCGGGCCAAAAAGAGACCGATCACGAGAATATCGTATCTCTTGATACTGTCTGCTGGGTGAAAATAATGATAGCCATCACCGCGGCTGATAAGTCCTTCGACGGTCATGTTGTCCGGTACCATGTTCTGTATCATGGTTACCGTTGATGGACATGTATCAGCCACAAGTATCCGTAGTGGGCCTATACTTTCTAGATTCTTCAGCAATTTGTTTCCGAATCTGTCATTCTCAGCCGCGACTGGAGATGTCAGAATAGAAAAATAAAAGTTGGAGCCTTTTCCTGGGTTACTTCTGACGTCGATGTGTCCTGACATCAGTTCCACGAGCTGCAAACAAATAGAGAGTCCAAGACCGGTGCCACCATATTTGCGCCTATACGAGCAGAAAAACCTTGAGTTTTGACTAGTCATCATTCGTCAATGCCCTATGATAAAACTTGCGTTGTGCTGCCGTCAACTTGCGAAAATGGCACAAAAAGGACTTTGCGCTGCTCCTCTGTAATCCCTATTCCTGTATCCTCGACTTCGAACATTAACGAAATCTGATTATCATCGCGGATATTTGACTTGTCGAGTGCGCATCGGATCATGATTTCGCCTTCGTGCGTAAACTGTTATAGGCGGTTTTGCGTTATATATTGTCCTTCCTATACAATCCACTACCCGCAACATCAAATATACCTTAATTGCATTGCCCAGTAAATTGATAATGATTCTGGACACATATAAATTAGAAAGATAAATCTGCAAAGCACCGGGCATCACTGCCGCAAATAAAATCCTTACTGCCTTAGGCGATTAGCATCTGCCATAATCACTGCAGGAACCTCGCGCTCTATCATGTACGTAATGCTAATATTCTTTTGTATTGCCATCGCAATCAGCATCTCAACCACGTCCGCAATCAGGTCTTCGACAACGACGGGAGAGAGATCCAAGAACACCTTCCCAGCTTGGAGTTTGGAGAAATTGAGCAAGTCGTCGATGATCTGGAGGAGCATTTCGCAGGATTCTTTGGCGATTCGAACAAGCTCATGCTGCTCTTGATTCAGACTGGATATATGCACCCGTCGCGACGGGTTAGCTCACCTAGAGCCCTGTCTATGAACATTCGAAAACATCACTTACTCTGTATCAGCAAGCAAGGAAATCATCCCATAGAATCCTGAAAACGGTGTGCGTATCTCGTGGCTCATGTTTGCCAGAAATATCTCGCGCAACCGTATCGCCCGATCCGCTGCTTCTTTGCTCTTTCGGGCATCTTCAAGCGCATGTTTTTGCATTTCGATCATCCTATGTAAGAAAATATATAAGCACAACTCGTAGTGTTTGGTTATATATCGATTCTGCGCAAAAGATACAATACTTCATATTATCACTGGTAACGCGCTGTATGGATTTGAATAAGACCGCATTTGCAATGGAGATTCCCATTTGCTGGCACAACAACGAAAGAACTGTGATAAGATGCGGCGTGAAGATCCCAATGCGGCCCTCAATAAATAGGCAGCCAGCCATTGCGCTCTTGTGGATAATGGGCATACAGATAACTGACTTTTTTCTGGCACGTTCGAACCACGGACCCACCGCAAAACGTGAGTCCAGGTCGGTATCGGGTATAAAGATGCTCTCTCTGGTATGGAGCGTATGATGAACAATTCGGCTCGAGACAAGGGAGTCATTCTCAGAGAGAAGCTGAGGTGGGTCATATGTCAACGGGTTTTGATCTTGCAAGCCGTATGCGCATATCCCGTACTTCTCTTCCTTGACGATAATCGCACCGCGTTCGGCCCCTGAATTTTCCATGATGATGCTCATCATGGAATTCAGTAAACTGTTAAAGTTGACTTCGGACGACATCACCAGCGAGCTCTTGAGGATTGACGCCATATCAAGCTAGAAGAAATACACGGATTCCGTCAGACCTGCATACATAGGAAGACAACATAATATGCGCTACTACTTGCAATATCCAGCGTCATCAGCATCTGTTCAGTGGTAGCTGGAGGGATAGTTTCTGATGTATCAGCCTTAGCGACAGGCGTTGCAGGAGGGCTATGGCTAGGTCTAAAGTCGGTCCGTTCCCGTGGTAGTGGGTCCGTCTGGACTTCCACATGACGCGAAGCGCTGTTTCTGTCGTTGCATTCACTCAAGAGCCCTTCAAACTTAGTTGCCAGATGATGCGCTTTCCCGTAAGCTCCAAGGTCCGTGTAAAGATCGATTGCCTAGATTCGTCATTCAACCCTGGCGTATCAGCATGATGTGATCCAAATCTTCTCCTCTGCCCTTGCTCTGCCATCATGTGCTCACTTTTTTTATAAAGCCATATGCAATGTTGCCCAGACCAATTCTTTCATAATAAGCACCCGTATACTCATGAAAAACACAAAGCTCGAGCTTCCATCCGCCTTCGCGGGCCTGGCGAATTGCTTGCTCATATAATCCAGACGCTGCGATTATACCGCTAATTCCTTCAAGGCTTGCAATCTCAGCCTCAACAAAGCTCCAGTACATACCGTAATTGATTGCACTTGGGACGGCCCACTCATATAAGAGAACCTGGTTTTTTTGTACTTGAGCTAAATAAGTGGTACGATTTTCGGGATCCTGGCGCGCCTTCTCGACAAGCGCGAGTGAAAAATATGCAAGCATCATTCTTGTGTGTCTGTGGCATGGATGACATTCAATTGACAGTAAACACCGATGACCAGTTTTGATTGCCTGGTCGATATGTCCGTACAATGTCAGAGGAATCATCTTGAAGCTTTCATACCAACTCAGCGACATCTCAGGGTTGGAGTTCTGATTGCAACTCTCGGTGATAAACTGTTCCTCCGTGAAGCCATCGGGGCCATCAAACACATCCGGCCCGCTTATCTGTGTCATACCCTGGAGAGCCTTGATGGTCCGTATGACACAAATAGCAAAAATAGTGGAATTGGCGTAGGAAGCATACGTCTTCACATCCTTATAAATAGCCTCGGCCTCCTCCAGCGCATCCGTAAGGTGATAGCCAAAATTAAAGAGGCCATTCACGACGTGAGCCTGGTGATAGGTTGAAAAGAGCCTATCACCCCCAGCCAGTGAAATCTGGATGCCTTCTCGGAACCAAGGAAGAGCTTCTCTGTGGTGGAACCTCCATTGCATCAGGTACGTGGCATAGAGAAGGTATATACGGCCCCGGTTGCGGTCACTACCGTACTTGTCGGAGAGAAACACGCCAACGGCACCAATCTGCTCGCCAAGCTGGAATTTCTTGTATCGCTGCACATAGCCGAATCCAATAAAGACGCACGCGGTCGCAAGGGGAGATGTGATACCCTGTTCCATCGACATACAGAACATGCGGCATGCCCAGTAGTACATTTCGTTCTGCTGACCTGTCCAGTAGTACGCAATAATGCTATAATTCACTAATATGTCAGAAACCAGAAAAAAAAGAGAATAGAACGAGACCACCCAGTGTGTACACGCACAGATCCTCGAGTGCCTGCATAATACCCTGCAGCATTCGGTTCTTGCAGGGTTCCCGCTTGGTGATTCCTACGAGTCCGACTTCTTCAATCAGTCGTCCTGTCATATGATACGCGTTTTCAACCTCTTCTTCGGTCGTTTCAAAATGACGCCACGCCTTGTCGCCAACTTCTTCAAGGCACTCAAGAAGCGTATCGCGGCTTTTATCGTTCATTCGGCGTGCCAAGAAGTACGTTCCCTTTATCCGGTAGGCAGTCAAGCGGTCGATTGGGTTACGTGACCGTTCAAAGATAATTCCGAGAAGTAGCTCTGTTTTGTCATACTGGAAGATGATCCAGCTTAAGGCGGCTGCATTGGTGTAGAGGTTGAGTGTCGGTTTATAGTTATCGCCTTCCCAGCAGTCGGGTCTGTTGAGATCGATGGCACCCATATAGCACGCGAACGCCATCTTGTGCGCGCCTGCCGTCTGGCATTTATTACCAGCATCGATGAGAATCTGTCGATATTTACAACTGTCTTCGGACTGGACCAGCAAATCTTGGCATTGCAAGAGATGGTCAGCTACGAGAAAGGGATCCATTGTTTTCTCTAATAGCTATTATCAACCAAATGCATTTTTTATCTACAGATTTACCGTTCCTTATTGACTGACCATTCATGAGGTATTGGGCGATTATGAGATGCATTTTGCTACGGGCCGTAGGATTAACCATCTCTGCGGCTGCTTGTGATATTCGATCGTGAGACCACTTGAATATGTTATCACCGATTGGCATGATATAGCCTTCTCGCAGTACTGCCTGGAGACCTCGCATTGGGTAACGGTGGTATCGTGCAGCGCGCGATCTCGATAGGAATTTCAAATCTGACTGCGTATGGGGCGACCTTGCTGAGCTAACACTTGGTATACTCTTCCTCCTGGTAGAATTCTGTTCATCATCTTCAAGCTCATCGATGTGGAGCATCAGATTCTTAATGGTCGTCCACGAGAACGTGTCACCCACCAAGGACGCCCAGCGCAGCAGTCTTTGTCCGTCTTCGGGTAGCTCACGCAACCGTGCCATCATAAAAGACACGTCCTCGACCAAATCCGAGTCGCGAAGGCTTGATTCTTCTAGATCACAGCTTTTCTTGATATTGTCAAGATCAAACGTCCATTCGTTCTTCTCCCAGCTGAAATAAATATGCTCCTTGCGTATCAGAACCAAGATGAGTTGTATAATATAGAAGATGTTGCCCTGAGTTCGTTTGTAGAGGAACTCTGCCAGGGGTTTTATATTTTTGCGGCTATCATCGTTCGAGGGCCAATGAAGCGCGTCTAGTAGGTACTCAGAAACTGAGAATATTCCAAGCGCACCGACTTCCATAGAATAGACGTTGCCCGCGTGAGAGCTAAGCGTTTCGGCAAGCACTGACGTGATTTCTTGGTCTCTGTAGGATATGAAGATCAACAGCTCAATTTTTGCTGAAATAAGAGAGCCGATGAGCTCAATCGACGGATCGTCTATCCACAAGTGCATCTTTAATACATGTGCAAATTTATCTGGCCGTTCTGTACATCTTCATATTAAATACCTGCTTGGTGGAGATCATCCAAGAACTGGATGTTGCCGGGTATAGGCACCATCAATATTTATCAGTAAGTAATCCGATTGAATTGCATTCAGACATGTTACCAGCGTTGTCATGCGCCAGCGCGTAACTGCTCGAAAGACCTCAATATAAAGATTATGGAATCGAGCTCGTGCTTCGACGTTGTCCAGCCTTGATTCATCTGTCGAAGCGATACCTCCTCCTTGCTTCAAGCACGGCGCTTTTGTCTGCTCTACTTTTTCGCTACTAGATTTTGAATCCAGGAGCAACGTTCTGAGTTCAGGGACAAGGTCCGCAAGCAAGCCAATGTTACAAATCTGGGATCCAAGGCAATCGCTGAGGTTGCTGCAAAACGCTTTGACGTCCTCTTCTGTTTCGGAAAGGATTTGCTGAAGGATCTGAGAGAGCGAGAGCAACAAGGCACTGTAAGGCACCTTGGTGCGTGAATCAAATTTTGCTGCGGCTATATAGCTGCGTAATCGAATAAGGACATAAGCATTATATTGTTTCAACCGAAAACCTTACCCGTTTTGGCGTGCGATGGGTTGGACTGAAGCAAAGAGAGTGCTCTTTCCTATGTTTATCTTTGTTATTTGCTCAATTACTCCTTGACGAGAACGGACGAACAGTGTACATTACCAATTCCGCCAGGACCATAGATGGCCACGATGATGGGCATCACCGATAATTTCTGCGTCCTCAAGACCGGTTGTTCGTTTTGATCCATGGAGCCTGTCTGACTTCGACTCCTATCGCTTCTTTTAGGGTACGTTAAACTAATAGCGTCGGTTACACCGACACCAAACGGAGGGGTAGTAGTTTGTTGAAGTTGAGACGAAAGCCCAGGATTGGTTTTATCGCTGAAAGCGCGCTGCTGGATAACTTTAGTACGTTTCTCGTGGCTGTTGTATTCGCGTACAAAGTGTTCAATGACGTCTGTCATATCCAAAATGATTTTTTCACGGCCATAAACAGCCTTTGGAAGCGTAAATACCGAGGCCACATCGTGTTGCGCAAGTGTGAAATCGGGTATCATCTGGAATGTACACAGAGATTAGTATATCCGCCTTTAACACGGATTGTTGGTACTAACTCACCCATCTTGAACCATCCTCAGGATTGCTTCGAGCTAATATTCGCTCAAGACACTCCTTCAGATCGTAACCAACGCCATGTGCACTGGTGTATCGGTCATCTGGGGACTTTGGGAACACAGGTGAAATGCATAAGTAGCTGCTCCCCCGGATAAAAAAAAATGGGGTACATACTTTGCATATCATTTTCCCAATGATTCGGGAGAGAACATGGGGAATCGAATTGGGCTGCCATTCGCAAACCGGGGCAATCTTTCGGCTGAGCACAGAAGCAAGGATATCAAGTTGACTTCCATTGAAGGGGAGCTTCCCGGTGAGGAGGATGAAGAACACGATGCCGAGCGAATAAATATCGGACCGATGGTCGGGCGCAAACATTGTCCTACCCGTTTGTTCCGGACTCATGTACACCAACATTTCCTTATCATTGGCGGACTTGCGCCACCCATCGCTCGTTAAAGACGTCGCAGGTGACCTACTACCCGATCCAAAGTTCCAGAGTTTTACAGCTCGGTGACCTTCTCCACCGTCGTAATTCGCATCAACATCCCCCAGCCGAAAGGATGATATCTTGATTTCACCGTGTACAACACCGTTCCGGTGGATAAATTCGAGGCAATCCGTGCAACGGATAGCAAACCGGAGAAAAGTGCATAAATCGCGGTGCGTGGGTGGGTCCATGAACGATGTTTCCGCTGCGTCGTAAATGGCAACGCTGATCCCGCTAGATAGATTGAGGTATTCGATGGGTCTGACTACATATAAATATCATCGCACTGTTATAAAAAAAATACCACATTCCTCCTTTTTGGTTCCCGAAAAACCGCCTATCAGTCCTGGTGAGAATTCATACCAATGTAAAGAGGCCCATCTGTAGACTGATATAGGCATTTTGTGATGTCAAATTCTCTCTCCAGACGCAGCGAATTCGTCGAAACTTTCGCTACTACAGGTCTATTGTCCGATATCCTTTCCGTCGAATTATTTAACTTGATTCGATGCATGTGGATCGTTCTGTGCATACCTGCGACCCGAAACAAATTCAACGCACTCGCCAGACTCATGGCAAGATGTAGAGGCTGACTTGAAACGGTAACCCATTATAAGCAATGCGCCCACTAGCATACGGGTATTACCGCTGCTGGGAGTTTTAGAGGATACTGCGCTATTTGCCCCTGAAAGAAAATGGTAGGAATATTACATGATGTTAGTCGGAAACGGAGGACAAGGGCATTGACATATCTGTGTGCTCACAAATATTTTGAGAGATCGTGGCCTGGGGCTCTGTCGTATACGAATTCGCAGCGTGGGGGGATCCTCTTTCGATCATGAGCGAAGAGATCGAGAAAGTAAGTGAAAGAAGTTTGTTTGTTAACCAAAGATCTTGGATTGGATTATTAATCATATCTCTTTGAATGGCGCAGGATATTTACGATCACATGACCTTCCTCAAGTTCCTGCATCCTATTGGAGAAAGGATGTCATCCACATTATCCGGGGAGTGGTACAGGCTACACATCGCCAAAAAAATCCCTAGAGTTCGAACACGTATTCCCCAAAACCAGTAGACGAGAGCAGAGACGAATGCGCATCTCTAGGAACTGGATCTCGGAGACCAACAAATTTATTCAAAACAACCTCTTTGTTGGATAAAACAATTATTGGAGCATAGTCCGGAGTATTGTGCAAAACGAATCTGCACCCAGATCTGCTGTTGGCGTACCATTAACAGAGACAAGCATCGCGTGGTCATTTATTGACATTCCTTTTCTCTGACTACATCAGTATGTAGGTTCATAAGCATTCTAAAGGATCACTTTCGCTTATGCACAATCCAATGGCACTTTTAGGCAATAGTCAAGCATGCAACATTCGACAAATGAAGTACATTCCAAAGAATGGCCACAGCCTGCAATTTTATATACAAAGCCATGAGTATGCGCCATAAATTCTAATAGGAGTAACCGAACCGAACACCTGAGTTTTTAAGCCAAAGAAACAAGCACGGTCCGCTGGAAATAAGCAATCACCAGGGTTTCCTATTTTGTACGGGCGCAACGAGCCTGATAAATCACGCCGACAAATTCAGACATGCTCAGCCTTTCCTGGCCAGCATATATTCCAAATTCTCTCTGCAGGCATTCGCAGCCAAACCTCTTCTTTCTACTCATATTTTTGGTATCAACGCATATTCGACTTCAACACAATGGGATTTTGGAAGCGGAAGGACAAGAGCAATGACTCGCAGTCAGTCTCATCTAGCTCTACCAATCCTTTTGAGACTGACAAACCAAGCGTTCCACCGAGCTATACAAGTTCTGCACCCTCAAGCGATTACCCTCCTTCCTATAACTCTAACACCAGTTCTCAAGGGGGCCGCTATGGCATGCGCCGTAATGACAGTGATTACGAATCTCAACAACGCAATCGGCTTTTTGGCGAACAGCCCGAGGCTCGCCAGTCCCCATCGCAGCGCTACGGCAACTACGATGAGAACGACCGATATGGCAGTAGCCGGGGGCATCCCGCTATGCAGATGACGAAGATGAGGAGGTGGGCGCTCTAAAATCGCAGATCCGCAATGTCAAGCAAGACACGTTAGAAAGCACCCGGAACGCTCTTCGTAAACTCGCAGAAACCGAGGACTCGGCCGCGACAAGCATGAACATGCTTCAAGAGCAGTCTGGTAAGTACCCAATGAGCGATATGGGAATGCACGATGACAGGAAGTCGCGGCAGCGGCAGCAACGGTGAACTGACCCAATCGATAGGCCAAATTGCTAACGTGGGACGTAACCTCGACCTTAGCAAGGCGTATAGTGATCGGGCAGCTACACAAGCCAACGAGCTCAAGCAGCTTAACCGGTCCATTTTCATTCCTGTGGTAAAGAACCCTTTTAACCGAAGCAAGCGCGAGCAACGCGAGCTCGAGGCTCTCCAGCGGGACCAAGCAGAACACATGGAGGAGCGCGATCGAATTCGCCAATACGAATACGAGTCTAACGCCCGCATGGAGGAGGCACGTCGTAACAACAGCCGTCTCGGAGGCCAAGAAGCACCTCGCCGTGGCCGAACTGAGTCGGACCGCAACAGATATCAGTTTGAGGCTGATTCGGAGGATGATCAGATTGAAGATGAGATCGACAATAACTTGGATCTGATCGGTGGTGCTGCTGCCCGTCTGAAGAACATGGCCATCACTATGAATCAGGAGATCACCAGCCAGAACGGACAACTTGATCGCTTGAACAGTCAGGTTGATCCGTTGACCCAGCGTCTTGCGCAGACTACCCATAAACTTAACAAGACTAGATAGTCCTAAAGCCTGAGCTCCTTCGCACCCCCTATCCACCCACCCAGTACCCCGCATTCAGCTCTTTCATTTCCTTTTAAGCAATAAAAAACAGTTGAGTTATCTTTCTGGCATTTCTTTTTTCTATTCAAAAGGGGAATAGGCTTGAGCTGTAAATAAATAAATAAGGCGGAATTTGCCTGTGTACTGTACATGTAACATTAAAAAAACTTTGCGTGCGAGGAGGGAATGCGCGAAAAAGAGACAAGAGTTAAGTGCGGAAGAGGAGAGACGATAAGAGGAGAAAGAGACTACGATCCTTCAAGCAAACGAAGCGCCAGCAGATGGTGTTCATTGGTTTCCTGGGGACCAAGGTAATTCGCATACATGGTTTCGAAGTCGTTGCCACGATTGTTCTTCTCTGACGAGGCAGACCAGGACGTGAAAGAGGATGCTCCATCATCGTCTTCTCTGAAGGACGAGAGCGAGTCTCGTCCTGATGATTTACTAGGCGAGGTAAGAGCTGTGCCTGGAAGCGGGGGCAGGGGGTCACGAGGCGGTGGTGAGGGGGAAGGACTGTTGACTCGTGCGAGTTCGGCCAGACGATCGATGGAGTTGGTGGACTTGGTTGCCTTCTTGCGCATGCCTTCCCGCTCGTTCAAGAGCTGCGTCAGAATCTCCCGCTTGCCCTCTAACTCAATGCGCTGCGATTCAATCTGGTCACGGAGCCGGCGTTCGGTATACGTTGGGCTCGCTAGGCTGGCGTTCCGTGGTGGTCGGGAAACGACGTTTTCCGCGTGGTGATGCGGCGAGGAGGAGGATGATGATGACGACGACTGCTTGCTGCATTTTTGCTCAAGGGTCGCGATAAGCGCTTCCTGTTTTTTGACCACGTCCTGCAGGGTGCGCGTACGCCGTCGCTCGCTTTCAAGCTCGGCAAGGTACTGCTGAACAGCCATCTTGGCCCCCATATCGCACGCCTGCAGTTGCTCTGTCAGGAACGCAATCTGGTCCTCATGGGACACGGATCCATCGCTAATGTAGTCTTTGTTGTCTTCGTTATCGTAAGCATCCAAGATGCCGTCCATGATCTCGTTGCTCGCCTCCTCGTCTTCGTCCTGCTCCCCCTCCTCCTCAGGAGCAGCAGCAGACTGTTTATCAAAAATATCCGAGAGCCGATGCTCAAATGACACAGGCGTGTCGAGTCTACCATGTCGATCGCGGTATTGCTGGAGCTCTCGCTCAAATCCGTCGCGTTCCTCGGAAACCTGCTCGAGTTTCTGCGCAAGGTATTCTACGCGAATTTCGTAGTCGCGTACTTTGGTCGACCCAGCCTCATAAGCTTCGGCGACTGACCTCAACTGCTTGAGCTCGTTTTGAGCAGCCTCACACTGGTCAAGAGAGTCTTGATACATTGCAGTAAGTTCATGAATAATCGTGTCGACTTGTGAAGATGGCTTGCGGGATGGCGAAGCGATTGTACGAGGAGATGGCGTGGGAATAGGATGAGTGACATGAGGGTCGGTAATGGTCGTCGGTGGAGGGTCGACAGGCGGGTGAATAAGTGATGCTTTCGATTGCTGCTGCTGCTGTTGTTGTTGTTTCGGCCGTTGCTGCAGCTGTTTGTTTGGGTGAGGTGCCTGTCGTTCTTGGCCAAATCTACTCAAGAGCGATGCTACGCCTGCTCCTCCTCCTGTGCGGATACGATTCAGCTCTTGAAGAGCTGCAGCAGTTGTCGGTTTACGATTTTGCTGTGGAAGAGAAGGGATTCTTTTCTCGGATGGCGGTGATAGTGCTGATGATATTGACTTGGGAGGGGGATGTGGAAAATGCGGTGTTCCTCCTTGTGCAGAGAGTTTCTCGTCACTGCCATTCAGAAAAGCAACGGCGCTAAGGACGCTCATTCTGTCAGCAAAGGGCGGGTGATGAGGAGGGACGGTCGGTTAAAGGAGCGGCGATAAGGAACGAGCAAATGTCGGGGAAAGGAAAAAGGATGATCGGCTGGGTAAAGAAGTCTTCAGTATTAATATCATCCTGTCGGGAAGTCAACATGAGAAGCCTAAGCCAATGGTTCGAAGGACAAGATTATTTGATGCTCGTGCGCACTTGAGAACTTGTTTAAAAAGGGTAATCGCTGGCGTGGAGGTCCCTTCCCTCGGGGAGGAATGTTTGTGCAATACTTGAAACTGCAACGTCATTTGCTGGCGGTGTGTGTGCATGGCAAAAGCTCCGCAGGGTGGGCATCGTTCTGCTGCAGTGACATTTTCAGACCAGCTTCATATCCTTTGCTGGATACCACCTAGAGGAAGCGAAAGAATACTATCAGAAGGGTCCAAAAATATGGAAAACCCACAACAAGATACCCCACCTGACAACGATGTTCCCTTTAATACCTTCATCGGTGTCCTCGTCTCCGTGTGCGGTAACGTAAGTTAGCGGGTCATGGGCCGGGTACGCCTTACACACAGAGATTGATTGCATGGATTCCATGAAGGTTTTAATCTCGGTTGCACTCAATGTGCAGAAGCTCGCAGTAAGTAGAATCCTGCTCTTCTCCATATCTCACTGGTCTTCATATTCCTTCCCGGTCGGTTTTGTCTAGCATAACAAAATCCAGGAATCCCAAATGGCGAAATATTTTGCCAATATGGACGAGCCTCCGCGCTGGATATCGACGGGCTCCCAATCCAATTACTCTGGAAGTACCTTCTTTCCTGACGATGGCTATTCGTCACCCCGATCGTCCGAAGACAATCCGCGGTCAGAGGAAGAAGAATTGGAACATCAAAAGTTTATCATGGCAATGGCCCAGGAGCAGACTCGCAGCGGTGATGCTGATTATTTAAAGTCAAAGCTCTGGTGGCTAGGCATTTCTATGATGGTCCTTGGAGAGGTTGGGAACTTTGTTGGTAAGATTATTCCTGCATATACTAGAAACCAATTCATTCAGCCATTTTCTCCCCTTCGTAGCTTATGGATTTGCACCTGCATCGACAATTGCCCCATTAGGAACGACTACGCTCGTGTCTAACGTAATCCTCGCACCCCTTATGCTCAAAGAACAGTTTCGGAAACGAGACTTGTTAGGAGTCTTTCTTGCTGTTCTTGGAGCTGCGGTGGTGGTGCTGAGTTCAAATTCCGAGGAAACAGCGGTATGGAGGGAACAGACCGTTAACCATGTCGCTGACGAAACTCACCCCTTTCTGATTTCTACCTGTAGCTCTCACCTGATATGATTGTGGAAGCTCTTACACAAACCAGAGCCATCATCTATTTTGCTATTACCGGAGTTGCGATTGCTGGACTTAGCGGATTATCTCCTGTATATGGTACTCGCAGTATCATGATTGATTTAGGACTCGTGGCTATATATGGTAACCATCCTTCTTCGCTCTCGCCCTCTCCACGTGCTCATCGGTCATCTTTACATACAGGTGGATACACTGTTTTGTGCACAAAGAGTGTTTCGTCCTTGCTCAGCCTCACCTTCTTCAAAATGTTTGCGTACGTGATTATATGGAGATAGCACTTCACATCATACCATTTCTATGCTTATTCTTGTGTAACTTAGATACCCTGTGTCCTACCTACTCATTGCGACTCTCGTAATCACTGCCATCCTGCAAATCAAATATTTGAATAAGGCTCTCCAGCGGTTTGACTCCACAGAAGTCATCCCAACTCAGTTTGTTCTTTTCACGATCGCAGCGATCGTGGGCAGTGCGGTACTCTACCATGATTTTGATGATATGAGTATGGATCAAACTTCTCGGTAAGGCTGTAATATTTTTCCCGTATTACGTTTCATATTATTGACTCGCCTGGAGATTCATGACTGGCTGTGCCATCGAGTTCTTGGGCGTGTACCTGATCACATCGAAGCGAAACAAGCAAGCACAGGCCCTGTCCATTCAAGCTGACGATACTGCCGTCGGATTTGCTACACCGGCTACCAATAGCGCTTCAGATAATGGCGTGGCTGACGAAGCCATCCACGTACCGGAACTGCTACCAACCGTCGATGAGACAAACGAGGCACAATATCACAGCCGACGCAACCGCCGATCGATACCTCCTGCTACACATGACGCACTCAACTCGGGCCGCCTCAGCTCAACCGCGTTTCGCGCATCCACTGTTGGTGTACCAGATGAGTGGCAGGCGAATGCTCCGTTGCCAAAGCGCAATGCACACAAACGCCGCAGTTCCGTATTTCGTGGTATCTCACTCACATCTCAACTTGTCGATCGCCTCAATGAGGATCCTGATCCGGTCCTATCAACGTCAAACACCGGCAGCAAGCAACCCATCCATCTGCCGCCCTCGTCACCCACCTGGCAACAGACATTTGGGTTCCGCACCCATCGTCGTGGCGATTCGGCTCTGGGCAACCTTTTCTCTGGCCTAACCGGTGTTAATAATAACAGCAACAACGGTAACCAAGCAGGAATACTGCCTTCAGCCGTCTCTCATCACTACCAAACTCAACATCAGCCTCTGGAGGCTGACGCAGATGCAGTGGAAATAGACATTCCAACTGCATCGAGTCTCTCGTCTCAGCGCAACAGCGAAGACGACAGAGAATTACTGCCAATTCAACACAATCCGAAGCGCAGTTCGACGCGTCTTGTTGATATTGAGGAACACGCTGAATATAGAGGGTAAACTGCCAGAATTGGCAATTCAGTCTGCAACCCCAGATATAATGGCATACAACCTCGAACATCACGATGTCTTCTTGTCTGATACCCTTCCTAGTAAAATTTCCCGATCCTCCCCCAAACGTTACATCAAAACAAATCAAAGAAAATAGATAAATCATATCTATGTTAAATATAAAATCTTGAAGGAAACAAGAGGAGACATGACAGTTACAAATATGATACAGTTTTGTTCTTCTTCTTCCTTTTATTCTTCAGACACCTTCCTTTTTTTCTCCTTGCCTCGGCTTTTATCAGCAGGAGGAGGGACATGATCAGGGAGATCGAGGAGTTTCCGAAGCCCAAAGATGGTAAAGAGTTCAGGCTCCTTGTCCACTGTGATGAATCATCTCGACATTAGCCACACCCATTGTCCCGTTCTTTTATATATCTCAAGACTAACCGAGTCCAACTTGGATTGCATTCACCTTCGTGATACGCTCATCATCGCCAGCTACCCGCTCAAACTAGTTGCTTTGTAAGTACCTTTTTAAGTTCATAGCGTCGCTCTTTTTTTTTTTTTTTACCTTGCGGCCCTCAAAAATGGTCACCAAATCGGTATTCTCATTTGAAGGAGCAAGTGAAACCCACAAATCACCTTGAGAATCAAAACATGCGCTCAATGCTGGGATACTGGTTTCCAAAGTTTGTTTGTACACGATACGGTTGTCATCGGTCCAGTCGAACAAGAGAACAGCAGGGGTCCTAGCAAATGACAGAAAAAAATGAACATCTGCCTGTACACCCATACTACCAATACAGCCCAGGATTTACTTTGCAAAAAGGACCGCAATGGTCTTCTGGCTGTTAAAAATCAGCTGCGACACAATAGGCTCCTTGGAGTTAGCGTCTGTAGCCTGCGTATTGGATGGTCATTCAATCAGTCTGTTAAATGCTCGAATTCATTTTCTGCCTTACTTCAGGAGAGTAGTGTCCGATATACTCCTTAATCTCAAGAGACTGAAGTTGCTTGCCAAGGACAAAATTCCAAAGACGGATTGTACCATCACCTCCGGCTGATATCATAATCTCAGGCGCCCAAGGTATGACCGCGATATTTGTAACAACGCTATTCAGACATTGTTCAATGACTGTTGCTCTTTCGTGATTCATACATACTCAGTGTGTCCCAAGCAGAATGACTCGATATTATAACCATTTGGGAATCGACTAACTCGGATATGCTCGTCACGATCAGCCGTAATAACAAACTTTTCGTCCGCCGATAAGGTCTATACGACATGCGTTAGCAACGTCAATGGCCATGAAACTAGGCAGTATTTTACCATATCTGTAATCATCGAGACATGGCCAAGAATAGGTGCCAATTTGGTATCGCCATTGCTCTCCTCGGCAGGATGGCTTAACAGCATATTATCATTTCCATCAGCGTCCCATTCTTACATCCATCATTTATAACAAACCGACCTATAAACGTCGCCGAATTTATCCGCAATCACAATCTTTGAATTGTCCTTCGTGAATTGAAGAGCATTGACACGCTTTGCCGCCTCTCTATCAACAGTACGCACGCATTATGAGTTCCTGATGCTTCCCACTAGAGTGGATCATTTCCGTTATTGCCTGATTTGGTTATTGACTCACCTAGTATACTTCAAGGACCAGTCGTTGCAATCATAAACGTTGATTTTTTTGTCCTCGCCGGTTACAGCAAGCTGAGTACCGTCAGAGCTGAAAGACATGGAGCGATGAAGATCAATGAATTCCTTCTGCTGAAGATCTGCCTCACTGCCGCTTGGTTTGATAATTTGGCCATTGCTTCGTACAAGAACAGAAGAATGCGTTCAGCAGCTAATCTTGGTTGGAGAGGGAAGCGACTGATCGCAGCAACATGTGTATATACCTCGAGTTGATGACGAAAAAGTTCTTGCCATTGGCAAGTGCGATCTCGGGTTTGACAGGGTTATGTGCGATCGTAGTGAACGGTATTCTGTGTCCCATTGTCAAGCAGTTTATGTAAAATAAAAAAGAAAGATTTTTTGCGCCATTGTCACACAGGGGACCTGACTTACTCCACGGCGCAGATATCATTGTAACGCGTCAAACCAAAGAAAAATGCGATAACCGCAGAATGCACAATTTCCCCCACCCACCCTCCATGACGAGCTGCAATGCACTCAATTTTGAAACTTCTAACAGTAAACAGAGTTATTACAAGGACTAGGCAGAGGCAGGACCGCGAGATTATTACAACTAAAAAACGAATTCGTTTAGCTTCGTACTTGCCAGCAATGGAAGAGCGACGGCCGAGTCAAAAGTAACATCGCATGCCCGGTTTTACATATATTCTATGAGGACAGTTTTACATCCATCTGCCCCTTTGCCAGAGGTGTATCTACCCTGTTTGCCTTGTTACAAGTGAAGAAGGCATTGGTTATCAAAAGTCATTGCATTTGTTCCTAAAAATCAATGCTAGGTGCGTGATCCAGACTGATGTGGCTGAAAAGCGTGGCTGCATTGAGCGTTAAGTTTATGTACGCATATTTTCAGATACTGTATATGGCCATCCGGACTGCCCATGGACAACCCCCCCCCTACGGGACAACGTGACGCGCGTTTTTGATGAAGAATTAAAATGGGTATCAGCGCATAAGGTGAAATTGTCTCGTGAAACCCGGAAATGTCTCTTAACCCACTTCACATTTGGCAGCGGCCAAATGCTTTTGCCTGTAAAGGAAAGCAGGGAAATGAATCAACGATGAAGGATGAGGGAACGCGTCTCTGGGACTTTGTGTGAGTAGCCATCTGCTCACCCGTAAGATGGATACTCTGGATTGATGCATAAATTCACCTCCAGCAGACTCGTCAGATGAAGATCTGGCAGTTAGACAGAGCAGCTTCATTTCAAGCAGTCTAAAAAAGCAGGGAACAAATGTTTTTACGCGTGATCTGCGTTTCTTCAATGAATAAAGAGAAAGGGAGCGAAAACAAGGATGCAGCCGCGTGTTAAATAGAGGCACGAAGGAATATTTTTTATTGCTTACGGGACTGGTCTGGCTCGGTGGAATAGCAGTCAAGGGAAATGGACCTCTTATGGGAACTTCCTTGATATTGCTTTAAAGTCAACCTGACTCGGTGACAGAAAAAAAAATATAAAGGAAACAAAAAACAACTTTTTTCTTCTTCTTCTTCTCCTCATCTACATCTCTCTCGTCATCCCTTTTGGAATCTACTTCGAACGCCATGGCTCTCCGACTCTTGTCTACCCGTGTTATGGGCTCTTATGCTCCTGCTCTGCGCAAGTCCGCCACTGCTGTTGCCTTCCGCGGCTACGCCAGTAAGTTCCGTGCTATGTCACGCCGCAAAAGAAAAAATGCTGATGACCTCTTTGCAGCCAAGAGATATACCGATGACCATGAGTGGATTTCTGTGGAGGGAGGCGTTGGTACTATTGGTATCACCGACTATGCTCAGAAGGTAAAAGGTGAAAGACACCTTGCGCTAATCAGCTGACGCGGCGATTTCCCTTTTCTATTTTAGGCTTTGGGTGATGTTGTCTTTGTGGAAACCCCCGCTGTTGGTCAGACTGTGGATTCAGCAGGTATGTTTCAGTGACTCACCCCTCCCCCCCCCAATTGGTGCGAGGACGAGAGCACTGATCAATTCGCCTTTTTTACCAGAACAAATCGGTGCTGTCGAATCCGTTAAGGCTGCAAGCGATATCTACTCGCCCGTTTCCGGCGAGGTCATTGATGTCAATAGTGCGTTAGAAAGCGAACCTTCCTTGATCAACACCAGCCCTGAGGAAGAGGGTAAGGAGTTATATGTATGGGAATCGGAGGAAAATCACTCACATTACTCGCTTTCTTTAGGCTGGTTGGCGAAGATTCAGCTCTCCAACCCTGAGCAAATTGAGGGTCTTATGGACGAGAAGGCTTACGCTGAACATTGCGCTGCTGCCGAGGATCATTAAATCACTCAGTCTTTCCTTCTTCCCTTATGTATATGCATCTATACTATTCTAGAATTCCCTTGCACACTGTCACCTTCAATCCTTTTCTTGTTTATTTCTCGCATCGATACACACGCAAGCTCTTTTCAGCATGTCTATAAATACAGTCTTTCTATTTGAAACTATGTGCCAGGCAGTGTAACGGGTTCTGAGGGCTGACTATTGGATTTTCCCCGGCTACAGCCAGTAGAACACTTTTGTTCGCGGAATATGAATATGGCTTAGCAGTGGAGTAGCTTATGAAATTGCGCGACATTGCATTGTGTCTTGCCATCATTGCTGTCAGCCGCTGCTGGCTACGTCGTCGTGATCCTCGTGCTTCAATGATATGCTTTGTGAATAGGAACATGGTCATCTACCATGCCCGCCCCCCAGAAACAAAGGCTTGCCTCCATGGATAGCGATCGACGAGAGTTCGAACGCGGGGAGGCCTTCATTGAGTATTACCATACTGTACTGTATTTGGGATGGTATTTCACTCATCAGTAGCATATGCTTGATATTGGTCCAAGTCATATGCTACTCAACTTGTTGCTTGATGGAGGCAGAGACTACCGGTCTAATTTTTTCGCTGGCAACCTGTTGGCAGGGGAAGGGGATTAAAACACTATTCCAAGAAAATCGCAATCTGAGGGCTCATGATTTCTTTGTTAATAATAAACCCATAGGAATGCTTAGCAGAAGGTACAAGAAATCACGAGTGAATTGCCAGCAAAGGCTGACTCCTGCAATTCCCTTTAAAGAACTTTCCGGCCCTGTCGTCGCAGGGTGAAGATGCAATATGCAAGATACTTGGGCCACTCTCCATTCGATGAATGGAAGGGAGCCACTCTGTATAGGTGAGCCGGGCGGGAAAAGAGCAATACGGCTTGCTACGTGACAAGAAATAGGGTCGATCTGCTAACATCATCATTTCATTGTATGTTCATCGGCTTATTACGCGCATGAATTGCCTCTATTGAACCGCGAATACTATCTACTGATGGCCTGATATCCACGATCGCATGACGCAGACTTGAAAATAAAAGTAGCACCCAGAAGGCACTGCTACGTCCGCGACTTAAAATTTAAAGCCAGTGGCTTCCACGAAGGCGGGTTCGGTAGGACCTCTTTTTTCCGCCTCTCCCGCTTTCTCGCACTCTCTCTCTCTCGCACCTATTCTTTGCATACTCCCTCTTTGTGGTACTATTTACATGCGCCAATGAGCCATTCACGGCGGTCTGTGTCGGCATCTCGTCAATCCTCTCCAACCACATCCACTTCAGAAGACTTATATACAGAAGCTTACCAGCATGCCTGTCGGGCCGTCAGATTTGATCGACTCGGTCAATTCGATCAGGCACAGCAAGCCTATGGGCGCGTTATTGAGGTTAGTTAAAGCCCTATGTATTTTTTCATAGAAACTTTCGTTTCACCCGCGGATACTATATAAAATATACGCTCCTTTGGAATACTTAAAAACTACAATAACAGACGTTAAAAAATCTTATGCAATGTATGTAGAATAAGAATATCTTTACAATCTTCTCTTATGCGTTTTCTAATTTTTGAATGCAGCCGCCGTAAAGGATTTTCGGGCTGAACCTGAGCAGGTACTCCAGAAAATGAATGAGTACGTGCATCGCTGTGAGCAGCTAGCACGGTATAGTATGGTCTCCCATACTGCTGCAGCCGTCCATCCTGATGCGAGAATGCATCGTCTCTACTACTCTCCAAAAGCTCCGGGTGAAACAGCCACAAGAAGTAGTAGCGATAACGAGGGCACCGATGACGATGACGACGAATCAGCAGAGATTCGATGGTATCTTTCAAAGGCCAAAGTAAACACACAACTGAGGCGGATATTGAGGGCGTTTCAGACACAGCTTATCTGTGCTATTATCATCCTCATAGTTTTCCATGGCACAAGGCGAATTGAACTATCAAAAAGGCCACAATGAGGAAGCACTTGAATATTATCTTGATTCTGCAGATTGGTACAAAAAAGCATACGAAGGTTCGTCCTGTGTATGAATGAGAACATATCCAGGCGGCTTATGGTCTCAAAAATCTGCCTTTATGGACAACTAGGGCTGGCATTCGACAGAAATCGTCAAACCTTTGCACGCGACATGTGCTTCAAGGCTGTCGATAAGGCTGAGGAACTGAAGGCAATAACGAATCAGCAGAAACTACAGCTTCTAAGTATGATACAGTCGATGGATCCATTGTAATGTACTGATGAACGTATACGAAAGCTGTTAAGGGTGAAAGGTCATACAATCGCAGAACCAGCTCTGCAGAAAGACCTATAATTGGTCGCCTCCGTGCCTCGTCTACTTCATCCGCCCATTCCACACGATCTAATTTATCGGTGGATTATGCTTCTTCCATAGTGAGCAACAGCACCAGATCAGCCTATGAGACCTCGCCGGACGACGAGCTCCTAACTCAGCGACTTTCAAACGCAGAACTTGAGGTCCTCAGGTTCACGTCCAATGTGAACAACAACATTTTCCTTCCTTGGATTGATGATACAGATCTCAAAGAGAAATTCTCGTATCCCACCAGATTCATGTACGTCTTTCATGCCCATTCGCTCAAGCCTCTGCTTATTTACTTCACCAAGTAAACTGCATTAACATCAAGACGGACTTTAGTGACCCCGACGGAACACTCCGCTTGTCCGAAAAGCAAATGGCTAAATTTGGCGGCTGGAAGCGACCAGCAGATCTCATGAAAAACCCCCAGCTTATTCGCCTGATTTCGAGTACAAGCATTGTCCAGGACGTTGTGACAGATTGCTCCTTCGTTGCATCTCTCTGCGTTGCAGCTGCTTATGAAAGGAAGTTTAAAAAGCAGGCATGTTCGACCGAATGAGGACAAACAGCGGTTTGTGCCGACTCATGATCCATTGTTTATTGCTTTATAGCTCATTACTTCGTGTATATATCCCCAAGACATCAATGGAGAGCCGTTGTATAATCCAAACGGAAAGTATGTGATCAAGCTGTATCATAATGGAATCCAAAGAAAGGTTAGGCGCCATTATCGAGTACTTTATCCACGCTCATACATGCTTTAGATTGGTAGAGTGAATGAGTCCTAATAGCGTGATATCTGTATATCCTAATAATGGGACCTAGTGGTGGATGACTTATTGCCCGTTTCGCGGAAAGGGACGCTGATGTGTACGTTCTCGACCGACAAGGAAGAGCTTTGGGCTAGCATCATTGAGAAGGCGGTAAAGTGATGACGATGCTTTCTTTTTGGACAGGCAAATTAATATGAGTATAGTATATGAAATTGATGGGAGGATATGATTTTCCTGGCTCGTAAGTTAAGATGGTTTCTCGTATTATTACTCTTCTAATGAGCTCGATTTTTCACCCAGAAATTCCGGCATTGACCTATAGTACGTACCTTACCCCGTTCGGAGAAGCGTGCAATACTAATGGAAAACCTAGCTCTTTGACGGGCTGGATTCCCGAACATATATTTATTCATGAGTAAGTGTTACTACTAATTAATAAAAATCCATTGATACTGATGATCGGTTTTGGCAACGCAGCAAACACTTTATTGCCGACAAGGTCTGGAATAGAATCGAAGAAGGATCAAAATATGGCAAGCCATCGATTCATTCATTCTTTTCCTCTTTGACGAAAAAAATAACCTTTTCTTCGGTCGCACTAGGAGATGTTTTGGTTACTATCGCCACAGGCGAAATGTCAGATAATGATGCGGACCAACTCGGACTGGTACCAACACATGCATACGCTGTCATTGAAATTAAAGCAACCAATGGTAAACGGTTCATGCAAGTGAAAAATCCATGGAGCCACAAACGGTGGCGTGGGCCTTACAGCCATCTTGATACGGTGAACTGGACGGACAGTTTGAAGAAGGCTCTTAACTATGATCCATTCATAGCGGAGCAGAATGATGACGGCATTTTTTGGATTGATTTCGAGTCGGTGTGTGCGCATTTTATGTCGATTCATCTCAACTGGAACCCGGAGCCTTTCACACATCGATGGGTCATACATTCGTAAGTTTTTTTCAGATAAAAGTGAGATGGGAAGATAGCTTATTTACAAAAATGTAAAGCAAATGGCCTGGAAATATTGGTCCAAAGAAAGATGTCTATAACCTAGGCTACAACCCTCAGTTTAGTCTCGAGGTGAACGTGCCTGACAATAAGCCGGCTGCAATATGGCTTTTGCTATCGAAGCATATCATGGTAACTGGAGAAAACACAGACTATATTACTTTGCATGTGTATGATAACACTGGCGGTCGGAGAATTTACTATCCCGGTGATCCTTTTAAAGAGGTATGTCGGAAAACAGTGTTGTGTTTCTTGTATTCAATTTTCTATAGGGAACATATGTCAATAGCCCTCATATTTTGGTAAGGCGATCTTTTAATAATGATGGATCTTTGGTCTGCGAGCAATTGACAGCCAGTAGATTCGCTTTAATGCTCTTCCGGGCAAGAGTCATTACACGATCGTGGCATCACAGCATGAGAAGGAACAATCATTGTACATATCACTACGTGCATGGTCGTCAGCACCGTTCAAGCTCACTGAAGTTCCGATGAAGTATTCTATTGAGGAAAAGGTGGGATTATCAGAAGCGCGTCAGGTGCTTATCTTCTATACTGAGATTTGAGATGTATTTGTCCAGATTATTGGCCAATGGACCGAACAAACAGCCGGAGGGAATGCGTCGAAGATAACGTACCTCAACAATCCGCAGTGGAAGATCAGTATACCACCCCCGAGCCCGGCAAATCCCAAAACTAGCACGGGTCTGATCATGATGCTCGAAGCCCCAAAATCATTTGCAGTTCATTTGATGCTTGTCGAAGGCGGAAAGCGAGTTTCAAGTGTATCGGTGCGCGATGTCCTTGCAGAATCTGGACCTTATCGTCACGGATTTTGCTATTGTGAAATCCCGGTAATTGAACGTAAGACATGTGTGCTTGATATTAGCACCTCTATGTATTTACACAGATTCTATTTCTTATAGCGGGCAATTACACGGTTGTTGCATCGACATTTGAACCTGATTTGCTTGGCCAATTTATCTTAACACTCGGGTCGAATAGAGAATTTCATGTTGAGGCCATCCCGTCAGAAGGTGCAGTAAGTAATTGTCAGCTGATAGAATGAATGAGAGATGAAGAAATTTATGCTTTTTCGGCTAGGGCATGTTCCGAAAGGTGTTTCACGGTGAATGGATTCGCGGTTACAGCGCGATGGGCTGCCCGAGCTATGGACATTATGGCAACAATCCTCGGTATTTATTAGAAATTCGGGAGCTGACCACTGTCAAGCTGCGTCTCCAGGCCAACAAGATCGATCCAGTGCCGTCGATCAATGTTACGATCTATGAAAAGCACCCGACAGAACTGTTTGGGCGAGAAGTTGCTACATCAGGCCCGTATACTAATGTAGTCCAGGGGGTGGCAACAAATGATGTTGTCCTTAGTCAGAACCAAACTGGTTATATTATTGTTCTGGCGACCCATGAAAAGGACGTTGCCGGAGAATTCACAGTAACACTGTACAGCGATCGCCCTGTCAACGTTCGAAATGACCGTTAATTTTGTTCTAGCCATCGCTTTCAGTTCAAACACCTTGATGCATACTTAGCCTTCTTTTCAATTCCCCGGACTGTATACCGCCAATAATAAAGTTGCTATTTTTATACAGGGTTATTAGATATACACACATTGCTCGCATGCCGCCCAATTCTGATGTTATAAGAGTACATCGGGTTTTCCGGCGAGTCCTTTTTTTTGCTTTCTGTACACATTCAACATTCGGGAGTTTTAAGAGACAGGGGGTCGTTCATCCATTCTCAATAAAGAGTAAAAGAGTGTTGTATGATAGGCTGGAGTGGATAAGACTCCATTATCCATTGTCCGTGGGTAATTATTAAGCGACTGCTCAAGCGATTTGAGGTATACAGAAAGCATCCAAAACGGTAGTGATCGTCATGCGTTGTTCGAAAAAGGGACCTTCGGTTCCAGCCTGTATATCGAAAGGAGCAGTGACGCAGAAGAATCCACGAGCTTCTTCAACGACCATGTTGCGATGGGACACGGACTGGGCAATGCCATTGAATTGGCTAGCGGCAGACGTTATTCTCACTTGATGTCACCTTGTATACGAAGGCTTTACTTTATTTTGTAAGATGAAGCAACACGCGTTCCAGTTGAGGGAAGGGGGGCGCGCATGTATTGTACTAGTTCGACTTTCTATGTTCCTGGACCTGGGTCAGAGCGTTTTTCCCGGTGACGAAGGTTACGATGAGGAGCAAAGCCAGATAGGGCAGGGTTTCAAAGATGTTAAGGCGTGTCCAGTAGAGGTAAAAAAGGTATTCGCAAGCGGCGAGCGAGCCAAGGAACAGGATGATCGACACGGGTCGTAAGGCGGAGCCAGACGTGAGTTGACCAATGACGCTAAGAGGTGTCAAGCCAAGGCCGAACCACTTGCATATAAGCCTGAATGAGTATCAACTGAATCTTATATAACCGGTAGAGTACAAAAAGCATCAGCCTACCCCAATGATAAGGACAATCCAAGGTGAGAGTGCAATGAGCGTGAATAATTGAGAGAACCAGACCGGAGGCATGGATTCGGGTTCTCGAAAGATATGATGGATCTCGGGCTGCAATTCAAAGACGTTATCATCACCAGCAGCATAGGCGATGGCTGCCATTAACGCGAGTGTGATGATCCCAAGGAGCATGGTGTGTGCACTGGGGAGAAATAAAAGAGCTGAAATGAGGAGGTGGCCTCTTCCCTCCCCCCCCCCCAAACCCCGTTTTTTGCACCCCCGCGCATTTTGCAGCCCGTAAAAGGTACTGTTGCAAACAATTTCCCCCGCTTATGCCGTGCTGTAAAACCTCGATCTCATCATCTGCCCTTTAGATATCCTTGTTCTGGATCCCTGCTACTCCACAGAAGAGGGAGAGAAAGGGGAGAGGAGGGGAGGGAGGAAGAACTACGTACTTTATGATGATGGAATTCTCAATACTTTTCTTTTTTTTACCATTACATGTTACCAGAAATAGGGACTATATGGCAACCAAGTGTGCCTCGGCCACCCCATCCCTGGCGTGGAGTCAAGGTAAGATGGCATGGATCGGATGTGCCGCTCCGGAGCACAATGACCTGTATAGGTTTTCCCTCGCTCTGTCTGACGAGCGCGTTCAGTGCCTGCAGCTGGTCGTGGTTCGCTGCATGAACTGTGCCAAATTGGACCAACCGATCGTCCCGTCGAAGGCCTGCCTCGTATGCAGGAGAATCAGGCGCGACCGCGTTGACACGAGCAAATGGAATGGCTGGATCAGTAGCAGTAATGGGTAGTGTTGGTGATGGCAAAGCGCGCGTAGTAGTAATAGCTCCTCCTCCTCCTGCTGCTTCTGCTGCTGCTGCTGTTGTTGCAGCCTTTTCTCGCCGACTGGCCTCGTGAATTGCATAAAGAGCATTCTCAACTTCCTTCATAAGAGCCTTGTAGTCGTTGCGTAATCGGATGACCATGTTGCGAGCAGTACGGACCTGAACGATGTCCACGTCAGCGCGAGGAAATCCTTCGTTATCTACCAAGGGCTGGTCCATTCCCACATCGCCTTGTGCATGTAGGATCTCCTCATACTCGCGTAGCTGAGCTTCGATTTCGTCCTTTCTCTTCATGAGCGACTGAGCATTGGCAAGGAGCTCGGCCGACGTACCATCAGCCGTTGAAGTAGGGGTTGGCATTCCCATTTATTGCAAAAAAGTAGTAATGCAGCTCAAATTTTTTTTTTATTTCGGCCCGTTTGGGTGAGGTCGATCCAAACTACGGAGAGCATTGCTGTCTCCCCCAATCGCTCTCTCGGGACATAAAAAAATGATTGCAATGCGCCATCATCGCAAACAAACATCATTCGGGAACTTTACTTCTGAAAGAGAAGGGGAATGGCGAGTTTTCAATCCTGTCTGTCTGTCTTCGGGAATATATCTACACCGTCTTTATATAAGGGACGAACGACAAACGTCCTTCGAAGCGTAAGACATCTCCAACCTTTTTTTTTCCCTTCATTCTTATTCCTACATATATATCGCTTATCTTAGAGATAAAAAACCCACCGTACAATCGTGATGAAGACCACTGCTTACTTTGCACTCGCAGTTGCCTCAGCTGTCGCAGTTTCTGCTGGTATGAGCAAATGGGAGATGCAGTGGTGGGAGGAAGGCGATCACAACGGAAAATATATAGTTTGACTGATCGCTCTGCTTCTAGGTCGCCAAGACGGCGGCGACGACCATGGTCCCCCTGGTCCCCCTGGTCCCCCTGGCGGTAGACCTCCTCACAGACCCCCGCCCCACTTTACACACAGCGGCATTGCTATAGAGACCCTCCCTCCGGTCCGCGTCTATACCACCGTGACCGCCACTCTCACGAAGCCTATCTTCCCCACTCAGCACCCAGGTTTCGGCGGCCACAAGGGAGGGTACGAGTATAAGGATCAAGGCCCCGGAGACTGGAACGGACAAAAGGGTGAGGGCTGGGATGGCGTTGAGCGACCAGACTGGGACGGTGGCTGGAAGGGCAAGGGTGGAAAGAAGCCCTCCGATTTTGACGGTGGCTGGGATGGCAACAAAGGCGATGATGACGAAGGCAACCACGACGGCTGGAAAAAGAAGAAGGGCAAGAAGAACAATCATGATGATGATGATGATGACAAGGACGGTGACTGGAAGAAGAAGAAGAAGAAGGGCAAGAAATACGATGATGACGATGACAATGACAAGGACGACGGGTGGAAGAAGAAGAAGGGCAAGAAATACGATGATGATGACAAGGACGACGGCTGGAAGAAGAAGAAGGGAGGCAAGAAAGACCACGATGACGATTATAACGACTATGATAAGAAGGGTTCTGACTGGAAGAAGGGCAACAAAGACGACGGCTGGGGACAAAAGGACGATGTCCATGCTGCGTCCGCATCTGGAAACCTTGATGCGAACGAGCCGCTCCTTGCTGCAGCCTCCGGCAGCGGTGCCACCAAGACCATGGCTCCTGCTTCTGGTGGCGCTTCGTCTATGGCCATGCCATCCTCTAGGGCCGATGTCCAGAGCGCGTCGTCCTCGAATTCTTCGTCCTCCAAGTCGTCTGCAAGCGCAAAGTCCAGCTCCAGCAACTCGAGCTCGTCAGCTGCAGTCAATATCCGTGTGGCTGGTTCCATGGTGGCTGGTTTAGCTGGTGTTGCGGCCTGGCTTCTGCTCTAGACGAGTGTGATGTTCGGAGCTGATTCCCTATATTTCGTTATTTCACAGCAGTATCCCCCATTCCCAGTTCATGCTTCACCTATTATTGATCCTGATATTATATAAAAGAGACAGAGTCGGCGAGAAAAGGAAAAGTAGTCTATTTTACAAAATAAAATATATATAGATATATAAAGTGGTCTGATCATAAGTGTCTTTGCAATCCTTTCAGGATGGAAAATACACCCTCAGAAAGAAGTCTTAGCTCTCGATGTCTCTCAATGGGGAAATAGTCAATTCGGTACGTATCGATATATTCCACTGTGCTCTAGCGCTTATCAATCTTCGTTTGCCTGTCAGATAACCCTATGACCCCTTCGCTCCAAACCAAATTAATTTTTACATGATATGGATCCTTTGTCGATGAGGAGGAAGAGGATTGAAAATGATAGAAATGAATGGTAGTACCGTTCTCATTGGGCAAACTTGGTGACCGGGTGCCCCTCGTGCTCTATTGAATAAGGAAATAGAAAATCCAACGATTGATTGATCTACAGAGACTGTTCATGCGGATAGTGTAATATTCTGCTGTAGGACAATGGAAAAAGGGCTGGTTAATAAAGCTTCCACATCCAATTGATTTGCATGATGTGTCATACTTGGGCTGAAGCTGCAGTATTACATTAAATACACCCATTCCTTCATAAATGCTAGGCCATCGTACCGGCCTTGGTAGAAGGACCTTTTTTTTTGTTTTGTTTAAAAATACGCCTTGTTTGGGAAGGTGGACTTAGCCCATTCATACTTTTCCTCTCACCCACGCACTCTTGTGCAACGTTCATCGCCCTTGCAGCGTGACTTCCATTGTATACGCTTTTCACCGCATAAAGAGCGCCCAGCAGGCCATTCACTTCTTCATCCTCCTGTTGTAATGCTACCGCATATCATCCTTCTCGGACTTTTTGCAATTTTCTGCAAAACTCACCTATGTATATACAAAATATATAATATATCTTTACTCTACATGGGCACTCAGAATTCTCATTGGCTTTGAGTTAGGGCCCACTATTAAATTATCCGGTCTCCTTGTCCCACTGTCGTCAACGTCCAAGGACCGTTGTCACCGTATCACAGGTTTGCTACATACGTGTGTCCGCAAGAGTCCCTTGGTGGACAAAAAAAGCTAAAGTTTCAACGTCCATGCTCCTCAGGCCCTCCGGATTTCAGATACTGCGAAGACCTGGTTCTCGACAGCGAGCCTGGAGTTGCTTATTTATCCTGCGACCCTGGACGGGCCCTGGACAACATGGTCATGGATGTCCACAGACGACCGGTTGGCCAGCTTGCCGAGGGAGGAGGCGTCTGGCGCTTGGAATATAATAAGCAGGCATGTATAATCCCGCTCAGCTCATCTTTAGTCGCTCGCTCTGTTTCGGCTCACTTGCCCCATATATCTACAGGATTCCCCAGTCATCACCAAGGTCTGGGATGGTTCTGGTATCGATGACTTTCATCCACTCGGGATGACCAAGAATGCCACTCATTTGCACGTCATCAATCTGGCCCATGCCATGCCAGCCTCAATCGAGATCTTTGACATTGAAAAGAACCACCATGTGGAGACGATCCGGGACCCAGTCATTCGTTCTCCAAATAGTCTCCATCTCTTCGGCAATGATGGCTCTTTCTTCTTCACCAACGACCACCATTTTATCACAGGCATTCCTAAACTGGCTGAGAATTTCGGACGCCTGCCTCTGGGAACCATTGGTTTTTATAATAGTACCACACGGAGCGCGTATGTTGTGGCCAAGGGTTTCTTATTCCCGAACGGCCTTGACGGTACTGATGATGTTCTATATGTGTCTGAAACCTTTGGCCCGACAGTGACAGCTTTTCGGATTGAAATGGGCTCAAAGGAGCACCCGATCCTTGTCAGGGAGCACAAAACAGATCTCTTCATGGCCCCTGACAATCTACACTATGACCACGACTCTGGAAATGTTATCATTGCAGGGCATCCGAGAGGACTGGCCCTGATACAATTTGCTAAACACGTCGAGTCAGCCGCAATGTCACCATCAAAGGTCGTGATTTGGAACACAAAGACAGACGACATTAAGACACTCTTTGAGGACGACGGCTCAGTGTATGGTTCATCGGCATCAGGCGCAATTGACGTAGCGAGTGGCAAGTTGCTGGTCTCTGGTCTCTATGAAACAGGCATCATGATATGCGAAAGCTAAAATAATTCAAGCCGTGAAAATAAACATTTGCAAGAGCAAGAAAAAGAATGCAATATACTAATTGGGATAGCATAAGCGGCGACCTTGTTTTCACCCTCACATATTTGGAAGCACTTTTGCTCGGATATCCGTTCATGTGTGTGCATGTGTGTGCTATGTACCTTTAATGTGTATGAACTTTAACATCATCTATGCCAGTATGATATTTACACTACGCAAAAGGAACGGAGAGGAAGAGCATGAGTAAATTCACGTTCCTGTAAGGAGTAAAAATCTCACGGATCCCACTTCAGTACTTACTGGCATACTTTCTTGTCCAATCTCTCGCTGTAGCGTCATAGCGTGCACGATCGGTCTTGTAGATGTGAGCAAGCTCGGGAACAAGCGGATCATCGGGGTTAGGATCGGTGAGAAGCGAGCAGACCGACAGCAAAACTTTGTGTAGTAATAAAGTTAATAAAAAGGCTACCAGCGTAGCAAGGCCTATCCTGTCTACTTTCTTACCCTTGGAAATGGTCAATGCAGGTGACCATTGATCCTTCAGGATATCCAAGCAGATACTACCATTGCTATTGATGTTGGGATGATAGATTTTGGTGGTGAAGTTGATCTGATATAAGCAGAGCGATTCTGTAATCAGCACCCGTACAGCAGCCTTTCGTTCCCCTTCTTTCTTACCTTTGGCGGCTTGAATGGATAATCCGTGGGGAAGTGAATAGACAGGAAAAAGACACCACCTTGATAAGGACTGTCCTCCTGTAATAAAGATAAAAGCAAGAAATAAGGGAGGGAGATGAGAGAGCGATTCAACTTGACTATGCTGCGCACACACACAAACAGCCGCTGCTGATCATCAGGCCATCCCTACGAAACCAGACGGCCTGTGTGTCGCCAAGAAAAATATAGACTTACAGGACCCATAATAGTGGCTTGCCAGTGGAAGAGGTCATCGCCAATAGGGCCAGCCGAGCAAGAGGAAGGGGGGTCACGCTCGAGATCTTTCAATTCCTAAGAACGTAAGTAGGGAGAGGAGAAAATAAGGCGCAGTGAGTTATAATGCACTGTATACATTCATGAGATGGGCATGCAATTTAGAATAAAAGACAAAGATATCGCCTTCATCTGATGTGCTGCAAGATTGAGCAGAGCTAGCAACCTCAGGTTTGCTCGAGGAGAAAGAAGGGAGACGGAAAAAAAGTAAACTCGAGCAAGCCCGGTCCCTCACTCCACGTCATAGCCAGGTCAGTAAAACATGGCAAGTCCATGGCATTTTCATGGCGACGAGGAAAGGTTTCGACTGGATGAAGCGTGGGGAATCTATAATGAAGGGGATGATGGAAGGGGAGAGATTACCTTGTTAATACGCTTAAGAGCCATGTTTATCTACAAGTGTTGCAATGAAGAAATGGAAAAAGCAGCACAATTTTTTTTGCCGCAGGTAGGATTTTAGCGAGCGGTCGCAGTAAGCACCATTGGGAGAAATTCGCAGACAGCCAACCAAAGACGAAGTAGCTCACAAAAGTTATTTGTCCTGGGACGATGGAAGCACATCCACCTGTCTTTACTCCACCCCAAACCACCGCCCCCCCCCCAACTTCTTCGTTCAGTAGGCATAATACGTGGTTCCACTTCGTTGACTGTCGTAGCAAGCTGGACACCTAAGCTCTTAAGGCAAGCGGATTGCCTTGTACAGAAAGCAAAAGAACGAGATAGAAATTCTCATGGTGCTGCCCCTGCTCCCTCTTTATATATGTTTCGCTCACTCGAAAACTGCACTACTAAACATACACATCGATGCATTCACTCACTGCATTATATTTTGCTTCTCCCTCCTCCCCTTTAGCATGCCATTGATTTTCCAAGGTCAGACTGAAACTTCTAGAAACCTCCATAGCGTCGGTTGTCAAGGAAGCGCCATTTTTTGGCTGTGACTCTACAGATGAACAAACTTTTATTCTCAAGATCAGCTTCGACGTATATCAACAAGTGGATTGATCATCTGCTGCCGTGGCATGCATTATACCGCGTTCGAGAGAACATGGGCACTCGATGGCGAGTCCGACCGGTTTGCCGCCCATGACGAGAGGCTGTGGTCCATATTGCGGCATGAACACACGCCGGAAGCGATGCGTTGTATTCCCCGTGCTCTTATGGTTCAGTCGGTTAGACATGAATACAACGGATCCCGCAGGCGCTTGGACAACTACTGGGTGGTTTTCGTGTGGGTCCGCAAGAAGGAGAGTGCCATTCGCCTTTTTTTATTGTTTGATTTTCATCAATTTTTACCCTTCTGCAATAAGCACCCACTTGCGCACTTTTCCCTACATCTCTCTCTCTTTCTCTCTCTCTATCTCTCTCTTACTCTTGCTGATATTGGCAGAAAATATTCTATTTACCTTGTCAACGGCGTCCAGAGCAATCCAACATGCTACAGTCGGGATGGACTGTAGTGAAGGGTGAAGATAGTCCGAATCCTATAACAACGCCCTCCACAGGGGAGGAAGGGCTAAATGAGTAGGCAAAATTCGCTCATTCATACATAGCATCACTATGACAGCCTCGTGGATGAAGGAAGAGAAATCATATATAAAACCTTATGCCAAACAAACTCGGACGTGCCAGCGGTCTGAGGAGGTTTGACAATATACTGCTCGTTCAACTTTCATACACGGTCATTGTCAATTATTGCCAGAGCGAAAAGGGTATTCAAGGACCTACTAGATAGATTCGTGGATAGCCAAGCAACTGTGCTGCATATTGGGCAATGCGATCTAAGGTGATCCTACTGACGCGGTCATTATCCATGATATCATGTCGACGCAAGCGATAGCTATGTTGGTCGATCAGGTAAGTGTCGGATTCAGGTGGGTCTAAAAAGCCACACGTCAATGGCTCTGGTCTGGATGATGAGTAACAAACCACCAAACTGCCGGAAAATATCCCTTTGCCTGCCGTACCGATAATACATCCAAGTTGACTCGTTAAATCTACATTTTCAGATATCATGTAGTTTATCAGTGTATCTGCCTCTTTGTAGAGGGCTTCCAGTTCGTCTATAGATAATACTGCATTCGGCGACTGGTTAAAGGTTCCTATGGAGAAAAACAGCTCCGGCCGATTATATTGGATTACCTCCTTCGACAATGGTATAACCACGCAATCGGAATGACTCGACTTGGTGATCCTGAAGCTTCATTGTGTGCTTCAGTTTTGGGAAAGAGAGCGAAGGTGAGTTGTCAAAAAACAAAAATGATACCGTAATGCGGCTGTCGGCGTTTAATGAGGGCTGTATCCTTCTTTTCCCAAACACCTCTACCCCACCCCCCAAAAAAAAGCTCACGCGGGGATAAGGGAAAATTTTTAGGCGCTAAAACTGCCATGATTGGCGTTTCGTCAACTTTTGGAGGCAGCAGCAACTACAATTGGTAGCATGCCATTTCTTCAGTACGGTTCTTCTCGTACAGATCAATATAGGATTGTGTTGGGTAAAGTCGGGTCATGAAAATAGGCTCCTTCTCATGCTAAAGAGTTGCAGATCAGAGTGTAACACGACTACGACTCTTTGGAAAATGACACATCGTGAGTGGAGCGTACACTGACTTTGAAATATTTTTTTTTGGGAATTGTCAAATAACCCGGCCACTTCCGTGTTATTTTTCTTTTTTTTCTTTGTTCTTTATTTAATCAATCATGGCTGGTGAAAAAGGAAAGGTCTTGCTCGCGTATTCTGGTGGTCTCGATACCTCCTGCATTCTTGCCTGGCTTATTGACGAGGGCTATGAGGTCATGGCCTATGTTGCCGACGTTGGTCAGGAGGAAGATTTCGAGGCCATCCGCGCCAAGGCTTTGAAGGTCGGCGCCTCCAAAGTTTTCGTTGAGGTAAGTCGTCAATAGCGCGCTCCAACTCAAACGATGCAGATGGTTGACCGCCCCCTAGGACCTCAAGGCCGAATTTGTCAAGGAGTTGATCTTCCCCTCCATCCAGGCCAATGCCATCTATGAAGCTGTCTACTTGTTGGGTACTTCCCTTGCTCGCCCTGTCATTGCCCGCCGCCAGATTGAGATCGCTACTCGCGAGGGCTGCCAGTTCGTTTCCCATGGCTGTACCGGCAAGGGTAACGACCAGGTCCGTTTTGAGTTGGCTTACTATGCCTTGAACCACGACATCCAGGTCATTGCTCCCTGGAGACTGCCTGGTAAGTAAAATAGAGAATGCATTTTAGAAAGGAAGAAGAAAGAAGCTAAGTACACAAATGTTGAACCTTTAGTCTTCTTCAACCGCTTCGCCGGTCGCAAGGACTTGCTTGCCTATGCTGCCGAGAAGGGCATCCCTGTTGTCCAGACTGCTGCCAAGCCCTGGTCGACTGATGAGAACCTTTTCCATATCTCATACGAGGCTGGTATCCTCGAAGATCCTAATGTCACTCCCCCCAAGGACATGTGGAAGCTCACTGTTGATCCCGAGGACGCTCCCAACTTCCCCGAGCGCATCACCATCACATTCGAGAAGGGTATCCCCGTCAAGGTTGTCAACCACAATGACGGCACTGAGGTGACCGAGCCCGTCGCTCTCTTCACTTATCTCAATACCGTCGCTCGCCGCAATGGTGTTGGTCGTATTGACATCGTCGAGTCGCGCTTCATCGGCGTCAAGTCGCGTGGCTGCTACGAGACCCCTGGTGGCACCATCCTCCGCACTGCTCACAAGGATCTTGAGGGTCTGACTCTTGATGGTCAGCTCCGTGCTCTTCGCGATCAGAACATCACTTTCCCCTTCTCGCGTTGCCTCTACAACGGCCAGTACTTCTCGCCCGAGTGTGAGTTCTTGATCAATTCGATCGCTTTCACCCAGCGCAATGTCACTGGTGACGTTAAGGTCAAGCTCTATAAGGGTAACACCATCATTGAAGGACGTGTTGCCCGCGGTGACGGTGCCAAGCTCTACAACATGCAGGAGTCCTCCATGGATGAGCAAGGCGGTTACAACCCCGAGGATGCTGACGGCTTCATCAAGATCCACTCCATCCGCTTGAAGAAGTGGACCCCTGCCAACCAGTAAAAAAAGAAGCTCTTCATGTATAAAAAATGTTGTTTTATGTGCATATACGTTTAAGTGAGAATACAGCCTTTGGCCTGTTTGTACAAAATAGCGTGGAATCCGGCTCGGTGGCTTGTTTGATGTCCAGGGGGATGAACAACAAAAATTTTTGTGTAACCGAACCAATCCATGGATATCCAAAAAACTGACAGCTGATAATTAGGCTGGTTATGTAATGCGTGCCCTAGACGCTCTTCATACCGAACTAAGTACATGGCGCAGGGCTGTTTATATGCAACATACTCTACCGATAGTGATAATCAAATACTCTGCTGTGCGAGAGGCTGATCCTTTATAGCAAGGAGCCGACTTTGCCGTGGGCAATCCCGGCATGTAAAAAACCGAGTTACGGGGCAATCCACAATGCTTATACGACGCTATCGCAAAAGGCCGTAGAATGCAAAGTTGCACTGGCAAATAAATCCGGTCCACGGACATAATAGCTTTTAACCAACCGGAACACCCGAAACAGAAACCATCTTATGTACACCACCATGTCAACAAATAGCCTTCCTTGAATAGTTATCGATTCCTTCTCGGACATCGCACGGTACGGGTTGATAGCAAGCGGAGGGCAAATTATCTCACGATGGAGGTTCCATTTTTCGTCTTTTTAATTTTTTTTTTTCCCGTCCGGTTGGGAACAGCATATACATACACACACAATGGTCAACGGTCCTAGTAGAGAGAAGATGTACACGCAGTCCAAGGGTTATGGCTTCTCGCCTGCATTGCAGCGTACGCGCCAGCCGTTTCGGATGCGTAATGCACTGACCCTTCTTGGCTTGTTGGGCTTCACTGGCGGTGTCTGTGAGTAGCTTGCACGGAAGGGGGAGGGGGATCTATGGCGAATAACACAAGTTGGTCATTATCCTTTTTTTTTTCTTTTCTCACTTACAATTAAATCCCCACTAGATGCTTACTCGCTGCTCGCTGTCAAGCAAGACGATTTCAGCGATGTCCCGTTACCTAGCACGCTTCCTGGTGTACATGACGTGACCAATGAAATGAAGAACAAGCAGCAGTAATAAGGAAGAAAGATCGGTACATGCGCGCAAATGCATACAAAAGCGTACGTTCAGCCATTTACTTTCCTATCATCTTGGAATAACAATATACAGTGGCTTCTTTGTCGAAACAAATGCAAGGATGTGGGTGTGGGGAATTTTATATATAACGGCAAATAATGCAAAATACGGACATGGATGGGTTACGGATGATCTACCTTAATCCACCACTGGGGTCTTGCTGCAACAGGAGGTCTCGCAATGGCCTGTACGGTGGGCGAATCTGCAAAGGACGAGGAGAGAGGCTTGGATTTGCGCAGACTGGAAGGTTTCATAGGACGCGATTTTGTCGGCTGGTTTGCCTGGTTAATAGGCGAAAGCTTATGTGTCAAAAAGGAAAAGAGGGCTTACGTGGTTTAATGGGGGTGAGCGGCTGGTTCGCTCATCGAGAACAGCGGCTCCCTCAGCAAGCTTTCGTCCGAGAGGGCCGATTTCGCGGGAAGGAGGGGCCGAATCGCTGTCAGTCTTGTCAAGTAAGGCAGAATTGGTATCCTGCTTATTATTGCTGTGGCCGTTCACTCTGAGAGAGAGCCTGGAGGAGACAGATTGTTGGAGGGCATTGATCCAGACATTGCTGCTGCTGCTGCTGCTGCTGCTGCTGCTGCTAATACCGTTTCTAACAGGCGTGGAGGGGAAGAACCTGTTTGATGATGATTGATTGAGCTCCAGGTGTGGCGTGGTATTAGGAGAAGGTGTATCTCGCACAGCTCGTTTGCTGTTATCTTCCAACGTTCGACTGTTAAAAGTGTTCCAAAATCCACTCGTGTTGCTCGATGGTCGGTCATTTGGGACGGCCTTGCGCTCGTGAAAAGTCTCTCGGAAATGGTCGCGCTGGTGCTGTTGCTGCCACCGTGACAGTATTCCAGACGAAGTCCTGTTACTCTCGCGCTCATCTTCTTCTGAGGTGTAGCTCAACGGCGATGACGGAGGAGGAATATCCGTTACAACGGATGAGAAAGAGACCCGTTTTTTTGGCTTTGTAATTTCTTCTACTGCCAGTGTAGACGGTAGCGCTTCAAAGAAAATGTGTCCAGTGCTTGAGGAAGAGGAGCATTGGCCATCGATGTGTCCGTCCTCTACCCTCGATGGTGCCGAGGATGACGGCGTCACTGGCATTTCCTTGGTCTCTACTCGACTCTGCTCATCATCATCCAAGCCTTGTTTAACCTCAGCCTTTGGCGGGTTCTTTCGATGGGGCGGTGGAGATGCTTTGCGGCTTAGTTGCGGTTCGTAAGCAGGAATGGGATTGGGATATACTAAGGCTTGGTTTACTTTCGGTGCTTCACTGGCAGGAATGGGTGGGACCGGCTTGCAGGGCGTGCTGAATAAATCATCTCCAATGTTGTTTTGTTGCTTGATCAATGGATGATGCTGTGGCCGTGGGACAGCAGCCGCGGTCGATGGCACATTGACCATGCTAGATTGCTTCATCTCATAAAAACTAATTTGCGGTAAAGGCTTTGATTGTCGGCGTTGGGTCTTGTTCTCAATCTCGGCACGCCGTTCATTAGGGAAAGCTTCATTATTGCTCGGCTGGAGAGGATTACGCTGACGAGGTGCTGGAGTCCCTCGATGGGCGGGACCGTCCATCGATGATGTCTCAGAGAGTTCTTGCTTCACGAATGAAGCTTGGTGGCAGCTATCTTTGATGCTATTGCTAAATCTCTTGGTCAGACCCTTGACACCTATGAATGCGTCTTTCAAAGGTCTTGGCTTGAATATGGGCATCTCTTTAGGTGACTGTTCGTGTACGGTCTGAGGAAAGAAGGAAGACTGCGGAATGACAGGAACCGATGCTCGCTTGCTGCGTTTCATATCGGGACGTGGCCGGATTGGAGGGGAATGGTTTGATTCGAACGTCGCACTTTTGGAAGGCGTGAGCTGAAGAGTTGAAGGTGTTGCGCGGAGGTTCTTTCGGATCTGTGAATAAAGATCCGTTTCTTGTTGGTGCTAAGCATGTCATCATTCAAATAGTTTAGTCAAGGACACACAAATATCATAGCTGGAGCACCTACTAGAACTTACACTTTTCTGGGAATTGCGATCAAAGACGGTATCAATCTTGAGCGGCTTACGCGCAGAATATTCCTTTTGCGACTTAGGAACCGACGTTTCTTCTGTAGTCTAAATGACACACGATACGCAAATGCGAATTAGTGATGTGGCATTAGCTGGGCTAATATAAGGCCTGTGCCGTCTACATTACAAGCTGGGCTTCCTTCAGATCACATGATGTTTGCGGCTCTGTTTTTGCATCCAGCAGACTGATCTCTGGTTGCAAATAAGTTTTTTCTCCCGTGGGCGATTCCGTAAGCGCGGTGGACGTAATAGTAGGTTCATTGGATGATGAGGCTGGTAATTCTAATTGCATCGGGTCCTCGTCGCCGTCGTCAAGCTCACTTCCTAGATCTGCATCCACTTTGCCTTTGTCGGATGACAGCTGTTCCTGTATGACTTGTGTTAGCTGGGCATTGCATTCGAAATATTGCTAGCATGAAAAGTGAACACCATACATCCTCACCTCAATTTGCTCTTCGTATGTTTCTGATAACGGTGGCGACATAGCGTAGGGTATCGTATGAGGAGGTGTTGGCGGTGGGGTCGGCGAAAGATTCTTGGTATCTCTCGGCTTTCGTACTGGTTTTGTAAGTGGCAATGGAGGCGGTCCTTCGTCGCCAGGGAAGATGACAGATTGCATTCTCTGCCGGCGGGCGATGCGTGCTTTCCGCAGTGCGTCCAACTCCTGTTGTTTCGTACAACACAATTAGTCAATTACTGCGTGGGCTTTGTAGAAACTTGCCTCCTCCAGTGCACGCAGAGCAGTTGAATCGGCGTATTTTGCGAGCAATGTCTTATCTGACGTTTCGCTCAAACCTACGCTTTGCCAAAAACCATATATTAAAGACTAATCAGATATCCTTAACCACCCATCCATGTATGGGTGCGCTATTTATTGACCCTTACCTTTCTGCGATATTTCAAATCCTTTCATGGGATATGGTACGTCCAGGGCGGTGGTCATTGTCAATGCGGACAACTGATGCAAGATTGAGATGCCAAGGCGATTGATAAAAAAAATAAAAACAAAACAACAGCAGAAATAGCTTTAGTAGCAAACTTGATATTGATATTATAGAATGCAGGAAATGTGACAATAACATTGTGTATCGCGGCTATGCTTTTGGGTTGAGTAGGGATCATGCCGAAAAAACAATATCCATATATGGTAACACTATCACCCGGTCGCGAGTGCATATGCCATACCATGGTTCTGCACTTTCCACTAAATTTGGTTATACCAGTAACCCATATTTATATCGGTAAAGTGGAGACCACTTGAAAATACACAAGGCATTGACGACCTATAGAGATCCCTTGGCTTGAGCGCTGTCTCCACTATCATTTTACTCGACCGTTGCTTGAAACTTTCGATTTCGACGAGACATGGATGGTAAAGGGACTCTTATAACAGCATAAACATTTGATTTACCGTAAACAAAATCTATGGGCGAACGCAGTTTCTTTACGGAAGTATATCTGTTTCATATATACAAAGAGCTAGGCATAAGATATTTTCGGCCGCACTAAGTGTAGAACGCAAAGAACTTTATGGCAGTGGTTCCGTTGGTGGCCAGATTATGAATGAATTCAATGACTTGAGGTAATTGAGGAAGCTTCAGCCTCAGACGCTACTTTTGGTAAAAGTGAGAATATCTAGTCAGCCTACAACAGTACTCCTGTTATGAAAGTCGCCAAATCATTTCCAGGCAAATGACCTTTTAGGAACTCACTCACATACTATTACCTCCTGTATATTATACGCTCCCTAGTCTACAATGCGGTGGGTTGTTAACCTACCTAACCAATGTGGCCTGGGTAAGTGTCACATCTATTGGATTTTTCCCGGCTATGCAGCCGGTGACACTTCCTTGTTCGCGGAATATGAGTTTAGCTTAGCACTGGAGTAGCTTATGAAATTGCGCGACATTGCATCGTGCCTTGCCATCATTGCTGTCAGCCGCTGCTGGCTACGTCGTCGTTATCCTGACATCAAGAGAGGTATCGAAATCACTGCACGCCTCAGAACCCATCACTGTCAGCAGCGAGGGCAATATTTCTTCGCGCTTCAATGACATGCTTTGTGAATAGGAACATAGTCAGCTACCATGCCTGCACCCCAGAAACAAAGGCTTTTCTCCATGGATGGTAATCGACGGGAGTTCCGACGCAGGAAGGTCTTCATTGTGTTATACTATACTGTACTATTCTTGGGATGGTACTTCACTCATCAGTAACATATGCTTGATATTGATCCAAGTCATATGCTGCTCAACTTGCTGCTTGATGAAGGCAGAGGTTACTGGTGAAGTTTTTCGCTGGAAACCTGTTGGCAGGGGAAGGGGATTTAAACACTATGCCAAGAAAATTGGAGTCTGAGGACTCATAAACGCATAGGAATGCTTAGCAAAAGACTCAAGAAATGACGAGTGAACTGCCAAGCAAAGGCTAACTACAGCAATCTCCCCTAAAGAACTTTCCGGCCCTGCTGTCGCAGGGTTAAGATGCGAAAAGCAAGGTACCTGGGCCATCCTCCATTCGATGAACAGAGGGGAGACGCTCTGTAGGTGAGCCGGGCGGGAAGAGACCAGTACAGCCTGTTGTGTGACAACAAAGAGGCTCGCCCTGCTAAACATCATCATTTCATTGTATGTTCATTGGCGCATAACACGCGTAAATTGTCTCTATTGAACCGTGAATACTATCTACTGATGGCTTGATATCCACAAACGCAAACTTTGATTGAAATAAAAGTAGCAGCATTACTCGACAATAAACAGGGGATTGTTTTAAGCCGAAAAAGATCAATGCAACCCGAAAAAGAAATGAAGCCCGCATGTATCCCCGCGACTACATTTACACTCGCCTCGATAACTTCAATAGGGCGGTATGGTCTCATAGAAAACCGGGGGGCGTAGGATTGATTGGATTGTATATCATGACAACGAGGCAGTATTTGAGCGGGTTTTATGACCACTGTACCGATCTTGGTGAGTTGTGTTTGCCCTCAACCACGCCAGCAAGTAGAGTCGGAGATCGTGCTTGACCCCCCAAAAAATGCAACCCATTTTTGCCCTTAGTTCAACGTTCATACTTTCTTTTCTATATATATGATTCTGAAGCATGCTGGTCATAGCAGATTGGATTAATCTGCTTTATATACATTGGCAAGTCATCCGAGATGACCCGAACATCAAAGCATCTGCTCCAATCGTTCCGTGTATATTCGGCCTGCTTTATGCGATTCTACTTGGTACGGACGGCTACTTCTTTCCGGTTTTCTTAGCAGCAGGTTTTACGCTCGGTGCTGCTGTTTTTGCTGGCAACGGCAAAGTGCGACAGATGACGACAATCTATGATGCAGCAGTTAGAGATGTTAGCCGGGTAAGAAACCGTTTTGTTTGTCATTTACTGATCCTGAGCTCATTGTTTCCTCTCAGCAGGTTCCTATCGTTCTCAACCAGACTGATATAAAGCTGCACCTGTTTTATCCTCCCCTCACTGCTGCCGTTGATAAACTTATTGAATATTTCTGTCGCGACTTCGTCCTCCACTGGTGGACCCCTCTGAATACCCATCATAACCCCGAGTTCGAACAGGCTGTGCGAAGAACTCTCAATGGCAGCGTTCACCGTATCGAAAGTATCTTAATGAAGCAGGAGAGGAACGATATTGTAATGGCGACGTTGTATGGTGTAGCCAACGTGTTGATTATTCACATGGTAATGGCTTTTATTTGTCTGTGTGTGTGTGGGGGGGGAAGTAGTATTTGATGGTGTAACTTACTCTGTGCATCGCATTCGCACGCCCATCAGCGTGAATGTCGGAACCTAGAGAGTTCTGGTCTGTCTCTAGAAGAATACATCGATCAGAATCCACAGTCGCCGTTTGCTCAATTACTATCCGAAGAGGAACAACATAACCAAATGCTCTCTCTCAGCACCACCATCTTAAAGCGAATTCTCCCTACTCAAGAGACCGAGTCAGCCATGCTCCTGAGCTTATTACGAGAACTCCTGGCAAACCACCTTTTTGGAAATATACTCAGCACAATCAGCGATCCAGACTTTATTAACACGTATATTGTCGATTATCTTGCTACAGCTCCCGGAGATGTCGATCGTAGCAATGAGCTTGAGGATGAATCTGGGGAGGGTATCCGGAGTGTTGTTGAGCGAGCGGCCGAGAGTTTGATGGCAGCTGCAGCTTTGGATGAGAGCGCGCCCCCAGATATCAGCAGTGCTGCGACCTCAACTTCCAGGGACAGTGATGTACTGCAACAGGAGAATAGACCTCACGATATGAGCCCACCTCCGCAGCAGATGCGTAAACCCCTCGCTATGCCTGATATGCAACCGAAAGAACAGCAGCCGTCCGTGAATGGTACTTCTACTTCGCCTGTGCCTAATGCGTCTCTTCCGCCAATCGCTGAAAGTCAGAGATCGGTCAGCAAGAGGCGGTCACAGCAGATTAGCGATATGGCTAGCCCACCCATATCTTCCCCCGGATTAGGACTGTCATCCGTGCCAGCGCATTCGCCTCCACCTGCGGCCTGGATACATGCGCCTATGATATATGAACCGGGTACAGTCATGTTCAGTGTCCAAGATATATCCGGTTTTCAGCAACACCATTGTGATCCGCACACAGTTCCTGAAAAAAGCAAGCTGATGTTTATCATTCAGATCGAGCGACCAGCGCTAGAAGACCATGCCGGATCTGAGGGCGGAGGTTATGTGATCACTCGCACATACATAGACTTTGAAGTGTTTCACGCAATCATCAGTGCTCGCCACTCCAAACGCGTGGCGCGGGCCAATTTGCGACTGCCACTTGATCCGATCCGATCGTGGCTCAAACTGGGGAGTAATACGGTACAAACAACAGCAGTTGGTGACCTCGATAGTATCTGCCGTCAACTTGAGCGTTATCTGCATAATGTCGTACAGGATCAAGAACTTGGGCGCGATCAAATTATCCTTGCCTTTCTGAGGAAAGAAAGACGCGGCCCCGGCTCCGAACAAGTCGACGCGTCTTTTGCGGATGAGTACATGGATGAGGTGGGATCTTATGCCGCACTCTCGTCCAACCCAAGTGCACCCATAGCTGAGGGCAATGCAAATCAACAAAGCAGCGTAGGGAAAGCTATCTCTATGCTAGCGAGAGCGCCGTCGTTGGCGGTTAAGAGTGTGAGCAGGTTAGGTGACAGTCCGCTGCTCTCGAGCAGTGATGAATTGATCATACCATCCAACCAGCAGGAGCCTCAGAGGCGATGGTTCACACGCCGCTCTGCACGTGAGGGGTCCATCTCTAGCAGCATGTCTTCTGCAACGGAGGATGAGCATGCTTCTCATGAGATAGAAGGCGCTGTGAGCAGCAACAGCAAACGATCACTGTTGTACCCTAGCCCCCATTCTGACCATACTCCACCTTCCAGTTTATCGGAGAAAGACGACGACGATGATGCCATGGAAGAGCTGCCTTCTAGAGCTGCTACAGAGGAGGATGGAGAAAAGCTGAGGCAGCAAGACAAAAAGAGCAAACCTTTGTCATCACTGGACATTGAGCTACTTATCGAAACGACGTTTGCGCTAGTGGTTGAAATATTTGATCTCACCACCGCCAATAATAAGGCCTGGATGCGGCGGACACTACTTAACGTGCTTCGGGAAATTGTACGGAGATCCTACACAGAGATTATCGCAGAGCACTACAGCAGCTATATGCAGAACTACACGTCGCCGGACGCGCTGGTCTATCTTTGCGACAAGGTACTTGACAAGTTTTGGCCAAATGGCTGCTTTGGAGCACAGCACGAACCGCGGACAGAGGACCAAAAAGAGCAGAGCCGAATAGAGGCACGCACGTTGTTGATGTCTGGAGCAGTACCTGGTGGTGTGAGACAGCTAATTGGAGATCAAAACACGAGCACAGCCATGGATCGATTATGGCGGCGAGTGCAACACAAGGGTTTAAATCGGGTACTGATGCTTCAGTTGGTTGAGAGGATAATGCGGCCTATCTTTGGTTGATGTAATACGAAGAAAAAAGGCAGTCCTTGTATATATACACATATCTATTATCAGTACTTTATATACCGTTTCCAAAATTGAAGTCATGTCCTCGTAATTCTGAAGTCGCAAGATCACATAAATAGAAGCCATGATTTGCGCAGAAATCTTTACGCGTAATGATAAAGATGTGGCAAAAAAAAAAAACTTCCATCCCTATAAAAATTAGTCAGCTTTATGCCCATTGAATCCTTTTCTTTTTATACCCGTTTTACATTTTGAAATGAGCAACTATTTTTCTACGATGATGGGCAAGGTCATGTCGCTTATGAACATAGCTGTTCTGAACCTATGGACTATGTCGTTGATGAGAAAATCTACTCTCTTCAATCCGCTTGTTCGCGCATAGAATATCTGAGTAGCCTATCTTCCAGGCATAACCCTGACCGTATTGCTACGCATATCCCCATTGCGAAAGTATTTAGATGAAAAGCAGACTTTAAGCGCACCTACACAATGTACATTAGTAATCCATTATTTGGACAGCTCAGCAATAGGCATTACAGTACCAAAAGGACCCTGGCAGCATTTTTAAGAAACGTAGGGGCTGAGGTCTCATATGTTCTCAACGAAAAGTATAAGAGTGCTGGTTTAACGTAGGTTGATGGGAATCCATGAACTGCCCTAGAGCAACTGATGGAGCGATTGCTCTAGAGATTGGAGGATCTTAAAGTATCGAAGACGACGTTCCATCAACTTATGAAAAATGAATCCAATTTGTTATAAAGAACGCTCGGTTTCGGCTTGTAGACGGGAAATAGTGATGTAAAGGTTCAAGAGCGCTTTCACTGGGTGCGCCAGCAGGGCATCGCTAACATCAACTTTAGAAGAATCTGTTTTTTTCCCCTTGATGAGTCTGGATTCCTATGTTAACATGAACCCCAGCATGGCATGGTCCAAGAAAGAGACGTCTGCAGCAGTTACAGTGCCGAAAATAGGAGCAAAAACAACTACAATCTTGGGAGCAAATTTCGGCATTAGGCATCATCAAATGTAGCTTGAGACTCCCACAACGACCAACCAAGAAAGAAAAAGAGTGGGACGATCCATAGCTGCAAGCATGGGAACCTTAACTGGACATTACTTTAGCTTTCATAAAACTACCATGGATGAAATAGACAAGTATGAACATATGGAGGGTAATGGATAATGTACCTATTCATAAAGCTGAGGATATCGATGGGCTTACGTTCCATTCTATCAGCCTAAAACTTAATCATATTGAATAGTTTTGGTCGGTTGCAAAGAGCAAAGTAAAACGCAACAGGTTCTTGTATAGGTAGATACTGATGACCCGAATCAGAGAAGCATCGAATAGCTTAACGTTGAGCGATTTGTCTCTCATTCTTACAGGTGTCTATATAGTTAACTGTCGTGGTCGGGAAAATCATGATCCGACTAGCGATAATTCTGCAGAAATCACCGTAGCATGTATATGTAAAATATAGATAGCGAGATAGACGGACGGACAGAGAGAGAAAGAAATCAAGATGAGAAAATATCGGACCCACGATTACTTTTGATATGTTAAAAGGGTTATTGAGATATAAAAAGGAATACTCCTATATTCAATCATGCAGTATTAGGTCGAACTTTGGGATAAAACGAAGGAATAGACTCTATGACTACAGTGTGATGAGCGGATATTTGTCTGATCTGCATTGAACAGCTCACCAGCGAAAACAGGTCATAAAGGCTTGTCATAGAGGGTTGCATCTTTGTGGTGCGTATATTTGTTCAATAATTGATAGTATGAGCATAATTACACACACATGTTCTTGTATACCTCAGGACCATCTGCAGCAGAGGATTCTCCACTTGGCATATTTGTATCAAATCAGGCTCTGTTACGAGTGTCAAAACTCCATAAAGACCATTGCATACGCCGGATATAACGACGACAGTTTTTGATTCAGTGGGAGGCCTTAGTACACAGCCCACAGGTGTGTCGTAGAAGTAACTTTTCTACAGGAGGATACCGTATAATACAGCATGGTACTTGTTGTGGATTTGTCAATCACAAAGTCATGCATGGTCACATAGCCACCTCATTCTGCCTTGATTTCCTATAAATAACAGAGGCTCTGCGCAGATAATTGCTTCCTTATCAAATCCATCCTTAGTCTTCCTTCCATGACCTTACCCGGCATGAATCTTTACGATATCGACTTGACTTTATTCTGTGCCCGACGCTGATTGTTGATTCTAGATTGACCAATCTTACCCGTACTCAAGGCCATGGAAAGGTGCGTAAGAATACCGGACACCCCAGTTCGGCTGCCTTGCGGCAGGGTCCCTTCTTTTCTTGCGTCGCTGCTTCCGCCGGAGTTTCTGCCGTTGCTCCTCGTGCTTTTCCTCGTACCTCCGGGGTTAATTTGCTGCGACTGCCGAATTGCCGGCAATGACGACGACGCCCCACCCGCCTGTCCCTCTGTTTCTGCCATTGCTCTTTCACCCAATCTCTTCGTGCTGGTTATCGACAGCATACATCTGGTTAACCCCGTTTACGTGGATGTAAGTTAAAGCGTATGGAGAAGAACTAATATCTTTTGGGCGCCAACGATTTGCTATCCATGGTGCGAAATCTTTTTAACTGTTGCTACGACAATTTCGTATAATGTATGCGACTTTTTTTTGTACTAGATTACATACATATCAATAGTTATGCATTAAATCGCATACCCACCCAGCTTGATAGCATTTCCAGCGATTGCACAGATATGGCTCTTGCAGTACGTAGCTTTTCCAGTATATGGGTAATGAATAATATCTCTGTACTTCTTGCTTTCACTGCGCTTGGATAAAGGAATGACTGTTTTGACTATGCACGTTGCATAATGTACTTCCACAGGCGGCAGGGGGCCCGCCGTTCTGTCGTTCATCATCTGTTGTTTTATTTTGTAGAAAATCTACAGATGAAACGGTGCAAGTGCCACCTATGCACCGTCCTCTATTTACAAAATAAATGTACTATAATATCCTTTCTCACATCTTTCTATCATGAATGTATATCTCCTTGGTATCTAATCTCAACTTCTAGAGCGCGTAGCTACTTCCTCTGGTTGTGAGATAAATGCCATGTGTACTTGATAGTAAGTGTTGTAAGCAGGGTGCATGCTTGGCGCCGTCTCCGACGAAAGAAAATACACTGTTTGCATCAGTTGCAAGGAGCTATCGCGACGATCCTCTACTGGGACTTACGTCTGCTGCTTGTTCTTTATAAGGTCACTCGCTAGTAATATCGCTAAAAAAACCGGCTACACGAACTTTGTTTATAAGATTTACTGGAATGCCTACACACAATATTTTCTGGGGGGGGAACAAAGGCACCTTGCTGAAGTTCAATCAATCACAGTGAAAAAGACCTAAACTGATCGACACACACACATACAGACACACACACACACAACAGGCCACCAAAGATCCATATAGGTCTTAAAGGCGAGAGTTTTCTTTTGGAGCAGCTTGAAAATAAATAGAAACCGTATCGTTATAGATCCGTCAATAATGCGACATTGCTTTCTAGTATGCAAAGACGATTTATGCTACCTTTCGGCTCTGGTGCCCAAAAGGGATTCTAGATCCGATGTGTTTATTACTGAATAAAGCCCGCCGGTCCACTCAAGGCTGAGCTCACATGACCTCAGTAGCGTCACGTCCCTAGGCGGTGTGCCCATCGAAAAGACCACAGATGCAGCATATGACAAACCCATGTCAAATGCGTATACCAGCTCGCTTGATGGGGTACAGTCGCTTGAGCCTCCACGAAGCACTCTGTATATTAGGCTTTAAAATAATCTCCTTGCGCTCTCGGATATTCATCAGCGTGTATTTGGTGATACAGGACACAGCCCATTTTAGCAAGTTCAGAACCGACCGTGCACTTACTTTATCCTTACTTTCCATCACTCATTCCTTCTTTTTTTTTTCAGGCACCTGCCAGTGAAGTGCGAAGGGTAAAGTTACAACCTGCTGTCCAGTCTCCCTCCATTTATATGACACATGTTGATTGAAGAAGGTGCATCGAACAAGTATTGGTTCGTCCCGATCTCGCTAACTCGCTTGACATCCGCTTGTTTGTGGGGTCAGTGCTGCCAAAGAAAGAACATTCATCATCGCTTCCACCCTGGGAAAATGATCTTGAGGTTGGACGGAGTAACTATTTTAGACAATTCGGTTATACACATGAGCGTCCACCTAAACAGTCGAGAGCGATAGGATGCCAGAAAAGAGAGAGAGATATAGAGAAATAGCCGGAGGACAGATCCGGGGGTGTCACAAAATAAGGGGAGCTTGTAAGACAAGTAACTTGCCGTCAGGTCCGTGGGCAGGCTAGAAAGAGAGCAACAAGCCAATTCAGTGCTTACGACGATCGTGGAGTGGGTTCCCCCAGCTCCAGATCATGGACACACAAAGGCGATTACCCACGTACAACTGATTGGACTTTATTTGGCCCAAACGTCACCCCAATGGGGAACCCGCTCCTCGCCTTCGGTGTATATATAAAATAGATCTCTCTCTCTCGGACGCATATACGCTTATCTTTTCCTCTGCAATTTTTTTTTCGCTTTCTTTTCTTTATATATATATATATATATATACTCCTCTCCTCCAACATAATACCATGACAACAGCAGCTGTTAGGTACGTCTCCCTTGCCCCCACCGCAAACCAGCACAACGCGCCTCTGTCCCCACCACAAAAAAAGTCTCACACACAAATAATCTAGAGTTGCACTTCGTGTCCGTCCACTTACTGAAAAAGAACGGATGTGCAATTGTGCAGAATGCATATCTTTTATACCGGGACAACCTCAAATTTTAATTGGAAAAGACCACTCGTTCACATACGACCACGTCTTCGATACGCGGACCAGTCAGCATGAAATCTACACCGCCAGCGTGTTACCTCTTGTAGAGAAATTCTTAGATGGGTATATACATGTTGACATCTCAAAATGCGTTACGCAGAGAAACCTAAAACAGTATTATCCCCTTCCCCTATGTAGTTTTAATGCAACTATTCTGGCTTATGGGTAACTCTTAAAGGACCTCTTAGAGAAGAGAGCATAGATCATCTGAAAACATACCCTTGTTGTAGTCAGACTGGTTCAGGCAAAACATATAGCATGGGCACTGCCGTTGATGGAAACACTGACTTGACCGATCAGCAGGGTTCGTCACTAGCCAAGAATGTTGATCACTTATTTGTTTCGACTGCTCCTGACATATGAATTCTAGGCATCGTTCCTCGTTTCATCCGTGACTTGTATGAGCGCCTTGACCACAAACGAGACAAGGACCCGAACTACAATGCAGAAGTCCTTGTTTCGTTTCTGGAACTGTACAATGAAGATCTCGTCGATCTTCTGAGCATCCTGCACCATCAACGAAAGCGATCGGGATGCAGTATTAGCAACGACATCACCATACGCGAGGATACGTCTGGCAATATCTACTGGAGCGGTGTCCGTGAAGAGCCTTGCAAAAGTCCAAAAGAACTCCTCGGATTCCTTGCCAAGGGTTCACTTGGTCGCACAACCGGTTCCACAGACATGAACGCTGTATCTTCTCGATCGCATGCCATTTTCTCTGTCATCCTCAAACAGCAGGTCCCTGACGAGGAAAATGACGAGGAACAAAAGACAATTGTCAGCAAGTTTCATTTTGTTGACTTAGCCGGCTCGGAGCGAGTAAGCAGAGTCAGCAAAGACATTGCAGCGTGCTTCTTCTTACCTCACCCCGCCCCTCTCCTTGTGAATAGTTAAAACGTACAAACGCGCAAGGCGATCGTGCTAAAGAAGGGATCGCCATAAACTCAGGTCTTCTTGCTTTAGGCAATGTGATCAGTGCCTTGGGCGACGAGTCGCGACGATCGACGCACGTTCCTTATCGGGATTCTAAACTCACTCGGCTGCTGCAAGATTCGCTAGGCGGAAATAGTCAAACATTGATGCTTGCTTGTGTGTCGCCTTCAGATACCAACTTCGTCGAGACGCTGAGTACACTCAAATATGCTAATCGGGCAAGAAATATCAAGAACCGCGTCACAATCAATCAGGAATTTGGCAGCAACGGCGCCTCCCCTGCGGAGGTTGTGCGTCTCCGTTCACAGATCGCCAAGCTTAAAACGGAGCTTGCAGCGTTGAGGACCCAGCCTACCACGAGCGAACTTGACGGACTTCGTAATGAGATCAACTTACTACGTGCTCGTGTTCAATCCACCTCAGACGAGCTATGCGAAGTCGCGGCACAGCGGGATACCTTACTTTTGGAGAGGTCCTGCGGTGGCGCTATAGCCACAGCAAACTTCGAGTCCATGCCCATAATTAGCCATTATCAACAAACAATTCAGGGCCTTAGAAACGAGCTACAGGACACTCGCGAGCGCCTAGCTTTTGTTGAATCCACTCGGGCACCTGTCATGCAAGCTCTCGAGATTGCCAACAAAACTCCGACAGCATCCATGTCAACCTCATCCCGGCGACGCGGCCGCCGTGCACGGAAGAATAAACATGTCACTTTCCTGCGCCGGTCCAAGGTGCCGCCCCCACCGTTACCAATCGCACCAACGAACCACCAAGATATTGAAGATTGGCTGCAGGAAACGATGTCCCCCATCACCGATATGTTCCAGGTTGATCTGCGGAATGAAGTCCGAGAATCTATTTCCAAGGCAAGACTTGAAATCGAAAAGGGTCTCAAGGTTCTGCATAACGTAAAGGTAAAAATGGAACAAAGTATATATAGCATTCATTTATCACTCACCATGAAAGAAAATAAAGTCAAAAGATCAGGTAAAATTTCCGCCTTCCGGCAAACAGGACGCACGCAAGTTATTTGTAAAACACTCGTTAAACTTTTTACGGCGTAGAACAATGATCTCGAAGATGATGTCAGTCTAATCTTTAACGAGGAGATGCTGACGGATGAGATCGACATCCGACGGATAGTGAGTCTATTAGCACAAGAAACGTGTGCTCAGAAAAATGCTGATCTTTTCTCTTTTTTTCCCATGTCGTAAGGATCCACCCCGAGACTGGGGACACCTATCGACCAAGCCAGACACGGTGAACGATGAATTTGTATGTGATGACGAGCTTGCTAACAACCCAGACCTGGCGTGTATTATCAATCAAGTTCAAAGTGACATCCGTGTCAAGGAGGAGCTTGTGAACCAGCTTGAACGGTGCGAGGCGGAGTACACCGACATGCGCCGCCAGTTTGAGATCAGGTTCAATCAGATCACCCAGGAAATGGTTTCCATCAAAGAAGAACGTGACCGTGCATTGCGCAGGTCTAGTTTTGGGCAGACATTCCAGCGGGAAAAACAGCAAATTGTGGAGCTGAAGACAGCCTATGAGCTCAAGACAAAGCAGCTTTCCGACATGCGTCGCAAATTTGAGCAAACTTCGAGCGCCATCCAGGCCACTCGTAATCAAAACGAGAGTATGCTCCGTACACTACGTGTCAATGTCGAGTCGCTTAAACATGAGAAGCGTCGAATGATAAAGCGTATGAAGGAGGAAACACTCCGTGTCAAGGAACAGATGTTGGCCCATGAGCGTGAGATTCAACAGCTCCGCCGCAGACAGCAGCGTGACCAGGAGACCCGCCGCCGCCTTGAACTGGAAAACAAGCAGGTTCAGATGCTACTCCGAAAGCGCTCCGACGAAGTGATTGTATCGAATGACAAATTACAAAAGCTCGTGAGCATCCTCAAGAAGGCCGTCCGTGAAGGAGGGGTCCTGGACGACAGACAACTGAACAAATGTGCCGAGTGGCTTCAGATTGGCTATCTTCGCCGTCCCAAGCGACGAATCACAAAGAAAAATCCAATGGCAACTTTGGAGGTTCGAGCCGCCAAGAAGAAAGACCTATTGGACCGGGCAGTTGACCAATTTGTCCGCGGGAAGGTGTCGATGATTGAGATGCAGCAACTGATCACCCGGCGGACTGAACTGTCACAAAAGCGGCAAGAGCTCCAAAGCGAGCGCGACCACCTCTTTGGCGTGGCCGAATATCCCGGACAGAAGCTTGCTCAGTTTGATAAGACTATGAAGACATACATGGACGAACAAATAGAGTCGATGACTTCTGAGATTTCATACGTTAACGCACGTATCCAGGCCCTTCACACCGACGCCGCCCATGAACTCCTTGATGACAACGAGGAAGATGAAGAGGTCATAGACATGGATAGCGTGCGAGAACAGGAGAAGCAGCAACAGCAGCAGCAGCGAGCCAGGAAGCATGTTACCTTTGCTGACGAAGTTATGGGCCTCAAAGATGAAAATGAAGAAGACGAATGGCTTGACATGGACGCGCTTGAGGAACGCTACAGCGTACCGGTCAATGCAGATCCTGAGACGTCGCACGAAATGGCTCTGAAGGTGATACGATCGCTTGCACCCGAAGAAGCCGAATGGATCCTCGAAGCTATGATCACCGATGTCAGTAGCCTGCGGATGGACGAATATAACCAGCAAGTGAAGGCCAAGCAACTGGAGAAAACAGTGCATGACCTCCAGCACACCCTCACCGTTATGAAGGAGCGGGCAATCGAGACTGCCATCAAGAGCGAGAAGCGCCTGCGCCGCCTCGAACAAACTTCACGCCGCTCATCGCTTTCTGGCTATGACTCATCGGTGGCAGACGATGACTCTGCCATTGATCTCAAGATGGAGGAGCGTTTCGGGACTATCTTTGACCAGATCTGTGTTTCTCAGCGTCACACGCCTATGGATGGTTCGAGTCCTAAATTGCGTCCTTTACGGCCCGTGACACTAACAGAGAAATATCAGCAGCAGAAGCAAGAACATCTTCCTCCAACGCCAGTTACTCCTACCCGCCGGCGAGACTCCATGTCGTCGCCAGACCAATTTTTGCAGCAATTGGTCCAGGTCGGACTCATGACCACCGCTGTAGCTGAGCAGCAGAAACAACAACAACAGCAGCAGCAGCAACCGGTAGCAGCACAATCGTTATCCAAGTCCCGCAGAGTTGTCGAGAATCCTAACATGATGCAACGCCGCTTCTCAGATAATGGCAGTGTCAAACTGACTAGCAACTCTATGCAATTATTGGGGCGACGGCGCCGCGCATTTTCACTCCAGCAGCAGCAGCAGGATGGTTCAGAAGACTCGAAAGGACGTCGTCGATTCTCCTTGCGCGAGCTCAGCCTCGGTAATACACATTTCCCGGTTGCTGATACCCACGTGATCAGTTCCCATTCAAGCAATTACCAGCCCTCGCCACTTCACCAGGAGTTTCTCTTGCCGTCGCCAGGTAGCAGCTCAAGTCGCTATCCGCGCAACAATGTATTTGACCGCCTTTCCACTGCCCACACAAAGGCCTCCGAGGCAAAGCGTACAGCCACCCCAATCCCCTTTTAAATTCTTCGTTGTATCATAGTTATAAATATTGGTGTAAAGAAAAACAAAAAAAAGAGGAAGGACACCTTTCCCGCCCTTTTCCTCCTTTGTTGCAATAAAAAGACCTTGTACATTTCGTGTATTCTGAAACAATCCTTCGGGATTACGGCAACGGAGCCTGAAAACAGCGACAACAACAACAGAAAAAAGAAAACCCGCAGCCGTGTCCCAAAAGCGCCTTTCTACTGCCTCAGACCATGATTGCGCACGCTGCCAATTCTCGTACATGTCTTGGGTTTATTCCCATTGAAACCGGTATATTTTTTAACGTCTTCATTATCGCTGGAGTCTGATTTTAACGGCATTCTTCCTGCTTTTGCTTGTTTGTTACAATTATAAGGCGTTTTAATTATCTCCATCTTTGGCATCGTAAGTCCTAGGGATTCGAAAAATTGGAATGCCCTATGCACGTACTAAATTCTATTCCAGTTAAATAAGCTCTCTGGGTTCTATGGTCTTATTTCGCTCGACACTAGCGATCCCGTCGCCTTTGTTGTCTATATCTACTCGCTCCTTTCCATTATTATTTTTGCCCAGGGCCTGTACGGTATCCACACGGTAATTGTGAATTTTCGTTAAGAGTACCTAGACAAGCGCCACATGCTCCAGCGTAACTAGCGCTAATGTTGAATGCCCTTATGTCCAGGAAAATGTGCGCATCGTACGATGGTATGTCATCTTTTACTGGCTAGACTGCATTGTGAGCGCCATTACCACGGCTATTTTTGCCATCAAGTGGTACGTCTACACTGACCACAGTCTGCCTGAGCTTGCTGGCGACCCTGCGAAACAAAAGGAGCACGATGACGTCTTTCGCATGGAGGGTATTGTCAGTGTCGTTATGCTGGTTGTCCTCTACCTGGTCCATGTACGTGGTTTTCTTCCTTGAGGATAATCAGAGCAATGCTCATATCTCTTTTCCTAGATTTACTTTGCGGTGGTTTTGACCATGTATTATCGAACTCTTGGTCGACAACAGTATTCAAAGCTTGCACCTTCTGTGGATGAGGATTTGGAGGATCTTGGCCACAATAAGCGCTCTGCCAGGCGCAGCCAGTTCTAATTACGTGAACTCTTTCTTTCTTTCGCCCTTTTCTCTCCACTTTTCCGTACCCGCCTCTACCTCTATATTACCTCTCAATCTTGTATATCTCGATTTGTTGTACGTGTCCCGCTTTAATAACTCATTTTACTAGTAATCTTAATAATAACATTGATTTACCGCTTGATTTTATATGGACAGATTCCGTTGCAGCCTCAGAAATATGTGGCAGCATGTTTAAAGCGGACAGAGACCTCGACGAAGCAATCGGCCATTATTCCAAGCGTTGCCTGTCATGTTCAGATGCTCGCAATGCACCGAACACAGCGGGAGCGGTTTATACGCTGGCAATAGTAATAAAAAGCAGACAGACAAGGTGCATGGGATACTACGCTTCAAGAAAACAGACCGAGTGCTGGTCAATAGCATAGTCCGGCTTCATTCCAAGAAACATGTTGTCATCTAGGAGTATTGGCTTCATACAGCAGGTAAAGGATCGACAGGACCCCCAACGACGTATGGTTTTCTGCCTATGCCGGGGGACGGGGGGCCATGTCGCTCGGGAAATCGTATAAGCGTTGAACCGTGGATCATCCCCCCATTGTGGTTTTTGTAGCGCCGAATAAAGTGGTCCCATGCATCTTCCCTATTTGACCTGAAAAATCAATGCAACCAAGATTATCGCACTCTTTAGTAAAGCTCCGATAACTGACGTGACTGTTGATCTCCATCTCAATCTTCACCCTTCTGGGTATTTCAGGATGTTGCCATCAAACTTGTTCTTGCACTTTCTTTCTTCTTGACGACTGTGTATATATCGACTTACGCATCAGCAATGGCATCCATATCTAGACTTGAAGCATGGAGAAACCGTCTACAAAACCTCACTGACCTTCTGGTTCCAACGGACTATCCTCGTCCGTTACCTCCAAGGACCGTTGAAGAAGTGGAAACATCCGATCTCTCTGAGCAAACTCTTCTTAGCATCCTCCAAATTTCCATGGCCGAAAAACTATCAAGTAATGATCATCCTACTCCCTTCTCTATTCTGCTGGCCGCGTTTTCAGTGCTCCTGCAGCGATATACCGGCGACGAGGAGTTCGCTGTCGGGACATCTTCGACCTCCAGCAATACGCTCGTGCTTCGTCTCCATGTCGACCCTACTCAAACTTTCGGTGATATTGTCAAGATGGTACACAAGGTAATGAATTTGGCTATAGGATCCCATTATTATTATCAGGTTTTAATGGCAAATGGGATAGGTTGAGACTGAAGCGATCAAGGAAGAAGTGCCTTTCGAACAGCTTGTGGAAGCGATGGACAAGGGCGTAGATCAAGATAATCGGCGCCCTCTCTTCCGCGTCCAGTTCTACAACGAATATGACACACCCTCCCAATCGCAATTATCCACTACTTCGGCCAATGCTGATCTGACCATCTTCATCACCAGCCCCGAGACATCCTCTTCGCTTCGTACCTCATTCCTTCGTCCCATTTCTGTGCGTGTAGTGTACAATCAGATCCTGTTCTCACCACGCCGAATTCACTATATCCTGTCACAATTGTCCATGGTGCTCGAGGCTGCTGCTAAAGAAAGCAATACCCCTGTAGGTCAGATTGCATTATCAGATTATCAAGCGCCAGACTCTCCTCTTCCAGACCCTACCAGCGATCTTCATTGGTCTCTATGGCGAGGCGCTATTCCTGATATCTTTGCATCAAACGCCGTGAAGCACCCTGACCGAACCTGTGTTGTCGAGTCTCTTGAGGATGGATCCACTGTCACGTACACTTATCAGCATATTCACCATGCCTCCAACATTGTTGCTCACTATATCCTAGCGAATGGTATCAAGCGTGAGGATGTTGTGATGATCTATGCCTACCGCGGTGTAGACTTGGTTGTTGCCATTATGGGCGTTTTGAAAGCTGGTGCCACCTTCAGTGTGATTGGTAAGAGGATAGGCTTTACGGTTATGACTTGGTAGTAATGACTTTTTCATTAGATCCGGCTTATCCTCCCGCTCGCCAGGAGATATATCTTTCCGTTGCCAAGCCTCGTGGTCTGATTGTTCTTCAAGAGGCAGGCGAAATCGCGTCATCCGTTCGCGATTATATCAAGAAGGAGCAAGATATCGTTTGCGAGATCCCCAAACTTAAGCTTCGCAAGGATGGCTCTCTTGCCGGCGGATCGATTAATGGTGCGGACATTTTGGACTCAGTCCGAAATAAGGCAGCGCAGAACTGTGATGTTGTGATCGGTCCTGACAGTATTGGTACCCTAAGTTTCACCAGTGGCAGTACGGGTATTCCGAAGGGTAAGTTGCATCCATCCTGCGACAGAAAGGAAGTGTGTTACTTACGCGTACGAAATAGGCGTACGTGGTCGTCACTTTTCATTGACTCACTTTTATCCCTGGATGGCCGAGACGTTTGGGATCTCGAGCGATGACAAGTTCACGATGCTTTCTGGAATTGCACATGACCCTATCCAGCGTGATATCTTCACCCCACTCTTCTTTGGTGCCGAGCTCCACGTGCCGACCTCGGAGGATATTGGCATTCCTGGCCGGTTGGCGGAGTGGATGAAGCGTTCCAAGGTCACCATCACTCACTTGACTCCTGCCATGGGCCAGTTGCTTTCCTCTCATGCCCAGACGGAGATCGACACTCTTCGCAATGCCTTCTTTGTTGGAGACATCCTTACCAAGCGTGATGCTGCCCGCATCCAGAAATATGCACCCAACGTCGCGGTTATCAACATGTACGGTACTACTGAGACTCAGCGATCGGTCTCACACTACATTGTCCCTTCCCGTGCCAGCCATCCCGCCTTCTTGAGTTCCCAGAAGGAAGTCATCCCTGCTGGCAAGGGTATGGTTAATGTTCAGTTATTGGTGGTCAACCGCCACGACCGCACCAAGATGTGCGGTGTAGGTGAAATTGGTGAAATTTATGTCCGCGCCCCCGGTCTTTCTGAAGGATATCTCCGTCTTCCCGATGCTACTTCAGAGAAGTTTATCCCTAACTGGTTTGTTGAGAACCCCAATGGTGACGATGAAAAGAATGAATCCTTGGTGCCTGGTAATGCCTGGTGTGCATTCTGGAAGGGTAAGCGCGACCGCATGTATCGTTCTGGTGATCTTGGCCGCTATCGCCCTGATGGAAACGTAGAGTGCACTGGTAGAGCGGATGACCAGGTGAAGATCCGTGGTTTCCGCATTGAATTGGGAGAGATCGATACGCATCTCTCTCAACACCCCATGATCCGTGAAAATGTCACGCTGGTACGCCGTGACAAGAACGAGGAACAGACCTTAGTCGCCTACTTTGTCCCTGTTCAAAACATGGATAGCGAGTTTGCGAGTGCCACAGAAGATAACAACGAGGATGAAGACAATGGCACTGATCTTCGTTCTCGCCACCGATATCGCCGACTCATCAAGGATGTTCGCGATTACCTCAAGAAGAAGTTGCCATCGTATGCCATCCCATCTGTCTTTGTTCCGTTAGCCCGGATGCCTTTGACTCCCAATGGCAAAGTCGATAAGAATGCCCTGCCCTTCCCCGATACCGCGCAATTCCAGGACAATGTGACCAAACCCACTGCTGTTCAAAATGCCGACTTGCCCAACATGACCCCGAACGAGCGCATCATCCACGGCATCTGGCAACAGCTACTACCCTCGCCAGAGCCTGTGATTGGCGTGGACGAGAACTTTTTCGATATTGGCGGCCATTCGCTCATTGCTACCCGTCTCATTTTCGAGATTCGCCAGAAATTCCAAGTCGATGCGCCGCTTGGGCTTGTCTTTTCTGAGCCTACCATTGGTGGCCTTGCTCGTGAAGTCTCCAAACTTCAGAACAGTGATCTTTTGCTGGCTACGGATGAAAAAGAAGCAAATGAGCCCAAGGCTCAGAAAGAAGTCGTGGACTATGCTGCCGATCTCGCCAAGTTGTCTGCTGAATATCTTGACGAGTCGTACAAGCCTCTGGCGCGCACCACCGGACCCCGCAACATCGTTATTACTGGTGTCACCGGTTTCCTGGGTGCTTTCATTCTTGCAAAGGTCCTGTCTTACCCCGATACTCGCGCTGTCTGTGTTGTGCGCGCAAAGGACAGTGCCACTGCTTTCGAGCGTGTGAAGAAGGCTGCTGAGAGTCACCTGGTTTGGGAGAACGGATGGGAGAACCGAATCGAAGCGGTGTGCGGCGATTTGGGCCAGGATCGACTTGGTCTAACAGCGGCCGATTGGGAACGCCTGACAGCCGAGACGGATGCAGTGATTCACAATGGTGCTGTTGTCCACTGGGTCTACCCTTACCAACAACTCCGAGGTGCGAACGTGCTCGGTACTCTTTGGGCCATGCGCCTCGCATCCCAAAAGAAGGTCAAATCCTTTCACTTTGTCTCCTCGACTTCTGTCCTGGACTCGGCGCACTATATTAACTTGTCAGAACCTGTTCCCGAGGCTGATGATCTTGAGGGTGCGCGCACTGGCTTGGAGACCGGCTATGGTCAAAGCAAATGGGTCGCAGAGAAGCTTATCATGGAAGCCCGGAAGCGTGGGATGCCTGCTACGATTATTCGACCTGGCTATATCCTCGGCCACTCCAAGACAGGCGTGACCAACACGGATGATTTTATCTGGCGCCTGCTGAAGGGATGCATCGAGCTCGGCTATATCCCTTCGATCTCCAACGTCGTGAACTGCTGCTCGGTCGATTATGTTGCTGCTGCAGTGGGTACTGCAGCCTTCTACGACACATTATCGACCAAACTTGGCGTCCTCCAGGTGACGCATCATCCTGCGACGTTTACATTCAATGACTTATTTGGCACGCTGGCGACGTATGGCTACATCTGCAAGCAGACAGAGTACATTGACTGGCGCAATAAGCTGATGGAGTTCACCCTGCAATCCCAGGACCACTCGCTCTTCCCACTCCTTCACTTTGTTCTTGATGACCTCCCGACCTCAACCAAGAGCGCTATGCTCAACGACCGCAACACCCAAGCAGTATTGGCGAATGACGGCGTTACCTGCCCTCCGATGGGTGAAGGGCTGCTTGGACTCTACTACTCATATCTCATCAAGGCAGGCTTCCTCCCCGAACCTACTGCCAATGGCAAGGCCCTGCCCAAACTGGATGCCAAGGTCACTCTGCTGAAGCGGAGTGGTGCCCAGCACTAGATAAATGTAGAATAATCGCTATATCCATTCTCCTCCCTCCCTCACATTCATCCTTTACATAAGTCGCATGCCACCCCATTTAGAGAAAATAGAATCACATACATGGAGCTAAAAGTATCTACGCATATCCCCAGGTGAAAAGATTCAGACATTCGGACGATCGTCCTCTTACGGAGATTCATGCAATCCGCTGTCCGTTTATAGATTGACTAATCTGAATAAAATAAAGTACACGACACGAGCCAGGGCTGTAAATTTTTCTTTATTTTTTTTTTCCGTTTATTGGTCATGGAAGAAACCAGCATCCAGTTGACGCTTGATTTGGGTACGAAGGCTCTGGCGCAGATGGCACGCATGACACAATACCACATCGCAATGACATGGGATTTCGGCCCCAACACCACGCGTGCATTCAAATACATTGCAGGTTCTGTTATTATATGGAAATCACTTGAGGTAATAGCAGCTGCACACCATCCTCCTCGCCCTCGCCCCTTTCCGTGTCCAACACAATGCTCTCTGGGTTATGTTCCCAACTGATTTGGATTATCTGGCGAACACGCACAAAGTCCGTGACGAAGATCCTCGTCGCGTGGATAGCGAAACCAACAAGCCGGCCTGCAAAATAGACGGTGTCTCTGGGCAGACACAGCACAGCACGACACGGCAGGCACGGCAGGCACGGCGGGCACGGCACGGTGAGGAAGTTAGGTGACGGGAACAATAAAAGAATCATCCACCCACGAATAAGAGGACGCGACTTTATGGCCTCACTATTGAGCAGAGCAAGAGGATCACTTGTTCCCTTTCTGGCCATCGAATTCAGATGAGGATATCACCCTGAACAGCGAAATACATCGATAGCATTGCTTGCATCGGTGCCAGAAAGGGCCACATCGTGATTGCAAACAATAAAGTGAAAAATGAGGAAGCGTCTCTCTTTCTCGGAGCCGCTACAGGATGCATCCATGTTCAGGAAAGAGAACCTTCCCCTTTCCCCTCCCTCTCAACAAGCACAACCCCCTTCGACAGAAGAGGAATATCCTGGCACTGCTTGTCAATCACTTTCCATGGGGGGGATTGAAGCAAATGACCGCTTCTTTTGGGTCAAACTCAGCTCAGTCCATTTCCCCCTCCCCCGACTGCTCAAATGTTGTCAATCCGACGCAGAAAAAGGGTGCATCCCTTTCCCTTTTATGCAGTGCTGCGGAAAGAAAACTTGGTTCTGATTATGGGTGATCATTATGGTGCAATTAAATTCGGCGAGTTTCGCAAGTACATGCAGCACAAGCAATCGAAGCTGAAGGATCAAGAACAGGAATTGTATGTTCAGTTGTAATCGGATGGCATCTGGATCACTAATCAAGCGATCCTCCACCGGATGCTCGGACTTATAGAGAGCAGACAGCCACTCAGAATGACCGCCCTCTCGTATTCCGTGGTCTTTCTATTCATGTGAATGGCTATACAGATCCTCCGCAAAGTGAATTGCGTCGGTTAATAATCCTGCATGGTGGCGATTACCAGCATTATTGTACCGTAAACCTTTTGCTGAATACCGGTCGCGACGATGAACTTATGCAGCGAATCTGTGAATAGTAAAAAAATCAAGCGTCACGCATATTGTCGCCTCTAATCTCACTCAGTCGAAGATGAACGAGTTCAGGTAGCCAAGAGACTCACACCCAAAAGAGCTGAGTTGCATTTACTCATCTAAAACAGGTCGTACAAGGTAGTACAGCCAAGCTGGATTGTAGACAGCGTCGATGCCAAGCAGTTGCAGCCGTGGCAGAAGTACCGCACGATTGCAAAGGAGGCAGCTCAAAAGGAGCTTCCCTTTGCTCCCAAAGGAAAAGAGCTCAATGATGCGCTCCTCGCAAACCCCTGGAACAAGGAAAACACGGTTCTGCAACCCGGCTTTTTGGAAAAATACTATGAACAGTCTCGTCTACACCATCTCTCCACCTGGCGTGCCGAACTCAAAGAGATGGTACGGAAAATGGAACAAAAATATGGCCTTAGTGAGAAGAAACATGTGAATGGCCCGCGGATCGTCATGTATGGAAATAACAGGAAAACTGGAAAAACAGAGGGGTGTGGCTCATCATTGTGTGTGTGTGTGTGTGTGTCTCGTTTAGGCACATTGACTTTGATTGCTTTTTTGCCACGGTGAGCTTGCTGGATCGCCCTCATTTCCGGGACAAGCCTGTCGCAGTGGCGCATAGCAAGGGAAAGACGGCTGGATCGTCAAGCGACATTGCATCGTGTAATTACATTGCGCGCTCGTATGGCGTCTGTAACGGAATGCATATCGGCACAGCAAAGAAACAATGTCCTGAGCTGCAAGTCATACCTTATGAATTTGAAAAATACAAGGTTATCTCTGAAATATTTTACGATATCTTATTTGGTTACGCGACAAAGCTACAGGCAGTCAGCGTTGACGAGGCCTTGATCGAGGTTGACGGCGGAACTTCGCCCGAGCTGCTGGCCAAAGAGATCCGTGATGTGATCCGAGAGAAAACACGGTGCGAAGCAAGCGTGGGTATCGGCCCAAACATTCTGCTAGCACGGCTCGCAACGAAGCGCGCTAAGCCTGCGGGTCAGTTTTACTGCACACATGGACAGGCGACCGAGTTCCTGAAAGATCTGGATGTATCGGACCTGCCTGGTGTGGGCTACAAGATGTCAAGAAAACTCAAAGACGATCTTGATGTTTCTACGGTCGATGAGCTTGCGAAGATATCATTGGACCAACTACAAAAGCAGCTCGGGCCCAAGACCGGGAGGATGTTGTATAATTTTGCTCGGGGTATTGACGACCGTGAGTTACAGCTAGAGCATCCTCGACGGTCGGTCAGTGCAGACGTGAATGTAAAGTTAAAGTACATGGATTTACTATCAAATGTGCGAGCAGTATTAACGTTGCCTATTGTTCTCGTTCTAGTGGGGTGTTCGATTTGAAAATCAGCAACAAGCAGAGGTATGATGGAGATAATTGGTAGGTACTTTTGATTTTCAGCTGACATAGAGATCAGAAATTTGTCAGGGAACTTGCAGAGCAGGTATCCATTCGCTTGAAGAGCATTTCAAAGCGTGGTAAAACCATCACCATCAAAATCCTGAAGCGACAGCCTGGCGCAGGAGAAGCGACAAAGCGACTGGGATGCGGTGAATGCGATAATTTTTCCAAATCTGTCACGCTCGCTTATTACACTGATGACCCTGTGGAAATAGGGCGGCAAGCCTATCAGATGCTTTTGTCTTTTGGATTTGATCCAACGGACATCCGCGGTGAGTAAGCATTACTTCATTATCGTTTTGCCTAATAATTTGCATAGGTGTTGGGATCCAGGTCCAAAAGCTGGATGATCCGAACGACGATGGCAATCAACAACGACTTTACTTCCAGACCCTTTCAAAGGACCAGGGACAGAAGGAGGATATAATGGATAATGACGACGACCCTGCAGCTCCATGCTCTCCTCCTATTAGTGTATCCATGGCAAATGCTTCTGTCTCGCCCGATGCAGCGGCAGCTGTACCGCAGCTCAAAAAGCCGGCGATGACCGTTGATCGTGCTGTGTTCTGCGAGCTCCCCAAAGACGTTCAAGGCGAATTGAAAAGAACGCACGAACTGACGTTTATCGAATCCTTCGCAGAACAGGCGATGGGTCAGCCCGAAGAGGCGGGTCCATCGCCACTACCACCACAGACTGTTCTTGAGTCACAACCTATCTTGCCTCCCTGGTCTCAGCTTGATCCTGGAGCGCTTCTCGCACTTCCTGAGCGCACGCGGAAACAGCTTTTGGAAGCGTACAGCAAAAGCTGGGTGGACCGTACGACAAGCGCAAGGAGCGAAAGCGAGATCGAGCCCCAGCATCGTCCGGAACCCTTACCTAGCCCAAGTAGGAAGAGACGAAAAAGAAAAACGGACCTTCCGTTGAGTCCTAGCAAAGGTGAGCGAACGCTGACGCAGCTATTTTCTCCTACGAATCACCGCCAGCGCAGCATGAGTCCCGCTCGCCTCTCTAGTCCGGAGAGGTATCCAACCGCAAGGCGCCCAATGGATAGACGGGCTACAGACGACGATAGGCCACCCTGGGATCTCGATATATGGAACGAGTTGCCACCAGGTATTTGAGTCCTCTGCATGTGACCGAAGCAAAGATAAGGCTTAAAAAAAGCATCAGATTTGAAACAAGAAATACTGGCAGACCACCGGCGGGAGAAAGAGATGAGAGAACGGTCGCTTGCAAACGAGCGGTTCCGTGAAGCGCATGACCGGGTAAATACTCTTGCAACAGACTAGTGTGTTTTTTTTGTGTGTGTCTCTAAATGCCGCGCGGGCATCTCGGGTACTAGCTGGCGCAGTCGACAAGGGCACATTGGCTGAACATTCCGCTTTTGGAAGAACCTGCGCTGATGGGAAAAACCGACACGGAATCTGTCCGGGGATTAATTCGGCAATGGATCGGTGCATTTCCGGAGTCGCCGGAGCCGGAGGACGAGGATCTCTTTACGAGTTATCTCTGCGAACTGGTTCGCGCCAAGAACGTCGAGCGGGCCCAGCTGCTCGTGCGATACTTGGACCATGTAGCCTCCAATGAACGGTGGCGACAGTGTGTGCTGCGAATGCGCGAGAAGGTCAACGACCAAGTCATCTCGATCTTTCACTGCCCTCTGCTCTTGCGCTAATCTTATGGGTGGTTGGAGGTACGACGACCCCCAAGTCATTTTTTGCGTCTTTTTAGAACTGAAGCGGGAGATAAACAAGTATGGATGGGAGAAAAAAAATGAAGGACATCTGCGTGCGTGGGTGTTCTCGCTCTCCTGTGCGTGTATGTTTCTTTATTTGTTTACATCTTATTGTGTTGTTGTTCATCGTCAGACACACGTTGTTGATCATGATGGTGGTGGGGATGTATCACATAATCCGCCTGGAGCTCGTCGTTCGCCGCATGGTGGTGGAGAAAAGGGAACGCGTCGGTGGACCTGGGGATGAATATGTGCGGATCATGTGCATTCGGTGCTGTTGCGGCTGCAGCGGAGACATTGTGGGCGGACGTGTAGGAGAGGCCGACAGCGGCAGCGGCAGCGGCAGCGGCAGCGGCAGCAGCGACCGCCGCGGATGCGTTTGCTGCCATCACGTTGTCGTACGTCGGCGGTTTGTCGAAATACGTCAATGCATTGTGCTGGCCTCCTGGCGTAATGTCCTCCTCCTCCTCATCCTCCTCCTCCTCCTGATGGTGCGCGAACCAGGAGGATGCCGCCATTGTGCCGTTCGCGGCGGCGGTCGTCGTCGTTGATGTTCGCGGATACAGCTGGACCGAATGTGTTCCCCGGCCGCTGCCACTGCCGCTGCCGCTACCGCTCGACGGGTTTGCAAAGATGTCTTCTTCCGTAGACGTTTTTCCTCTTGCTGCTCCTGCGGGCGTTGTGTTGGAACGCCAATCGGGCGGTGGTGGTGGTGATGACGACCGTTGGAAGAGCGCCTTGTCGTACCCGGATAGCAGCAAGGTAGGGTCGTCCATTGTTGTTGGGTCGAACGGATACTGCAGTGTCTCCCCGTCGGCTGCGGTTGTACTAGGATCTTCGACCATCATATCATCATCTTCTGTGGTCGCCGATATCATGTTGAGCGTGGCTCCTTGCTGGGGGTGATTACGTGCGATCCGCCTCCGTTTACCAGGCGATTTTCTCTTCTTCCTGCTGTGAGTGCTGCTGTTCTTTGTAGTAGTAGTCGTGCTACGCGGAAAGGGTAGCTGCAAGGGAAGTGGGTGTAGTGTGTGGCGCGCGGGCGGGAACGATCGCATTACTGGGGATGTGGATGCTGCTGCTGCTACTGCTGCTACAGCCGTTGTGGTCGCGGTCGCTGTCGACCGACGGCGGCCGCTGCCCATGTTGGCCGTTCCTGTGGGCGGGGTGGGCACCAGACTCAGGTGGCGGTGTGACGGGAGGTCGGTGACGGCAGGAAGACGGTGTCTGGACCCCCCATGGGCCTTTGTAGACGGAGGTGGAAAGGCATCCATGGTGCCCTGAGACTCAAGGAGATGCTTCACAAACACCGACAATGCTTGCTGTGTCTTCTCCTCGTCGTCGTCGTCGTCGTGATCATAGCAAAGATCCACACGCATAAGCCTGGCCAGATCCGTATTTTTGCTGTTGCAGTCCACATCGTTCGGCAAAATGTCAAACGCAAGTCCGGGCGCAATCTCATACCGGGTCGCAATGCCATTCCGATATATCTCGTTCAAGTCGTCCGTCGTCTTTGAGGATAGCGTAACCCAATTGCCGTTGCCAATGTACAATCGAAATCGACGGTGCGGCTGTTTGGTACTGGTGTGATTGGCTGTAAACATGAAGGCGTGACAACAAGCGGATGGGAAGGGGTTGCGAGTAGTGGGAAGAGAATAAAAATAGGGATATGAGAGGCCCACCTAGAGAGTTTATATATAAAGCGTTTCTGGTCGGCTTGGGATGGTATGTCATTATCACTGGTTGTCAATCCTACTTGTGTCCGACACGTACACGTAAAGGAGAGAGAATATGTGATGGCCATATGTACATAAGCATTCTTTGTCACGTGCTTGTTGCGAAGACAACATTTTGCTCTCTCTCTTTATCACATGTTCGAGAAGACAAGGCGATTTTCGGCAGGGCTAAGTACTGTAAACCAAAATCTCGTATGAATATACCCTCGCTCAAAGATTGAAGTCTTATCCCTTCATATTGCAAGGAATGTGTTGAACCCGGTTGGGGGGGAGTGATCGGGTCGTGAACGCGGGATGGATTGCCAACCGAGGGACTCATGTTTTTCTTTCCTTACTTTTGGCGGATAAAGGTACTCCGTTGTGCACCGGGAATGACACGTTCGTGCGTTCCGTATGTTCAATTATCGTCCTACATCGGTATGTACCGTGCAGCAAAAGCTTCATCCTTTGTCCGATTCCAAAGGCGGGGAGGGGGAGAGGTGGTTAATAAATGTCCACCGTTGTTTCAGCTCGCCAATCGAACGTTTTGCAAGCAACGCGTGCGATCGCCCTTCGATCCATGTAGGTACAGTAACCATACCCATCTACCTATGGCGACACGTTTCGATAGGGTCTAAAAGTCATTCGGTGGTGGGATAGCAGAACATCCATGGTCATTGTCGTGTACAGAGGGAACATCCCATCCAAGAGGGAGGAGCGCGAACGCGATTCGGGCCCTTCTTGCTATATACATATAAACAATGCGTGCGTGCGTCCGCGCCCCCCCCTCCCCACCCGGCCAGGCTACGTAGGCGTGGGTATTATCCGTGCATGGTATGTAGATAACCTGTGAAATGCCATCATGCTATGTACCTCGGTCGGTCTCGGGCATAGCCTCCGCTGGGTCGAATCTGAGGGCGGTTTACGACCACGCTACAGGATAGGAACACGTACTTCAATCGAGAGACACAGGATCAAGCAAACATCAACAAACACAACATAACCTTGTCGCTCCATGTGTGTGCATGCGCTACATTTTATTTAGAGAATCGAAGCCCGATAAACACATTAGAGTTGTCAAAACCCAAAAATCCAAGCCCCAGAAACTCCCCTAGGAGGTTGCCCTGAAATCTGTTCTGCTGGACCTATACGTCTCTGACATTCGTTCCCGTATGGGATATACTGTGTTTCCAAGATCATGACGCATATAAAAGCATAAAATTTGCCGCATGGATAAAGAAGGCCTGAGACATACCCGTTAGTCAACAGGAAATATCAGCCCCCTCTCTTCTTACTCTTTTAACTTACCCCAAAGGTAGCTATGTGTGCCATTGCCGTAACAATGGCAGAAGCTTGGAAGAAGGTACGAGAACGAACGCTGACGGACCAATGACAGCACCAGCAGCAAAAGTATCGGAGGAAGCAGACGAACAAAAGCATCTTGACGAAGCCATGGTGGGAGACCTGCACGGGTGCAACCAAAACTACCATCCCGCCTGAAGCCCATAACCTCTCCTCTCGAGACATTCGAGTTAGCCTGATATCATTACCTACAGAGGATCCGGAATACCAGAAGATTGCAGAATGGAACAAGGGGTGACCTATTGCCTTTTACTTTGTCCTTGGCAAATGACCAAACCTGCTCCATCGGATTGAGTTCAGGCGGGTATTGTGGAAGCTAGGCACATCGATATCCACGACACTCGATGTATTTAGAGACATCCTCAGCCTTATGGATAGGTACATTACCCATTACCAAATAATGTCCCTTCATATGTTCATGCTTATCCATCTCATCCATCGGAGCCTTAAGGAAGCTGGGATAATGTCCAGTCTCAAGCTACATTGAATGATGCCTGCTGCTGAGATTGCTCCCACGAGTGTGGTTGTCTTTGCTCTTGTCTTTGGTATTGTGACCACTGCACAAGTCCCTTTCTTGGACCATGTCATGCTGCATATCATGTTAATATGGGATCCAAACGCATAAAAAAAACGCAGTTTTTTTCTAAAGTCGATGTTGGTCCTGTCCCATCCGCGTACCCAGTCAAGGCGCTCTTGGATCTTCGCAGCACTATTCCTGTCTACAAGCCGAAACCGAGCCTTTTAGTGACAAGTTGCATTCGGTTTTCATAAATCGATGGAGCGTCGTTTCCGATACTTTGAGACCCTCAGATTCCCGAAGCAATTGCTCCATCAGTTGCTCTAGGGCAATGGATGGATTCTCATCAACGCATTCTAAAATGACGCCCTTATGCTCTTCATTGAAAATACGCAACAATCCCTCGCGTTAGGTTTCTTAAAGATTCTGCCAGCGTCCTTCTCGTACTGTAATGCCCATTGCTGGGCTGCACGAACATGGATTCCTAGCAATTGATGCACTCAAGGCCTTTTTCAAACATCAGTTTGAAAAAATCGGACCTTGTCTTGGTCGGTGTACGCTGTGTAACCGAGCTTGGCCTGAGCTTATTTCAACCGAATGTCTGTATCCTTTTGATTGGGAATGTGTGTGGTAATAAGATCAGAGTTATCTTTGCAAGATATGCTACACAGATATTCAGTGCGAGAACAAACGGATTGCAGAGAGTACATTTCTTCATCAACATAGTCCATAGGTCCAAGGCAGCCACGCTCATCAACAACATGAACGTGGCCATCGTAGTATAAACATAGATTGCTCATTCTAGAATGTAAAAGTGTATAAAAAGAAAGAGTCAAAAGGACGATCTGTTAATATGCGTATTCTGGACAAAACGCGACTTCAAGAACTGGAAGGGGTACGACTTTGATTTCGGAAAATAATATATATTCCATGAGTTCTGGGGATCTGCTACATACAACACACAGCAAAAACATTTAATACTTCAACCCATCTACGCGAAGCCGTGCAATAGCATATTTCGTACGTGACACCATGGACTGTTGTATATGTACTCGTGCGTTTGCAGATGTGCCGGTGTATGTGAGAATGCGGGAGCAGCTACTATGAAAAGAGAGATGGAAAACAAGGCGGGGGGAGGGTGCCAAACACGATGGTGTTTATTCAGCAATGGGTTGATATCCGAGTCGCCTACGTTTGTAGAGCTTGTACCCAAAGTATGCGGCGATACCCAGGAAACTGGTACTAGCAATACAAATAAGTGTAATCACAGCAATCGACCATCCCCAAGGCAAACCAAAAATGCCACGTCGCACAGGAATCAGCACCTCGTCAATCAGCAGCACTCCGCCGCTGGCTCTGCCGAATGTTCTTCCCATGCCCCTGACAACGGCCACTCCGGCTTTGGGTTGGCCCTTGACATGGATGGCCAACCTCGTTTCGCTTTCCTCAAAGATGACCGCGTCCCGATCTGACAACAGCGTCGGGTATTCAGTGTAATCCGCGTACGTCGTCAGCAACGAATGCCCTCCTCCACCGTTCCACCGATCCTGCCATTGCATCGGTACGAAGTGGAGCTTCGCCAGCCTTTCGACTTCGTACTGATTTTTCAACAACGCATCCAGATCGATTCTCCCAAACGCACGATTGGATGGCACAAGAACAACTGCGTCCGTCTCATTAAGCAAGTTGAGCATATTTGCCTTTTTTAACACTTCAAGCATCGTACTCGCCTCAATACCGACGAGCAAATCGAAGCTGTTAATTTGAAAATCCATCGGAAACTGGACCATGTCGAGCTTATGCACCACACCGTTGCCGATGAGAAGGTCAGTCTGTTTAACAGTGCCGCTCCTGGTATTCGGCGACGGCGGTCCGACAAAAATATCCTTTTTGTCTGGACTGGGGCCGATGCGAAGCTTCGTCTGATTGCCGACGAGCGTAGGAAGCTCGCGGAAACCTTGAGCCATGTCTTCCCTGTACAGCATTCCTTTAACCACATGGTATTGCAGCACATTCCGAAGGCGAGATTTGGCTGCAGGATGCATCAGATACTGCGCTACCAGACCAAGGCTCTCAAACGCCGTGTTCGATGGAGCAAATAATGTGATGCCTTTCGTCTCCTTAATCTCATTAGCGGTTTCGGAAACATAAAGGGAAGCAATGAATGTTGAAAGATCAAGGTCGACAGCCAGCGTCGAAATAACGTCGCCAGGGAGTTCAAGCGATTCTGACAATTGATATATGACGTTGCCATGTACATATTCTTTGCAATATGTACATGATCTCGCAAGTCAATAAGAAAGTTCGATAGTTTGCCCTTTTTGCAAACGGTACCTGGATCTTCAAGTACGCGCGAATGTAAAAAGCGGATGGATCTGCTCAGGGTATTAGTACCCGTATCGACGTAAACAGGCAGCTTCTGCGAGACGCCATTCAGTTGGGTTGAGTGGAACTCCGTGTTGACTAGCTGGTGGTCGCTAAGTTGATTCGGCAGACGTGGCTCGGACAAGATGTGATAAGAGAGCCAAGCTTGCTTCAGCTCTTCAGAAATTGACTCGTCACGTGTATCTTCGTTTTTTGGTACCAAGAAGGTGTATTTGACAGCTTCCTTGTTATCAAGATAGTGCGCAAGATTGTATCGATCCATCAAAGAAACAAACTTAGTGTTATTCAAACCATAAAGATACTTGCGAGGATTGAAGCTCAGTGTGGCAGGTACAATACTCTCTTCGAGCCGATGGATTACACCTTTATCGAAAGTGTAGCTTAGCGGATCATTCGTTTTGGATCATCTTAGAATCGTACCATTAGCTGCCAATATGTCGGATTGGATTATGGATTTTCCATTGACACTGATAGTCCCGTCCCTGCTCACGCTTATATCAACGGACTCACCGGATAGTGTCTTATCTAATCCTATTACCTCAATCTTTTATGCGTGCGTCCCCCCCTTGCTTGGGTAAGATGACTTACAGGTTGAGTTCCCGCCAAGGAAATCGGCTGCATAAATCGGCTGCTCAATCACTGTGTATTTGAGCAGCAACCCAAGATCGTCTAGACCATAATCACTTGTCAAATATGCTTTCTCAGTCGACTTGAAACTGCCGAGTGCTTCTTCGCGAGACACAAAGACAGTAAAAGGCCGCCTCTCTTTGAGTATCTGCGTGATGTTGACCTTGTCGAGTAAATTGTAGAGCGGCTCATTATCCAAGAGGGTATCAACTTGGTACAGAAGGAACGTTCAATATGTCTATACGCGAAGTTTTTCTTCCATAATTCTGTTGTCTAATAATACCTATGGAGCGGGGCGGTTGAAGGATTTCGCCAATAGCATGGATATATGTTTGATTATTAACAGCAATGTCGCTTTCTGTGATCTCGACACCATTCACGTAGACCTTGCCGCGGCCCTTGCCCAGTCTTCCCTCCTTGGTCATCTTGATCCGCTGCCCGGGATGCTCCTCCCCAAGAAGATCAGGCTGCACTAACTTGGATTCCAAAACCTGTCCTTGATAAAAGTCTTGTCCAGCCATGGGGGCCGGGAGCAGGTGATACAGCAGCAGCTCTTTGGTTATTTTACCCTCAAACATCTCAAAGGCTGCGTTATCAGGCGCAAAAAAAGTTCCTGCCTCCAGTCGGTTGAATTCTGGTACTAGTCGAGTGCGCTGCAGACAACCAATGAGACGTTCAAAACGCGCATCCTCCGAAAGAACATCAATAATGGTCTTGTAACCGAATGTATTCGTGGCAAATGCCAGCAGCAATAATAATAAGAGCATCAATGACGGTGATTTGGGATCGTACATGATGGACCGGAAGAACGGTGCATGCTAATTAAAAAAGAAATACGTGCACTTGGGACGTGTGTACTTTATTTTCAAAAATAAATTTCGCAAGTGGGGAAACTTGTGTCGCATAAAAATAAAATGAATGGCGTATCAAGATGGAAAGGATTTCACATCGATTACCCCGAAGGTATCCAGATGTGTGCCGGCGATAACCGACACGGAAAATCATCGCTGTTGGCGACCTCGCCCTGGTCCTCTTCGTCTCACTCTTCGTTCGTCGGGCTCTGGCGATCTAGCCCTTCTTGCTAGACGCCTGTCACCACCCGCAGGTGCTCGCCGAAACCTTTCTGGGACCATGCCATGTTGCGCTTCATGTTAATATGGAATCAAGACTCATCAAGAAAAACGCAGTTTTTGCTAAAGTCGATGTCGGTCATGTCCCATCTACGCACCCAGTCAAGGCCTTCTTGGATCTTTGCATCGCTATTCCTGTCTACAGGCTGAAACCGAGCCATTTTCAATGACAAGCTGCATTCGGTTTTCATAAATCGATGGAGCGTCGTTTCAGACACTTTGAGACGCTCCAATCCCCGGAGCAATTGCTCCATCAGTTGCTTTAGGGCAATGGATGGATTCTCATCAACGCATTCTAAAATGACGCCCTTATGCTCTTCATTGAAAATACGCAACAATCCCTCGCGTTAGGTTTCTTAAAGATTCTGCCAGCGTCCTTCTCGTACTGTAATGCCCATTTCTAGACTGCACGAACATGGATTCCTAGCAGTTGATGCACTCAAGGCCTTTTTCAAACATCAGTTTGAAAAAATCGGACCTTGTCTTGGTCGGTGTACGCTGTGTAACCGAGCTTGGCCTGAGCTTATTTCAACCGAATGTCTGTATCCTTTTGATTGGGAATGTGTGTGGTAATAAGATCAGAGTTATCTTTGCAAGATATGCTACACAGATATTCAGTGCGAGAACAAACGGATTGCAGAGAGTACATTTCTTCATCAACATAGTCCATAGGTCCAAGGCAGCCACGCTCATCAACAACATTGTCGTGTCCTGAGTGATTTGCGTCGCGATGTCAAAAGTAGAATAATTTTAGTAGTGATGGCCACTCCGCTAGCAGCTAGGTTTATACAGACGTACACTCGTATTACGAATCGATGTTCTTTTCTCTGATAAAGTTCACTACCTTCGAGTCCACGATTTATTATTGTCTGTTTACGCCATCCACTGCAAACATGAACGTGACCATCGTAGTATAAACATAGATTTCCCATTCTAGAATGTAAAAGTGTATAAAAAGAAAGAGTCAAAAGGACGATCTGTTAACATGCGTATTCTGGAGAAAACGCGACTTCAGAACTGGAAGGGGTACGACTTTTGATTTTGGAAAATAGTGTATGTTCGAACTTGACGGGAACCTTAGAATTCGACTAATACCTGCTAGACGCAAGGAGATACACATCGCAATGCACGAAGCTGAAAAACAAGGAATTTGTGAAGCTATGAACCGTAAAGTCACAAGAACAGGAAAAAGATCAAAAAGCTTTCTTCGTACAGGAGTGTTGCGGGCAACAAATATGATAATACGTGCTAAGAGGAACTTCAACGCAACTGGGTCCACCAAAGAACTGATCGTGTGAACTAAGGTATAGGCTTATGTAAAATTCCAGCGTATATGGTCTTACGCGGGTGCAATTCGCCGTGTCATAGAGATTAAAATCAACGTCCAGCCAGACCATGCACTGTTAATGAGATCGTCCGGGAGCTTAACGTACGACGCAGTAGGCATTATGCCCAGATCATATTAATATTTGCGGCTATATAAAGCACAACGTTATATTTCAGAGCGACCATCGACCAAGAGAAGGAGACTTTCGTAAAAGAAAAAAGGATGTATTTTTATAGTAGTGGTTTTTCGGGCTTTTCGGGAGGCGAAGATGCGCCATCAAGTGTATCCTTCTGCGCATAGATTTCTTGGTAAATGCAACTTTTGAATCAAATGGCATTGTGAGTTTGATCGTAGGAAGTGGCAGATATATTTCATGCTGTTTGGGCTATAGAAGATGATTCTTGCCGGAGGACAGAATAAGAGTTGCGCCGACCCTTGCAGCAAAAGATTGTATCATTGCTGCTTGACGGAACGAGGGTCCAAAGAAGTTGCATGACAACAGCCATGATCAAACATACGATCGGCATGGAAAGGATGCCAAACCGACCCGATATCTGACCCGTAACAAACGGAAAGAAGGCAGCTCCACCTGCACCCGTTCTACGTAACAGTTATATCCAATATGAGTTTAACCAACTCGTCATCTCACACACTCTCTCTCGTATTTCTTTTTCTCCCTGAGAGCAATTTACCCAGCAATGAAACCGATGGATGCAGGATGCAGCCGGCGCGGTAGCACTTTAGACGCCAATGCGACCGTGCTCGGAAACATGGGGCCGAGAAAGAAGCCAATAGAAATGATAGCAATCACATTGATCGTGAGATTTTCCACAGTCAGAAGCACAGCCATTGCGACAATGGTAGCAAATGTGCAGAGGTGGATGGAGGGTTTCTCGCCAAATTTCTCGACAAGATACCCAAGTATAATCCGGCCAACTGCGAGAGACGCCCAATAACCTGCGATAACATTGGCCATGGTGATTTCGCTACCATGACGCCCCTCGATTAGGAACGTCAGACCCCATCCACCCACAACCACCTCGGTACCGACGTAGATCAGAATATACGCTGCGCAAAGCATTGTCATGGGATGCAACAGCGCTTCACTGACCACACCCTTTTGTTCGCTTTGTTGTTGCTGGTCATCGCCATCTTTATCAACCATCTCCACCTTCGCTCCTCGGAAACCGACAACTGTCAGAAGAACATTTAAGAGGGCAACGAGCGCCATGATTATGTACATAGCCCTCCAGTGTAAGCCCATATGCAATAGCAATGAGGCGATCAGTGGGCTTGCCATGGCACCAACGCCGTACATGGCTGTTCGATGTGTTATATTCACAGTAGAGGAAACGTTTTGATTCATCTATCCCCTTTGGAATCTTACCATGCAATATATTGAGCATCAATGTTGCCATCGGTACAGTAGTCGTGTATACGTTCATGCCGGCGTCTAGAAGAGCTGGAGAGTAAATGCGTACATCTGTGTAAGTAGGTATCTATCTTGTTTCGTCCCGTCCCTAAGCATGTAGTTTCTCTCCGTCTTGTACCTACGCCCATTCCCTGAATGAGCATGAAACCGGCCATGATCGGGAAGGGTAACCCGAATGAGATGACGGTGTAGGTGAAACAGAGCATGATACCGCCCATGTAAAGGGTATTCAATTGACCAAAGCGCTGGACTATGTGTCCGTTGCTCAGAGCGCTGACCAGATAGCCCATTGAATTAAACAAGAAGAGAAAAGAGACAGTCTCAGACGGGATGTCATAAAAATCTTTGAGCCGTGGAATAATGGCACCCTAGATGCATTGCCCATCATCAATTTTCCCCTCTTTCGGGGCAACCCCCTCCGTTCACTGCCCAAAGAAAAATTTACAATACTGCCATCGTTGATGCCGCAGACAACGCTGATAAAATTGGTTGCCAGAAGCGGACGGACATAGGGTTTCAGATCGCTCCAGGTCTCTTTACGCGCTCGCAACGGGCCAGAGGGTGATGCCGGTCTCGAGGATCGCTCATTATCATCGAGAAAACGTGTTTCATCGGTAATGCCATCAAAATCTTCGATCATTGTAATTCTAGCTGATACATAAAACTGATTTAACTTGCGCACGATGATATTCGAAACTTGCACGTTACATTACGGATGTTGCAGGAAAAGAGAGACGCGTGTACTATTCTTTGGCGAGGGGAGGGCGCTAAGACCTCGTTCGCAAGGCTAAATTTATCCTTGAAGTTCCACATTGTGCTATGGGATGATTCCCTTTTCCCCCGTAGAACCTAGTTCCGCTACGACGTACTTCTACATCAGTTTCGGTGACATAAATGTGCAAGTTCGTTTGTACACGACTAGCATCCGATTCGTTCGAGCCATTCGTTCGAGTTTCCAAAAGATATTGTGACAACTGCTGGCACAACATCAGTAACAATCTCCCTTATAGCATCGATTATGTAAAGTAGGTGAAAAAGAGAATGTTGGGGCAACAACAACTTGAATCATCAGTGGCCACGCGTACAGCTCACTCGATAACTGACCCGAGGAGGATCCCCCTGCGGATGGAGTAAAGATTCGGCTGGGGCAAGGAAAATTATGACGAGATAGATGACAAAGTAATAGAATATCAGATACAAACCCTTGCAAACCTGCCACCTACCTATGATGAAAATGCAGCGGACTTCTGGGGGGTTGGAGGGGCAATGCGATTTCTAAATTAGGTGACATCCCGCTTTTAATCTACACGGAAACGCGCGAATGTTTACTTGAAATCTGAAATTTGGGTGGGAAGATGAAACAGGTACACACGGTTTCTAAACATCGATCTATGCAGCCCGCACATTCCGCTAGAGTGAACCATATTCCAGATGTTGGCCTGTCTGATTCTCACTAGACCTGCCCTCATTTTTTCCTGAGGGTACAAGGATCCATAGTATTTGCATTGTGATTGTCATGAGAAGGCAAACAATAGGCATCGACAGAATGCCAAAGTGCCCTGAGACCTGGCCTGTGAGAAAAGGGAAGAAAGCCGCACCGCCTGCACCAGTTCTAAAAAAATGCGACATCGATTGGTGAGACTCGAATAGTCCCTATTCTTGCGATCTTCGGGTATAACGTCTTACGCTGCTATAAACCCAATGGCCGCTGGATGCAAGTGTCGTGGAAGCACTTTGGACACGAGAGAGACAGTGCTTGGGAACATAGGGCCAAGTAGAAAGCCGGATGTAACCAATGCCATCGCGTCAATCACCACATCGGATATCCACCAAAGCACCATGAACGTCACACATGTGAAGAAGGTGCATGCCGTAATAGACGGCTTTTCGCCAAACTTTTCAACGAGATAACCCAGCACAATACGTCCGACGGCCAGGGCGGCCCAGTAAGCTGCTACCACGTTGGACATGGCAGCCTCGTTGCCATGCCGACCTTCTTTGAGGAACGTCAGACCCCATCCGCCTACGGTTACTTCCACGCCAACATAAACGAGGATATAGAGTGAACACAGGATTGTCATGGGATGCACCAGGGCCACCCGCAAGATGTTCTTTTGGTGTTCCTCCGAGATTTCTTCACTTCCACTGTCCATCTTAATATGGCGGAAACAGGTAAACATCAGGAGCATGTTGAAAACGGAGACAAGTGCAAGAACCAGGTACATGGCCTTCCAAGAAACACCAAAATGCAGCAACATTGAAGAAATCAAGGGGCTGGTCATGGCGCCGACACCATACATTGCTGATGCAATTATTGGATTAGGCGCTATCACTTGACATGCCCATCTTCGCATGGCTTACCGTGCAGAATATTGAGCATAAGTGTTGCCTTCGGAACGGTAGTCGTAAACACGTTCATTCCCGCATCCAAGAGAGCTGTGAATGGGAAAGCGGGCATTGGTTAAACGAACTATCCGCGACTTTTGCGTAACCCATCTTTGCGTGAGTTGATTGGAATATACTCACCGACCCCCATTCCTTGAAAGAGCATGAGTGTCGCCATCACCGGAAAAGGTAGACCGAGCGAGATGATGGTGTAAGCGCACAGCAAAAGCGTCCCACCAATATATAAGGCATTCAACTGGCCAAATGTATGCACGATGTGGCCATTGGCGAAGGCACTGATGAGATAACCAAATGCGTTGAGGAGAAACAGGAGCGAGACAGTCTGATTAGGGATATCATAGAACTCCTTCAATCGTGGTATAAGAGCACCCTAAAATATAGATCGAGAGTGTATTGCGAGGGGATGTCGGTTAGTCAGTTTCTTTTATTTTGAATGCAGCTATTTTATTGTTTTAGCCAGCATACAATACAACCGTCATTAATTCCGCAAACAATGCTTATAAAGTTAGTGGCCAGCAATGGTCGTATATAAGGCTTTAGATCATGCCAGGTGTCTTTTCTTGGGTGCGAGGTGGATGGTCCTGTATGGTTCTGCAAAAGAGGTCGGTGGGTCTCGTCTTCGCTGTGGCCCGCCTGCCTGCCGCTGCTGCTATCGACACTCGAGTCGATGGACATTCTGAGCACAAGATATAGGATATTAGCTGGTGTAGTCTGAGACGATGGGATATCTAATTTACATATTCTTGAGTGTATAACGTGGGGAAAAGGAGACGAGATACAAAAAGAACCAAATTCTGTCTAAATTTGCCTCACTGGACCTGAAGGCCCAAAGCCATCACTCCGACCTGATCTAAAAGAGGAATTGATCCAATGTTTTCATTCCCCGCTCGATGCAGTCGACTCCTAAATACGGTAAACACCGCATATTTGTGCTTCGTTGCTACGTGGCTTGACCTGTACGGATCTTTGCCATTATTACCACGCACTAAACTTCTTCAAATATTATGCGCCCTGCGGATCTTCACAGTTGTTTTCTCACATCGGTATTATGACGCGCATCTATACATACCGTTGCTGTGGCAGTCACTATCCCGACCATCAATCCATATTCCGCTTGAGGGTGAAGTCGAACCGATCCTTCTGTGATGAAGAGAATAAGCAGCTCTTGCTACTGGTGCAGCAAGAACAGCTGAAACAGGCACATGGCCTCGACTTATACTGTTATGGATATGTATCCAAGCTGAGCAGAAGTTAACGTTATCCGTTGATTATATATGATGCAAAAGATTTATTGGCGAGCAAAAGCTCGTGGGAGAGAAGAAAGGATATACAGTAATGAAATACTCATAGATGAGAGGGAAAGTGTATATGGACATCATGCAATTATTTGTCGTCTTTGCTCTAGGCTGACCCAGAAGCAGCGATAGGCTCAGACTGAGCTCGGGCCTGAATGGCTTCACGAACACCTTCAATAAGGGTATCAACAGCAGCCTTGTCAATTTGATGATGTAAAACTATCCGGGACTTGTTTCTGAAACCACCGATCTTGATGTTCTTCTGGAGGAGAATGGGCGCGAGATCTTGTTGGATGTCGACATTAACGTTCTTGGTGTCAATGAGCACCATGTTAGTATGAACAGGACACTGGAGATCAACACCCATCTGGACCAGGTGGTCAGCGAGATATCGAGTCAACTTGTGCGTCTCGGGCATCGTGGGGACAATAGTGTCGATGCAATATTTTGCTGCTGCAGCGATACCACCGACTTGGCGCCAACCGCCACCGAAGAGCTTGCGGAAATGGCGTGCTCGCTTTATAAAGTCGCGCGAGCCGACCAAAATGGAACCTATGGGAGCACCGACACCTTTGGACAGACAAAGAGACATGCTATCAAACTGGGCACCATAATCCTTGAGCGGAACACCCGTCGCCATGTGGGCATTCCACAGACGAGCACCGTCGAGGTGCATTGCAAGGCCGCGGCTTCTTGCTAGATCGGAGATCTTGCGGATTTCGTCCAAAGGCAAGATCATGCCCGAGAGCGTGTTTTCCAAAGATACAACACGGGTGGGCGCCGTGTGGATATCGGCCTCAATAAGGTTACCCTCAATCTCCTCGGCCGTAACATGGACGCCATTTGAGCAGATGACCGGGCTTACAGAAGCACGCGAATGGAATGCAATGCCACCCGCTTCCCAGAGATGAACGTGCGACCGAGCGTCACAGACCACCGAATGCGGAGGGTTGTTTAGATGCGTCCGCAGGCCAAGCTGGTTAGTGAGCGTCCCGCTGGTACAGAAAAGCCCGGCTTCATGGCCACAGAGGTCGGCCACGTACTCCTCCAGCTCGCGAGTGCTGCGGTCTTCCTGTTAGAGTTTGTGGTATGGTTGAGCAAATAAGAGCATAAACAATGGTGAATCTTATGTAAGCTCTTACCTCAAAGACATCATCGCCCCTGGAAGCATTCTTCATGACCTCAAACATCTCATCCGTGGGAGCGGTCACCGTATCGCTGCGGAAGTCATAGAACTTCCCCTCGCCCTGGATGGCCGGATGGGTTTGGTCATTGTGCAAATTGTTCTGGATGTACAGTCTTGAAGCAACGGTGCTTGAAAAAGGTTGACGCCGGACAAGGAACGTGCGCGAAGTGAGTCTGAGGGTCTTGCCTGTAAAGGTCATCATCTTTCTAAAAGAGGTTCCACTCTGTAAAGAAAAATTTTTTTATGGAAGGTGGGTGCCTTTATATCCAGAAAAAAAGATGACTGCTTCTTCGGTGCGGAGCAACAAATATTTCTCCGATTACAAAAGATTACTCATCCTTCACCCCCCCCGCCGATTCAGTAACCTGCTTGCTCGCATTCGCTTGGTATCATCTACATAGTAAGGAGACCTCGCGCTGGAACATCAAAACTACTCGTCAGGGCTGTCTACTGACTTTCCTAGGCTAAGGAACCCTGAATAAGCACCAGTCTGATGGATTTCGTAATAAAGAAAACATACACCAAGAGGTCCCAACTTGGCTGGACGATAAACATCTGGTCATGTTGCGTGGTCCTGATACACGACAAATGCAATATGGAGATTAGGCTGCTCAGCCTCTTCCACTCTGTAGCTGTTGAAAAACATATAACTTGGATTCCTCTACATAGTCATACGATAGAATTGGATATTGATCTTTTGAGCAGATGTGATGTCAACCTACTTCCCCGCACTCGCGACTATGAATACTGTAAGGTACAACGCTAGTGATCGAAGCGAAAAGGTAGGGGTGTTGTCGGAGAATCATGCCATCTCCCAGGAAAAAGATGCATTGATAAGTTTTAATCAGAAGATGGACATGATGCCTACAGTATTTAGGGCGTTTTCTCGTTTTCACAGCCATCCTGCTCCATTACACCCCCCCCCAACGGGCTAGCGATGGGACCTATTGCACGCGGTGATTGAAAATAACGGGCAAACTTTCTAGGTTTACAAGACATTGATGCTCTTAATTTCGGAACAATGCAGTAATGGTGAAGGGCATAGTTCTGACATAGTTCGTAATTCATGGCAATGATGTCGAGGCTGCAAGAATCGCTAGGATTAGATATGAGCGTACACTGCTAAAGCTTGATGAAGCTTCCAACACGAATTAAAACCATTAGTCGGGACTAACTGATGCTATGTAATTCATCGTTCGTCCAGTCACGCTCGGCTTGATTCACGGAGCGGGACTTAAAACTCCGCAACAAGTATACGGGATATTTGCCCCAAGTAGACGATGGGAATAGTAAAAATTATTCGAGCAAGTCAGCATGCAGTGACTCTTTTCACCGCATAGATTATTTGTTTTCGTTTTCAATATTATTTTTAATATGGAAGATTGCCTCAGCAGGATCCATTGGTTTGCGTATATTGTGGTTCATTATCGTAATTCACCAATCTCATTATGAGAGCTGTCATCAAAGGCAATAAGGAGTTCAAATCGCAAAATAAATCGGCAAAGCGATTCAGGCACAAACCTCTACTCAAGTTGTGGGTTGTTTAAAGCGCGATATCCAAAGTCAACTGTACTTAAATACAAACAGACATGCGCACACGCACATTCACGTATCGTGGAAATTCTCTGTCAGAGATATCCCGGTAAATAATATCATAGTTCAAATGGATGGTCATATAGTGTTATAACCGAGGTTCTGTGAGATGTGATTTAGAAGTAGATGTCCTAGCTACTTCGTGTTTCAGCCAGTTGAGGATGTCCGAAAAAAGACAAGGTTTTTCCGGATGTAACGTCTCAATGTTTGTGGCTGTCATGTAAAAAAAAATTTTCTAACCAGGCACATCTCCGCGCCTACGCGGAGATGTGCAAATCAGAAGGACAACCATCTATCTCTGTAGAAGCTATCTAGAATAAAACGGTAGTTGGCAACCTATTATGTGAGGATCTCACTCGGAACAAATACAAGGTATCCCGCTCCTTGTGGGAAAAAAAAACAATAAAAATTTCAAATTGATGGAAGATGTAGGATCCATATATTGAAGCCTCTCGGATGTTTCGTTCAGTAAGCCACAGCCGAACACTGACGACAAGACGTGGTAAATCTTGTATTGATTCCATCGAACTTGCCAATGATTTCTAGACAACAGATAATGCAATCTCCTCCATATCCTTTAGTCCGCCATCAACATTCAATTCCAAAAGGCTATCCAGATGCGTACCTGGCGACACCAGCAGCAGCAGATCAATGGAAAGTAATGCAACATATTTAAGCTATCTTCAGCCGTTATGAATAGGTGCATTATCCATCGCTAATATTTATACTTATCCAAGTTATTTATCCATTGTAACCTTAAGCAAGCCGAGATAATATCTGAAGCGACTCCTTCAAAGTCCGTCGAGGGCAATAGATGGGTCCTCTTCGATGCATTCAAAGTGACATTCATATGCTCTTCTTAGAGAACACGCGAACTCCCCCTGATCCTATGTTTATTAAAAATGCTGTCACACTCTTTTGTGTGCTTATAAATCGCTATGCTGAACGAACATGTATTCGTAGCTGCATTGCTGCTGGCGCCGATACACTCGGGACTTCTTCAAACATCCACTTCAAAAAAGCAGCTGGATGTCTGTATCTTTCTCGAAAATATACATAGCAACAAGCCCAGAGCTGTCACTGTAAGACAGATTATTCAGATAGCCTGGCTGGGGAGAGTTTAACTTCCCATCAGCAACATAATTCATTCATTCTTGTGAACATATGCAAAAGGAAAACGCCGGTGCACAGGAATTAGACAAGCTCTTTGTGCGACCTATTTTCACCACGAATGCAGCAATCTGAATGGGGTGGCATGTGTTTTAACTTTGGGAATATCATACTACCGACGGTATCAAAAGAGCGTGTCTTCCCAGTTCAGATGTTCTCTAAATCCGCTCAGCCTGCGACAACAAGTCGAGCAACGCGTTTAAAAATGTGCGATATCTTATGTGACCTTGGTTTATATTTACAGGTGCCGTTCTTCACTTTCAACACTAAGAATGACTCGATGTATACAGCACAAAAGTGCTGGGCAAAAAAGCGCTTTTAAATTAGTTTATGATAGCCGTCTTTTTTTTAAAAAAAAATATATGTCTAAAAGCCTACCAGGCCGAAGGCGCAGAGTGCTCCAACATAGGGTACAAGCACAGTTTTTGCTACAAAGTAAAAGAGGATGCCAAATGCAATTGATATCGGAAGGGCAGGGAGAGCTTTTTTATAAATGGCCAAAAGAAAGATAGTCGCGGTCAGGCCCATGAGGACCGCAATTGTGCAGCACACGGTAGTAATCCAGTCATACAACGCTTATGAGTTTCAGTTAGCATTAACCTTCGGGTAAATCCTTCCCTGCCGCCTTCTTGTACCTGCTCTTGCAATGAGGACACTGTAAAATACAAAATCGCCAAGACCTAATTTGAGCCCACTTCGCTCGACTATTTTCTCTTGCTCGTCAGGAATCTCACTGCTGGAGCCGTTACCACTCGTAACCATAACATACCGTCTTCCTCGTCTTGGCTAGAGTCGCCTGCCTCCGCGACGGTCGTGTCTTCCGTTTCTGTAGCTCCCGGTACCCGCCCAGGATCGTTTGTGGAGGCAAGAGTGGTGCAGTTTGAGTTGCGGCGCTGGGTTTGTACGAGAGTGAATTCTGCATTCAAATGATCCTCACGCGCAGTAGATGTAGTGGCGCTTGTTGCAGGAGTGACTGCATACGTATTCAGTGGGGCAATAGACGAGGTGGATGGTTCGCAATCCGTAGAAACTGTATAAGAGCTCTGAACCGAAGCTCCTGCCGTTGACAGCTTCCGTCCTACGTGACTAGGGGCCTGCGATACGTCGTCACTTGTAGCCATCATAAACCAGACTGCATTGACAGAATATAATAAAGCAGGGACTTCCCGTTGCTGCTTCCGTGAACTTTCGATCAGCAGCCGCAGCGGACCAAAGGGGCAAAGCACCGCAATTAGATCTATTCTCAAACACATCGGTCTTTGATAAGGTCCCTTGTGTTGAGTATCTGGAAATCGTTACTTCGTAAACTTACCCCAGACAGCCAACAAGCCCAGTAAGATCCAAGTCGTCCATTCCTCCAGTCCAGTCAATGAAAACGCCTACAAGAGAAAATAACAAAACTCAGGAGTCATATTGGCGCTGCTGCATCGTGATTGATAGGTTTATGTACCATCAACGAACTCATCACTGTCAGGTAAGCTTGCTGGAGCCAAAGTGGACCCTTCCAGAAAATAGAAACTAGGCCAACCACGGTGAAATTCCAAAGTGCAAAAACCATAGTGATATAATCCATTGGGATGGCGAACACTTGGATCAAATTACTATATGCACATATTAATACACCACGTATGGGTTCCTTCCTTTTATCAGCTCATCCAACTCACAGTAATAGGAGATATGTCATGAATCCAAGTAACAGCAGGACCACCATCATAAAGAATCCAACCAGTACCCTCATCCAGCCTTTACGGAATAGGAAGACAATCACAACAGTGATCACGATTATCTGCCCAATGATAATGAACGCATTGGCCAGCGAGTTTACTAATCCAGAGTGACTTTCGCTATTGCCATTATTCCCGTCGGAAGATGCCATGTTGTCATCGCTACTTGATATTATTATATAGCCAGGTCGGGTCGGACTATTATAGCGGACCAGTTAATGATTTTTCATTCTCCATTTCCAATCCTCTTGAGCATTGTTTATGGTTATAAATATGCATACCTATAGTCACTAGTATCATCGTAGGCCACCTTGACCCAGAAGATACTGAGGATAATACATGCAACGACAGGTTTGATTACAAAATATATCTGCTGCATGTAGAATTTCAGGTCGCCCTCGGAATCACCGTCTTCATCAATGTCAACTCGACCTTCATCATCAGGTGCTGGGCCCGCGTTTATGCCTCGCTGGCTGTTAAGATCTTCAAGGGGTATATTGTCTGCGGCAGTCGCAGTATCATCTTCGGCTTCTTTTGGGAGAGTGTATGGTCAGTACATATTTGAAGGTCGACTAGAGCTCTGATCTCTTCTTTTCATGCCCACCCCCTGAATACCTTGCCGCCGTGCTCGTTCAGCAAGTCGAGTCCGGCGAGCCAATTTGGTTGCCTCGCAGTCCTTGTGATGCGTCTGCTTCCAGTCGATCTTTTGACATTCAACGGAACAGTACCGCGGGCCAGAAAGACCGCACGATGAGCACATGAATGTGGCAGATTTTCGACATTGTATGCAGCCAATTTCACCGATCGGCTGAACCGGATTCGCGGTCACTGTTGTTTCATCGTTTACCATTTCATCATTGCTGTCCTTGCACAGGTTGGGCGAACTTTGTGTCATGGGGTCGTAGCGCTTCCACTTTTTTTTTTTTGGCGCCTGATTATAAAGATAATATATATCTGGGATAGGCAAAGGAAACGAGAGGAATGGGGTATATTATATTGTGGCTGAGGTGGTTGGTGAAAAGTTGGAGAAAGAAGGTACAGGAAACACGAGTAGTCTTCGGTTCAATTTGTGGCACAATGGGAAGGGAACGAAGAAGCCTTAAAACGGAAATTTGTACGTCGTATGGGTCACAGAGAGAGAGAGCACATTCACCAATTAATGCACGCGCTCTGCTGACCCTAAATCTTATCTGACCTGCATAACACCAGCTTTCACTTTTTTGATTTTACTTTTCCATATGTTCGAACATCCTTTCGCCGCTTTATGATCCCTGCAATGTGTACCCCCACACGGACCATTGAATGCTGATTCATCACCGAGATACAGAAGGATCTTCTTCAGTGCAACGAGCTGGGAAAAGAAACGTATCATACAGTAATTATTGGAGCTGTTAAAGTAGACATGGGTGCTGCATAATAGAGATTGCGAAGTAAAACAAATCATAACTTTTTATGCAATGCAAATCTATATGAACGCACATTAAATTGCAGTACAAGTGTGTTGCTGCCTAATTACTCTATGCCCCTTGCTCATGTCTTCTGTGCGCACGTGCGTTCGTAACCCGAGTGCCATATTCCCGGCAAGAATAGTGCCCTTCGTTGCCTGAGGATGCGGTAATAATAAGCAATGATACACCTTCTTTGATTGTTTTCGTCATAAAGCAGCTGTGGAAGACTAGGATGATATTGTCTTGGTTCATTCTGGTGCAGAATTATGTGACATGCATACAACATCGAGATTCAAAAGTTTACAAAAAAAACTTGCAAATGCGCCGGACGTATGATATATTCCTCCCCCCCCCAGAGGGTCCTTTATCCGTAATTATCGACATCATTTCATGGATCTTTTTCATCGATTAACGAGCGGCCATTATTAAATTGGGCATCATAAAATTTAGTGCTTGTTTTGTTTCTCTTCAGCTTCTTTTTGCGATTCAAGAAGTGCCTTTTGGTTTTTCCGCTTCTGGCGTTCCTCATATCTGAGTAAAAGAAAAGCAATGTCAGTCCAATAGCTTCCTTCCCATATCGAAAATATAATCGTTGTTGAACTCACAGGACACGGTTTTGAATGATGCGCTCAATGATCCCTTGCGTTGTTAGTGTAGAGTTGGGGTTTTCAATCTCGACATAGATTCCTCGTTCTTTTGGAAGCTACAAGGAGAATGAATGTGAGGAGGCTATTCTCGGATTTCACTCGCTGACAGCACCTTATATGGATCTTGGCCATCCAAGTCGACTTCAACTGTAGTTTTGCCATGCGCAACAAAGTCGACCTTGTATTCTTTGCTCAAGATATCCTCGGTCACACTGTACGGTGCACCAATGATAACCTCATCAACGTACTAATAATCAATTGTTTTCGCGTCAGATAAATATATCGCGCGCGCGCACAGAGAGACACAGATAGATCAAGAAAACGAAGTGAGAATTTACATACTCGACAAGCGAGAACGCTCAATGCACGTTCATGGAGGTTCATCAATGGATAGTTGGCTCCTTTGATCGCATTCACAGTCTATGATCGCACCGGGTCAGAACCTAATGACCTACGTTGCTCGGACCCATGGTGTCTCTCCTTTTTACCTGGTCATCGTGAATGCCAACAATCAAAAAGTCACCGAGAGCCTTGGCCCGTTTCAAGAACTCGATATGGCCAATATGAAAGAGGTCAAATGTGCCGTCGACATAAACGACCTTGTCGGTTTCTTTGGGTTCTCGGCCCTCCGAGAATTGAACGATACGCTTTGAGGTAGGCAAGCAGTGAGAAATGGTGGTTCGGCGTTGTTTTTTGCCGACTTCACTGAAGGAACCAAGTTCCTGTGCGCCAACGTTGGCAATCGACGACTCGTTACGTTTATGATGCTCACGGGTCATCAGCAGCATACGCCCGACAAGCTCGGTGGTCGAGACGCCTTGAGTGCGCTTGCATTCACGGTAAAGGCCGGCGTCTTTCACTGCCTGGTAGCAGTCAGTGCCGTCGGCCATGGTCGTGATATCATCGCCGTGCACGCAAAAATCAATATTGTGCTCTCTGAGGATCTCAACTGTCGTGTTGTAGGGCGCGTTGGGAACTACTTGATCCGCCCATTTGCAAGCAGCCACAGCCGCGTATCTAGAGGACAATTTTCGGTTTTCATACAACAACACACCTTTTCTTCTTTTCCGCCCGCGCCCTACCAACCTCTCCTCCTCCTTCATCACCGTCGGTCCCTTATTCTTGGCGATTTCTTCATCAGAATGCACTCCAACAACGAGCACATCTCCCATGGCTTTGGCCTACACCATTATGAACACCGACAATGTCAGGCTTATGATTGAATATGCTTAAACACGCAGCGCTGACCTGTCGAAGCGCATTGGCATGGCCGTAATGCATCATGTCAAAACAGCCGTCCACCCAGACTCTGCATTAATGAGTAACTCGGGTTATGGTAAAGAAAAAGGTTGAGCCTGCTGCTTTACCTGACAGGCTTTTTGCTTTTGTTATCGGTAGTCGTATTCATTATATAATAATTAGCGTTCTACACGCAGAGGAAGGAAAAAAATATAACAGCGTTGGTGGGCTTTTGGGTAATAAATTATTTACTGCCACCGAATAAGTGACGGGTCAAGTCTCCTGGCAAGTTTCAGCTGATGCTGTGCTATTGCTGTTTCCACCATATCCTTATCGATGCACACTTGAACTACTAGATCTGGCTTGTCTTCATCATTGTGATCCGCAGTACGAGAAATAGGCACCAAGTCTTTTTCCCAATACTTTAGCATACCCAGCCAACTCAGGGTAAAGATCACGTCGTCTGGGTGGATGCCAGTCTGGATGCTCAACTCTTGGATCGTGATTTTCCCAGTGAATTCGCGAAGTACTGACAGCAGAGCTGACGCCCAATAAGATCGGTAACCCAATGACCCGAGCGTAGAAAGTGGCTTTTCAGGAGAGCCAAGGACTCCTTCGCGTTTTGACAGTTCGTAACCTAGCAATCCCGCAACCATTAGACGGGGATACTCAGATCTTACAGAGGAACTTACTCAGTTCGATCAGCAACCGCCCATAGCCTTTCCGTTGATGTGATGGTAACGTCATGATACAAGCAAGGTTATAGTTATCATAAGATACTTTCTCCTACAGATCATTTCTGATCAGAAATGAGGTATATTGCATTGCCCAAATAAGTTTTACCTTTGAAAAGTATCCTACAAACAAGTCTATGGAGCGATCTTTTTCGGTTAGGACATAGAATGTGAAACCTTCAACGTCGTAATAAAGTGTTTTTGTCTCCAGAAAGAGCTTTGACAGTAAACATAAGTTCTGGCAGTAAAGCTGACCGAAACGAAGACCCAAATGTAAGTCATTATATCCGCATCGCTGATTCATCAACAAACCTTGTGTTCTCGCCCATCCACTTCATAGATCTTGTTTGGTCCTTCCTCATAAATCACCCGACCCGGAGGTCGCCGCTTCCTGCAGTGAATCTAGAAGGACAAGGGCAGATATGTTAGTTGTCACAAGCAGAACAAACGCGCTATGCCACGTTACCCTGTGCGCGCGTAGTTCACCGTCTTTGGCCATGTACTTTAAGCAATGCTCACAAATGAATATCTCGTCGATCTTTTCACCGAACTCGCTTGGAAAAGGAGAATAATACCACGCAGTGATCCTGTATCGTCCATATACAATTTGTTCAACATTACAGGGCCGATCTATAGAGGTGTCCTGGATCCCAGGACTTGCCATCCGTCGGCTGGGTGTGTGTCCAGGAGCGGACTACAAGCCATGTTGCGTGTGGGATATATATAAAATTAATGCAACCTTGACAGACGGTTATCGTGTAGACAGGGCATCCTTCTCGACGTACCTTGGTTGCTTTCACGATCCGCATATCGTCATCATCATCGGTCGTACTGCTCGTCTTCCGCTTCAAATTTTGGCGCATTGTATGTCGTGCTAAGAATAAGAAAAGACGTCAAGTCTGCCGCTCAATCTAGATACACTCCCGGATTGAACCATGTTCACATGCGCTCTCGACTCCATTGATGAACCAATTTATTAAAAAAAAATACCTTGATGAGCTCCATTGCCATCGTGCTGCTTTGACTGATGAGGTTGTATTTCTGATACCTTTGTTGCGTTCATAGAGGCCGCTTTCGGCCTAGGTAAGAGTAATCGCGGAGTAATGACCTTTTTGTCTTGAGTGACAAGCGCAATGGGAGCTACCCGGAGACCTGATTACGCGTTGTAGAGCAACGTGAGCTACTTAGCCTTACCTTCGTCATTCTCTTGAAACTCTTTGCTATCTATTCTTGATTGTCGGTTGCTCGTTCGGGCATCTGCGTAGGTTGGTGTTGCGTGTTCTGTGGCGGTTGAAGTCGATCGCGTCGTCGTATCGTCTTTCATGGGCAATTGTAAGAGTTAGATTTATCAACTGGAAAAAAAGGAAGAGGATCAAAGCAGAGTAGAAATAAGTTGGGGGGAAAGGAACGGGAGGAGAGAGAAAGGTTGACCATTGTCTGTCTTCTTTCACTGTACACCTCTTTTTTTTTTTTCCCTGTCGATTACCGAAACGCGGTGTTTAGGCTGCCCTGCGAAATTTTCGCCCTTTTTTTCAACCAATTCAAGCCCTTTGCTAGTTGGCCGGGTGGCAAGGAAAAGCACGCGTGTGTGAACTGAAGATGTCCTTACATACACGCCCTCATATATGACTTATCCGGAAAGAATGCAGCTTTTATGGAATATGATACAAAATGAAAAAGAGCCTGTCTTCTGTTTTCGATTTTTAGAAGGGTTTTGAGCATTTACGGTATTCAATCGTCTTGGTCAATGGGCACTGCATCTCTTGCCACGAAATAGGAATCATAGTGGCTCCTAAATGATCAATCACTGTCAGAATCTAGTGAACTCCCCCTTTTCAATATTATCGCTTCCTTACCTGCGACACTAGTAGCGAAGATGACTCCCAACTCGTTCTTTGCGGTTGACAAGTAGTATGATCGTGCATCGCCTAATGAAATCACCTCTGCACGCACAATGTCTCCAGGCCGGAACGAGTTGTAAATCTTGACTTTATCCTTCTCCACAGCGCGCACATCTTGAACACTTCATAAAGGTACAATCCACTCACTGTCAGTATCTTGTTTCATTTTGCTCCTCCCTTTTTACTACGCAGCTTACCGAACTGCGCCCAAAAAATCCTCCTTGCAAGGTGTATCACCAACAACCATAATAGCAATCACTGCCTGATGTGGTGCCACCCGAATCACTTTGCCTGTGATCTATCTAATTGATCAGCAGCTAGATTTGACCATTCCGAAGATATTCGCCACATACCACACTTCCAACTTCTGGCACAGCAGACTGTTCTTTTTCCCGTGAAACAGTCATTATAGGCAGCTAAAAAAAAGTATGTGTATGCCCAAATGTCAGCGGAGAGGTATATTACTTTGTCGTTGCAGTAGAAGAGATCGTTAAGCAATTGCTTTTCAAGTAATTTTACATTATGGTCATCTCCCGGGCTAACAGATCGATAGCCGACAACGCTTGCATATAGTAATCCACCGCGCTCGTAGGTGCCGGGACCGGCAATGTAGTCGCCTGCATAGCCTAATCGCTGGCCTGGTGTTACGACGCTAGGCTCCATTCTGTGTGTGTATATGTATGTGTATATATATATAAAGAGAAGCTGGAAAGCATTTTTCAACAGCGGATTTTGGATTTTTATAAACCCGGTAAAATAGACCACGGTTACGGTGATAACCCGGTGGATCATTCCGGACAATACACCATCTTCCTATGTGCAGATACGCAACTAACACTGACCAACACAGCGTCAAATTTTTAAAGCTGATGTTTGAGAACGCTACGGGTGCATTAGCCGCATTAAATCAGCTAGAAATGCACCTTTGTTCAGCGCAGCGAGGGGGATCGCAGAACCAGAAGGACGGTGGCACCAATTTAAAATGTTCGTAGACAATTGTAGCTAAAATGGACTTTGAGAGACAGCTTATCACTCCAGATTAACGCCAAAGCCTATCAATATGGGCACTTTGCATATCTTCAGTTATATTAATAGGTCCATTATCTATCAATGATCATATTCATCTCGTCCATTGGAGCCTTATGGAAGCCGAGATAGCGTCCAGCCACAGTTCCTTTGATTGGAGCATCAAATTACCTCGTCCTCTTCCTTTTCTTGACCGATATCCAATACGATACTGAGGTTGCTGTGTTTGTTTCTTGTCTTCGATACCATAAACGCTGCGGAAGCCCCATTCTTGGGCCATGCTATGATGCGCCTCTTGTTTGTATGAAACCCGGAGTCATCAAGAACAACGCTGTTTCTTATAAATTCAATATCTGTCATGTCCCATAGGGATCTACCAAGGCAAGGCGCTTTTAATGAATCAGCAGATCGTCGACTTGGATACTTTCAGCCACTCAGGTCGACTGAGCAATTGTTCCATAAGTTCCGCGACGACAATGAATGTATTCTCATATGCATTTTAAAAGTAGAACACTTTAGCCTTCATTAAGAAATGGGAGTTTCTACGCGCACAAAATAAAAAGAAAAGTTGGGTAGATCGAGAAGCCACTCCGCACACAACCTCACGCACAGAAACGATGGTTCTTATATTGCATCAAGAGGATAACATACCAATGCCGTAACGTCAAAAGCACTGTCAAGACTCATGCAAATATGACGCCCTGTACGAGGTTACATATCTGGCAACTTACCAAGGCTGTTTCGTGCGATGGGCAATCGCTTTTATCTCCCCCGAGCCATGGTATGTAGAACCATCTGCGCCCCTCTGCAAAGTACGTATTGCTGTCGATGGTTTCCTGGAGAAGGTGTGTATCTCATGAATATATACACCTTCCTGCAGGATTCTGTGTCAATTCAGAAGCAGCTCCCTCACTTGCTATCTATTTCCCGCTTGAACTGAGAAAGTCAATAAAGGGTGAGTGAAGGCCAATGTAGGTGAAATAAAAAATTAGAACTAGAAAGCTGATAAGTGCAAGACGTGCAGAACTGATGTCATTCACTGCGATAAAAGAAAACGAATCGCCAGCACCTGCATATGAACATGAGCATAAACATGATGAGCGTACACATGAACGTGAGCATTCACATGACCCAATCAAATAGTCAGTGTTTGCTTAACCCAGAAAGTGAGTACGCATATTTAGTAAAATAATGTCGCACGAAACTATTACCGATGTCGCGTAAATAAAAGAGGCCGTAGACATACCCGCTGATCAACAGAAACGTCAGCATCCTTCTTATTCTTTAGCTTACCCCGAAGGTAGCTAGGTCTGCCATTGCGGTAACAACGGCGGAAGGATTGGAGGAAGGATCGAGGACGGACGACGACGGATCGACGACAACATCAAAGGCAAAGACATCGGGGGGAAGCAGGCGAAGTCAAAAACACCTCGACGAAGCAAATTGTGGGAGACCTGCGCCGATGCAGCCAAACCACCGTCCCACCCAGCACCCATATCCCCCCCCTCTCGAGGCACTTGAGTTAGGCTGATGTAGTTATCTACAGAGGATCCGGAACATTAGAAGATGGCAGAATGGGAAAAGAGTAACCTAATGCCTTTACTTTGCTCTTGACCACTGACCAACACTGCTCATCGGATTGAGTTCAGACGAGTATCGTGGAAGCTAAGTACATTGTTATCCTCGGCCTCATGGATAGGTGCATTATCCATTACCAAATAATGACCCTTCATATGTTCATACTTATCCATATCGTCCATCGTAGCCTTAAGGAAGCCGAGCTAATGTTCACTTACAGTTCCTCTGCTCGCAACTTCAGACTAACCTGCCCTCTTTCTTTTCTTAGTTGGTGGCTGCTGGAGTCTCAAGCTACATTGAATGATCCCTGATGCTGAGATTGCTCCCAACATTGGTTGTCTTTGCTCTTGTCTTTGGTATACTGTAACCACTGCAGGAGTCCGACTCTTGGACCATGCATGCTGCATTTCACGTTAATATGGAATCCAGACGCATCAGGAAAAACGCAGCTTTTTCTAAAGTCGATGTCGGTCCTATCCCATCCGCGCACCCAGTCAAGGCGCTCTTGGATCTTCACACCATTATTCCTGTCTACAGGCCGAAACCGACTCCTTTTCAATGACAAGTTGCATTCGTTTTCCATAAATCGATGGAGCATCGTTTTAGATACTTTGAATCCCTCAAATCGTTGGAGCACTTGCTCCATCAGCTGCTCTAGGACAATGGGATGGATTCTCATCAATACATTCTAAAATAACGCTCCTATGCTCTTCCTTGAGAATTCGCCAACAACCCCTGGCTTTAGATTTCTTACAGATGCTGACAGGGTCCTTCTCGCACTGTAATTACCATTGCTGGGACGAATGAACATGGATTCCTAGCAGCTGATGCACTCAAGACCTTCTCAAACATCCATTTGAAAAATCAGACCTTGTGTTGGTCCGTGTACGCTGTGTAACTGCGCTTGATCGCCGCTTCTTTCATCCGAATGTCTGTATCCTTTCGCTTGGAAATGTATGTGGTGGTAAGACCAGAATTATCTCTGCAAGGCATGCTACGCAGATATTCAGTGCAAGAACAAGCAGATTGCAAAGAGTAGATTTTTTCATCGCCAACGTAGTCCCTAGGTTCAGGATAGCCATGCCCATCAATGGCAAGACATGACCATCGTAAAAAAACCGATCATTTCAGAATGTAAAAGTGTATAAAGGTGTGGTGGTTTAGTTGTTTTTTATGGTGGACAGTTAGAATACGATGAGACTCTTGGATGTCTTTTATTCGAATGAAATTGGAATTAAGATCCTCCATCGCTGCACATTTATCTACTATTTAATGATTTATGGAAGAGGTCCTAATTAGGTCAACTGGATACTCCGTCTTACACAGGTACTCAGAGATGGTAGCACTATTACAGATAAGGTGCTTGTGTGTGTATCAGTGACCTCTATCATAGACTATGTGTCCTTGTTCCTTTCAGACCATCCTCACGTCGGTAAAACCTCATAAAAACCCAGTGGGAGAAAAATAGCGGGAAAAAGACTGTGGAAATGGATCTGGTTATAACGCAGCGTCATGGATCCTTCAATCCGTAATCACCTACGCGACAAAAGGGAAAGAGTCAAAAGGAAGACATGGATCTGTCAAGTTTTTTTTTGTGCGACATGTTTCCTTGTATGCATGTGACATTCGATTTGTCATCAAGTGTATCCTGGGCATAACGCGTTTTTATTTTGTGATTCTGCGACTTCAGAATTACCAGGGTACTACTTAGTTTCGGAAAATGGTGTATGCTCGGGGAAGTAATGATGGTATAAAAAGGTATTGTACATTGTGAAATATCTTTCAGTGTGGATACCAAACTATCTTCTTCCTGGCACATAACCCCCCTTCATAATGATGTTCGTCATATAGGATGATTTGATGTGGTTGGAACCAAAGCTATCACCATAGCAGGTGGCAACTGTAATGTAAGGGGGTGTCCTGTCATTTTAGTTACACATACGCGATCTGGACTCGAGCGTTGCCACGGAAGATGGCGATGGTAATAACGAAAAAAGGAGTTAATCCGTACCTTCTTTTTTATCCTCTCTCACGTAGACCCTAACTAAAACGGCAATCCAGTCGCATTCTCCCAAAAATATCCTTGTGCAGCACAATCACCACAAATATTTTTGGTGCCTTAATCTTGCATGTCGCATAAAAAGCTATAGAAATTTGACATTTGTGGTTCTATCGCTAAACGAAGGAGTTGTTGATACACCCAATTCGACTGCAACTTGCTATTTCCACATGCAATGTGCGTACGGAGGTTCCTATCTAGTATGTTAATTTAACACGCATATGGAGCTTACCCAACATAATCGTGCGTAGATCGAGATGGATCATTTTTGCTATAGGTATTAGATGCTGTGGGAATATCTTCCCATACAAAAGCTTTCAATGATATGCACAAAATATCGAACGGGCTTTACCTTGGAAAACTGAAGGGTTCCACAAGCACATGTTGCATCTGTTGACTTCTTTTGGATCCACACATATGCCTGATAAATTTGTACGTATGGCTTCATGACGCTCGTCTTCAATTTACTGAGCACCGTGTTGCAGCGATTGAGCATGAGCGCTTATCCTTGACTCGAGGAGCAGAAATTCCCGCCATTCCTGTTTTTAAAATCCAACAAACAGGAGCATCCTCGTAAATTTTTATAAGCTGCATCTGGATGATTATTTGTCCTGATTGACATCAGTTCACAACTTTCTTCGAGGAGCGCGCGTAGAAGCTTTATTGTTACGTTGCTTATTAACTATTTTTGGAAACACTTCTGCTGTAATAATTTTCCCAAGCCTGACTTGTGTGCGTGAATTCCCCCGGCTAAGCGTTTTTTATTTTCATTTCTTTCTTCCTCTTTCATAATCTTCGAACAAAGATGCCCGAGCGTCAGTCAAAAGCCACCCAGGGCCGCCATGAGCGCATGTTACTCGAACTCCTTAAGCTTCCTGGAAACGATCGCTGTGCAGACTGCAATTCAAGAAGTAGGAAGAGGACATTGTCTTTTTGTTATCTTCGAGCATCATCTCAGTAGGCTTTCCCCCCTTTTCTACACCAGATCCCCGATGGGCATCCTATTCGCTTGGCATCTTTTTGTGCATTCGATGCGCAGGCCTTCATCGAAAGATGGGCACCCACGTCTCCCGCGTAAAATCCATAACCATGGATGAATGGTCTCTTGAGCAGATTGATGTACGGAAGAAAAAAAAAAAAAGACAATTTAGAGATGTCGATTTAACAGTAATGGGCTCTTAATATACAGATGATGCGTAAAGGAGGCGGTAATGACAAGGTGAATCTTACTGTAAATCCCCATCCAGACAGGAATACCATACCGGTCGGAGACGATGAAGGCGATCGGTGAGTAGACACTTGAATATTGCAAAAGGAAGGATGCTCATGTCAGAGTAAAGAGCCCTGGAGCGCTTTATTCGAAACAAATGGGAGAAGCGGGCGTTTGTTACCAAGCCTGTTATTGCACCACCAGTAAGTGTTGGGTGCTCGAGCCGAGAGATAAAAGACAATTATGTAAAAAAAAACCATCTCTGCTATTATAATAGCCTGTGCCTTCCCCAAAAATTCCCGCACCAGCTCAAAACTACCCTAAACGCTCATCTTCAGTGCCTGTGGTAATCCGTGACCAGGAAGAGTACTCGGCCTCAATGGGGAAGTTATTTGAGATGGGCTTCAGAGACACTGAGCGAAATCGCCAGGTCCTGCGACATACAAAAGGAAACGTGTCAGCTGCAGTTGATATCCTCTCACGGCTTCCAAATGCTCAACGTTCAATTATCAACAGCAATACCAACAATAATCAACCAATTACCCTAGAGGACAAGCTGTTGAGACTGAATGTGCTTGGATTCACCAACGTTGCTGCTAATCAGGATGCCCTGCGCCGATCGGGCGGCAACTACGAGGTTGCCATAAGCATTTTGGAGGGTCAAAAAAAGCAGCAGCAGCAGCAACGTGCATCCGAGATTCTTCCTGCCTTTAGTAATAGCTCATCATCTTCCGACAATAAGCTTGCTGGACGAGCTCAAAATGTACTTGAACGTCAAACGCATACCTTATCAGGCGGAAAAACCGGGATTCTTTTGGATCTAGAGTCAACAACAACGACAGCAGCAACAGCAGCAGCAACAGCGACGAATATCAACCCTTTTCACATATCATCACAGCCTACCGAACAGCAACAGCAACAGCAACAGCAACCGTCTTTCTTTTCACAACCTACCACTAACCCATTCGGGCAGACCTCGTCTCCAGGCATGACCGTATCATCTTCTACACCTTCAAGTACGATGGCAACAAGAGATAACGTGATTTTTCAGTCAACAATTTTTAATCTCTGTTCCTCTTTTCAGTAGTATTTAATACTTTTTCCCAAAGTCAACAACAGGCCTCACCTGCCTTCAGCAATGTACCCTTACAGCCTCAGTTGACAGGCATGCCCTCTCCAGCGCAAAATACATTCATGCAGCCACAGATGACCGGTATGCCACTATCAGGCGTCGGTGGCGCTGTACAGCCTCAGGTTACAGGCATGCCCGTTGCGAATAACAACCCGTTCTCTCAAATGACAAGCGCATCGCCTTCTATTACCAAGTCTCAATCATTCTCAGAACGCCACCAGATGCCACAGAGGGCGAACACAGCACCTGATTTCCTGATGTTCCTACAGCAACAACAGTCGCCTTTCACCACTGCTGCCCCTCTTGCCCACCAACAGATACCCCAGCAACAGCAACAACAACATCCTTCTCTCGTTACATCCGCCGGTTTCACTAGTATGGTATCTTCCCAACCCAACACCGGCTTCATACCCACTGCTACAACTGGTGCAAATGCCAACAACTGGACAAGTACCTTCTTCTAGAGGGAATTATGTAAACAGCTGTTGTTATTTGGTTTTCTACGGGAGTTTTGTGGTCCTTATCTCTCTCTTTTCTTTATAAAGCATGTTGACGATGAAAACTCTTCTTGCACATTGTTGATCTATGCATCTCCGCAAAAAAAAAGTCTCATGGTACCTGATTCAAAGTGTTTGCCTTTTAACCTTACGATTCTTTTTCCTTCCATATCTATTCACCATTCTGAAATAATAATTAATTTCTATACGGAGGTGGATAGGACCATGTTGTTACTGAGAATGGCTCTCCTCGAGCGTGTGAACTATTTCATTGATGAGAAGACATACCCTATTTTCCAAAATCAAAGTCGCACGCTGCCAGTTCTAAAGTCTCAAGATCACAAAAAATAAAATCGCGTTTTGCCCAGAACAGGCATGATGACAAATCGTCTTTTTGAGTCTTTCTCTTTATACACTTTTTCATTTCTGAAATAAGCAATCTATTTTTTTTTTTTTACCAAGATGGTCGAGATCATGTCGTTGATGGGCATGGCTAACCTGAACCTAGTGACTACGTTGGTGATGAAAAAATGTACTCTTTGCAATCTGCTTGTTCTTGCACTGGATATCTGCGTAACATGCCTTGCAGAGATAATTCTGGTCTTACCACCGCACACATTTCCAAGCGAAAGGACACAGACATTCGGATGAAAGAAGCGGCGATCAAGCGCAGTTACACAGTGTACACGGACCAACACAAGGTCTGATTTTTCAAATGGATGTTTGAGAAGGTCTTGAGTGCATCAGCTGCTAGGCATCCATGTTCATTCGTCCCAGCAATGGTAATTACAATACGAGAAGGACCCTGTCAGCATCTGTAAGAAATCTAAAGCCAGGGGTTGTTGGCGAATTCTCAAGGAAGAGCATAGGAGCGTTATTTTAGAATGTATTGATGAGAATCCATCCCATCGTCCTAGAGCAGCCGATGGAGCAAGTGCTCCAACGATTTGAGGGATTCAAAGTATCTAAAACGATGCTCCATCGATTTATGGAAAACGAATGCAACTTGTCATTGAAAAGGAGTCGGTTTCGGCCTGTAGACAGGAATAATGGTGTGAAGATCCAAGAGCGCCTTGACTGGGTGCGCGGATGGGATAGGACCGACATCGACTTTAGAAAAAGCTGCGTTTTTCCTGATGCGTCTGGATTCCATATTAACGTGAAATGCAGCATGGCATGGTCCAAGAGTCGGACTCCTGCAGTGGTCAGAATACCAAAGACAGAGCAAAGACAAGAGCAAAGACAACCACAATCTTGGGAGCAATCTCAGCATCAGGGATCATTCAATGTAGCTTGAGACTCCAGCAGCCACCAACTAAGAAAAGAAAGAGGGCAGGTTAGTCTGAAGTTGCGAGCAGAGGAACTGTAAGTGGAAATTATCTCGGCTTCCTTAAGGCCACGATGGACGAGATGGATAAGTATGAACATATGAAGGGTCATTGTTTGGTAATGGATAATGCACCTATCCATGAGGCCGAGGATAACAATGTACTTAGCTTCCACGATACTCGTCTGAACTCAATCCGATGAGCAGTGTTGGTCAGTGGTCAAGAGCAAAGTAAAGGCAATAGGTTACTCTTTTCCCATTCTGCCATCTTCTAATGTTCCGGATCCTCTGTAGATAACTACATCAGCCTAACTCAAGTGCCTCGAGAGGAGGGGGGATATGGGTGCTGGGTGGGACGGTGGTTTGGCTGCGTCGGCGCAGGTCTCCCACAATTTGCTTCGTCGAGGTGTTTTTGACTTCGCCTGCTTCCCCCCGATGTCTTTGCCTTTGATGTTGTCGTCGATCCGTCGTCGTCCGTCCTCGATCCTTCCTCCAATCCTTCCGCTGTTGTTACCGCAATGGCAGAGCTAGCTACCTTCGGGATACGTTAAAAAATAAGAAGGATGCTGACATTTTCTGTGGACTACCGGGTCTGCGTCCGGTCTTGTTTATGCATGCGACAAGTCTTATGTTTTTTATGCAATGTTATCCCCCCTTACGAAATTTATTTTTTGATAATAAAGTGCCGAGTATGTCCCATGTAGACTGGGCACTATTTTTATACAATCATGTGATGTGGGTAATCCTTTGTCTATACCTGTAAAAAATGTGTAGCCAACAGAACTAGTACGCAACTCTAACGTTATCACGTATCAGATTGAGGATCCGCACTGGAATCCCTATATTCTATAAAGTTACATGGTAATAAGAAAGAATGAGCGTAAAAATGTATGAAGCACTTTCATATGAGGGGAACCCGATACTAGCGCAGTCCCCGTAAGGAATATGCAAGAAATAAAAGGAGAAACAATTGCAATAGAATGGTTTAGATTAGTTGATGACATTGAGGGACTGTTGGTGAACCAATTCACTGTATACACCGTCCAAAGCAAGCAGCTCCCAGTGAGTTCCTTGTTCAGCAACACGACCGTCCTTGACAACGCAAATCAAATCGGCATTCTATAAAGAAAGAAAGAGGAAGACCCTCTGAGCACCAACACATTCAGCGTCTGCGCAGGTCTCTTACCTGAATAGTGGACAACCGATGAGCAATGGTGATCGTCGTCCGGCCACCCTCGCTGAGCACCTTATCCAGAGCTGCTTGAACAAGCTTTTCAGACTCCGAATCCAAAGCGGATGTCGCCTCATCGAGCAGAAGCACCTTGGGTTTTCTGATCCAGGCGCGGGCAATGGCAATGCGTTGTTTTTGGCCACCTGATAGCTGAGAACCCTTGTCGCCTGCACGGGTATTGTAACCCTCTGGAAGGCTGGCAATGAAGTTGTGGATATTGGCCGCCTTGCATGCTTCCTCGATGCGTTCCTGAGACACGTCTTCCTCTTCGATTCCAAACTTGATATTATCTCGGATGGTCATATCGAAAAGGACCGGTTCTTGCCCGACCCAAGCAATGTGGCTGCGCAAATTACCGAGAGTATATGTGTTGACATTTCTGTCGTCGAGACGTACGGCGCCTGAGAGGGGGTCATACCACCGTAACAGCATGCCGATGGTGGTCGATTTGCCGCAGCCTGACGGACCGACGAGTGCGATCGACATATTGGCTTTTCCGTACAAATCAAAGTCACCCGAGAAGATATTTTGATCCGGACGTGCAGGATAAGCAAATGATATGTTTTCGAAACTGATGTCACCGTTCACCTTGGCAGGCTCGATGCCTTCGAGATCCGGGTCAATGGTGGGTTTGCGGTCGAGTACATCAAAGGCAGAGACCGCTGCGAATTTGGCCTTTGTATAGGTAGCAGTGAATGTGCTAGAGCGACCGACATTTGTGGCTGTCATCACGATCGCCATGAGAGCGGTGAACATTTGGTTAAAAGTGATCCAACCATTCTGAATTAGACGCACACCCGCGTAAAAGGCAATCGCGTTCGTAAACAGACTAAATCCGCGGGAGAAGGCGTAGCCGAAGGAAGCATGGATGGCTTTGCGCATCGAAAGTCTATGGGAGTATTCCGTTGCATGTTTGTACTTGGCCTCGAACTGCTCCTGCTTGTTAAGCGAGGCGATCGTACGGATCTCCTTGATGGCTTCGCCAGCGACCTCGCCGCTCTGAGCGTTAGCGCGTTTGGTCTTATCCTCAAAACCACTGCGAGCTTTGCTTTCAGAATAGTTGGCAAAGATAATGAACGGGCTTACGGTCATAATGATGAGTGTCAGAAGCCAACTGTATGAGAACGCAATGACCAATCCTAACGAAAAAAAAAATCAGGTTCTATGCCTAGAAAGTCCAGCCGGTTGTCACTCAAACTTACCAACAACAGCTGTGACAATCACCTGGATAAAATCACCCCAGACTTTGGTCACGAGCTCATTTACATTCTTGGCATCCACTGCAAGTTTCGAAGTAAGTGCACCCATGCTGTTCTCTTCCCGGTCAAAATAGCCAACTTCTTGGCGCATGTATGCCCGGAAAATCTTGATACGCAAGCGATCAGTGTAGCGCTCACCAGCAACCTCAAATGCAACATTTTGCGCACCAAACGAGAGGAAGGAGACGATACCTATCACCAGGAATAAGAAGGCATAAAGATTGGTGCCCTGGACAGGGCCTTTTTGAATTTCGTCGACTTTGGATTGGTCGGTAAGGATGACGATCACTTGCGAGAAGACAAGTGCATAGCAAGGGAAAATGGCACCTGCCACAGTAGCACCCATGCATCCCAGTGCCATAAAGGGCCATTCGGGACGCATGTCCCTGATAATCTGCAGGATAGGTACCTTTTGAGCCGCATTGGCCTTCTTGAGCGCCTTTTCCATGCGAATCTTATGATCAAACGCGTCAATGGAAGCCCCAGTCGTGACACGTCTGATGACCTTCCCGCCATCGTCGATGTGGATCTCAAAAGATTCGCTTTTTTCGGCACTGTTTACCACTTCCTTAGTCTCCTGCCTTTCGAGCTCAAGTAATGCGTGGGTCTCTTGGGTTTCTGGCGGGTTAGTTTCATCACGTTCGGTGGAAATCTCCTGCTTGCGTACGAGATCGGCGTATAAGCCTCCGAGAGCGATGAGTTCCGCGTGAGTACCTTGTTCTACCAAGTCGCCATGATCCATTACTACGATCAAGTCAGCATTGCGAATGGTCGACAGGCGGTGGGCGATGACTATGGTTGTACGATCGGCGGCGGCGGCATCAAGAGCACGTTGCACTAGACGCTCAGACTGAGTGTCGAGAGCAGAGGTCGCCTAGTGAAGAACAGAACACCAGATGAGATGTCAGCGCTTGCAGACCAAAGAAAAGAAAGAATCATTACCTCATCAAGCAGGAGAATAGTCGGATTCTTCAGGATAGCACGGGCGATAGCAATGCGTTGCTTTTGACCGCCGGAAAGCATACCGCCATGCTCCCCAACTAAGGTATTATAGCCTTTGGGTAATTGACTGATAAAAGTGTGGCAATTGGCCTTTTTGCAAGCTTCCTCTAGATCATCCTGGGAAACCTTGTGAGGATCGACGACACCCATAAGGAGATTCTGGCGAATGGACATGTTGAACAAGACTGGTTCTTGCCCCACCACACCGATTTGCTGACGAAGCCAACCAATATTGTAATCCTTAATATCGCAACCGTCAAGGAGGACTTTGCCTTCGAGGGGATCGTAGAAGCGTTGTAATAGCTGAATCGATGTCGATTTTCCTGAGCCGGATGGGCCAACGAACGCAACGGTCATGCCGGGCTTGATTTTAAGTGAAAGCTTCTTAAGGATAATCAGATCAGGACGTGTCGGGTATCTGAAGCGGACTGCATCAAACTCGATGTGGCCCTCAAGATGGGCTGGTACTTTGCCCTCGGTGGAATCAGGGTCGATGTCAGGAACACGGTCGATTGTCTCGTAGATGGAATAGGCCGCGCCGCAGGCGCTGGACACGGCAGACATGTTGGGCGAGAGCTGAAGTAATGCGAAGGAACCCATCATCATTGCCATGAAGACAACAAGGACGCTTGCACCATCAGTTTCGCCTTTTTTAACCAAGCCGGAGCCGAACCAGAACGCCAAGCTGTAGGTTAAAAAGAGAGTGCCCATCATGGTTGCATGCCCAAGACCAGCCACCATGCCTCGCTTAATTCCAGCTTTGCGTGCCTTAACGAGCTTGTTTTCAAAGAGCCGAGCGAAGCGCTCCTGGAGCGAGAAGCTATACACTGTACGAAGGCCGGAAAAAACCTGCTCGGCGATAGCACCAGCGTCGGCATAGGATGTTTGGGCATTAGCAGTGTATTTCCTGATTAATATTCCCATAGTGACACCACTGCCAACAGTAATGGGAACAGTAGCTAAGATTACGAGGGCCATCTTCCAGCCTTTCACAAAAGCAACAATGTAGCCGCTAATGAACTGCGCAATGCACATAATAAAAATGCCAAATTTCTCGGAAATGCCATCTTGGATGGTTTGCGTATCGGCAGACAATCGGGTATTCAATGATCCTTCCTCCGCCTTGTCAAACCAGCTCATGTCTTGGCGGAGAACGGCGTGTAGATAGCTGAGGCGAATCCGCCGCGTTTGATTCTCGCCAGTAATGATCCAAAAGCTGTTGGCCATGTATGAACCTACCGTGACCGCCACGCCAAGGTAGACCATGAGCAGAATTAAAGGCCTTACTTGATCCATTAACCCGCCGGTGCCTTGCACGGAAACTGTGCCAAGATTCCGGAGCACGTCACCAAAAATAATAATGGACACCGGAAGAATTGCACCAGAGAAAATCGAGCCAAGAATTGCAAAGAAGATCATGATTCGGTCGCGCGGTGTCGAGAAGCGGAACAGCTTGATGATCGAGACTGCCTCCTTCTTTTTCTTCTTCTTAACCTTTGGATCGCCAGAAGACTCTGTCTCTCGTAATTCTGCCGCAGCTGCAGCTTGTTGTGCCTTGGCAATTTCAAGGAATTCGAGATCTTTTTCGTTTGGAGCATCGATTGGGGTATCGGGTGGAGTAGCCGTAAGTGATGAGTGGTTGTCATCCAGCCTTTTATCGTCCATTTTGTTCATGGGATATCGTATAGAAAGAAGACAAAAGCGAGAGTCGTTATGGCTTAAGGGATGAGTTACGGGTTTAAATAGACGTGTGTCAATGACCAGAGCTCCTCTCGACGAAATATAGCAATTCCTTGGCGGACGTCAGCGTGTCACAGATCGTTCTGTATTAAGTAGGTCCACGCAAAAGGACGTTCGAATCCCTTTTTTTTTCTTTTTCAAAGAGCAGAAGAAAGGGAAAATTTCGGTTCCGGATAAATATCGGGCAGCCAAAAATTACATGCCAGCTGACACCACCCCCCTCCAATGTAACTGTGACGCATGCCTTAAATGGACAATTTTCGTTCTTTAGGACTGGTCGGTATTCTTCTGCTTCCGAAGACTCGGAAATGACATCCATTGAATAAAGAGCGTGCATTCTTTCTATTCCGGAATGAAATCATGATGTCCAGCTTTGCCTTGGAAAGCGGTTTCCGTCAATATTTTCGATGTTTGGCACCTGGGATCAGGTAGGGTTGCGTAAGTCACAAACGCCGACCGCTGCTGCGGTTCGGATCCAAGGTTTCGCTTTTGGGAAAATTTAAATTGCGCCCCAGTAGAGAGCAGGAAGATCCTATCTGATTCAAGGCATCTATCTACTTATCCTGTTTTTAAGCTCGAACCATAAAATGAGCTGCTTCGTTTGACACTTCGCATTTGCGCTTAAACCAGATGTTTAGAGCTGGCGGTGGTGGTGAATGGAAAATGCACTTGTCACCTATAATTGGATTTTCGCCTTTGCGGATGCTTGCATTGTCCCAGGGCAAAGCAACTATTTTCAGGCCTTTTGTTCCAGTGTACCAACCATGATCCTGCTTGGGCTAGATACTTGTACTTACAATTGGTAGCTCCCTCTAGATCGCATCGCGCGTCAGGGAAGCGAATTATTCTCATTATATGCTGTAGTCACTTTCCGCACGGTGTAAATGCTTTCCGAGCACATTCAGATGCTTATTGAATATATAGAATGAAAAGAAATCCATAGCTGGTTTGCCTTTCCCTTTTATAATAATCTTTTTGAAGCCAAAGCATTCATTTTCAGATGCTCGTCCGATATGTGTGCATGTGTGCGTGCGTGTGTGTGTGTGTGTGTGCGTGTGTGTGCGTGTGTGTGCGTGTGTGTGCGCGTGTGTTACGTATAAGCTTTTAGCGAGAAGATCCTTGAAGCAATCGTACAGCAGTAAAATGTTCGAGATCTAGGATTTGTCACAGAACAGACGGTATTTTTTTGGCTTACTAAGTTAGCCTTCTATCTAAGCAAGTATCAAGCTTTGCCAGTAGAGTATCTATAAGAACTTTATTGCTGGCCATCTGGACTTTTTTTTTCATTTCAGACCTTCTTGGACCAAAAGCTGCTCCTATTCGAGCTTGATACTACAAACGGATCATGGTTGTTTCATCGGATCCAGCTCTGGCGACTGAGAAGGAAGATACACATTGTTTATGGGAGGGATTGAAGGAAGTAGCGAGTGATCTTCTCAACCTATCTGCTATTGCCTGCTCTCTTAACGCCTTTTGGAGGGAATGTAGCATCCGCTACCATGGCGAATCACTCATTAACCGACGCGCAAGATAATAATGATAACGATCAAGATCAAGACCGTATTTTCGGCGACAATATTCTATATCAGATTCACTTTTCCTGTACGACGATCTGTCGTATGTATCACCAGTTATTGTCCAGCTATGCACTGCTACAGTACTTCAGAAACAAGGATGCACGATGGCGTTGGGGATCCCCACGTTGCATTATGATAGTCATTGTTCTTCTCGTCGCGTTCGCGCTTCCTCCAGGCTGTATGTCAAGACGCTCTATTTAAGCACTCAGTACAACGGTGCATGGTATGTACTCTTACACTTGGTCTCTATGCAATGAAAGCATTAACCCTGGTCCTTTCTTCACTGGTCAGATCGTTCCTAGTCCTCTACCATATATTAAGTTGCGGGAATATTATGTAATCCTTTGGCCAGGGCATTATGTATGTGGTGGCACCTTTATGGATGAAGCTTCTACCATCCAAACACCATTTCCCATCGGTCCGAAGTCTATATAGTCAATCTTCCCCGCAGTTCTGCTATATACGCGCTGAGTATACGAATCCTGGTGTCTTTCCAAATATTTTGTCTTACGATGAAGTCTTTTACCATGGCTTCTAGTGTGTCGATAGCATCCGCAGCCATTACAACACATTCTGTGAAGTTCCCTCTATGCCCCATACGTAAGATAGCTTCCCAGTGTAGAGCAGGGTTCCGCCATACATAAATTAGTAAGAAGCAGTGACTTGAAATAAAAAATAATTCTGGTCTTCTCCATCTGATGGAGCATTTTTGCTCACGAAACTGACGGATCCAGGACCCGTCTTTGTCCAATTACGTATGTTGGTTATGCTTACCATTGCTTAATTTTCTAGCCAATATATAGCTGAACCCTTGATGGAGGTCATCCGGGACGGCACCAATAAGACCAAAATGGTTGCTAATTATCACCATCACTCTACGAGATTGTATTATGAAAGAGCTTGTAGTCTATTTTATTTTGCAAGTGTCGTACGTATTGGTATCCTTTCTATAGCTTATTGATTCTATACCACTACTGTGATTCCGGAGGTTGCAGGATCGTCTGGGACAAGTTGCGGATATTGGGATCATAATGATCTTTGTAAAGGAATAGCTCATACAGACTCGTGCCAAAGGGATTACAAAGGTCGGGATCTTGAAGGTAGGGCATGTACACACCACTTGCAGCACGGTCCTCCGATTGCACAAGCGCATCTAACCGATTGTCTCTCTATCATCCCATCATGAGTATTAAAGTCATACTGTATACTTTGTGTACTCTAACTTACAGCAATTAGACGTTTCATCATCTGGAGACAGTTTGAAGCAGTCCTCGTGGGCATGTTGAGTGCAATAATAGAGAATCTTTTGATAAACGCCGCCATCCGATCGATGGGCACCTGTCGCTTTTTGATAAACATCAACTCCAAACCTCGCACAAGCATTTCTGCCTCGGATGCATACTCCGGATTGAGTTTGTGCTCGACGTTATAATGGAATGCTGCCTCAAACATGATCTCATATAAAGCAGAATAGTACTCTTTGAGGTCATACGTGACAAATGCCTCCCCTATTAATCGTTCCATCCCAGTCAGTTTCTCATTGTCCTTTTTTTCCTTTTGGTCATGCATATATTATACCTTGTCCAGAAAGTAGCTCAAATGCTGTGATGATACAAAGAAGACGCTTTCGCGTGCCAGCCCCTGCAGCGCCCTTGCTGGTGGCATCATCAAGGCTGTCGAGGACTGCTTTCAGTGCAGCCAACAAATCATCAAAAAAGTCGACGCTAATCAAGTGGGCAAATCTATGAATCGTACCTCCGCTAGTCAGCAAATTTCCGTGTGTTTCAATCTTTCTGTATGCTTACTTTCCAAGTCCCTGTAGCACTGCAGGAAGCAGAGGTGAAGTAGGCTGTTTCTTCAGAATGCGGAAGTAAAAGGCAAAGATCAACTTGAGCGTCTCGGTGTGCTAAAGAAAGCAAGAGCTAAAGTAAGTATTCACTTTGATACAGCCTTTGTTCACTTACGGTTTTTTCCCTCTCTTCCTTGTCGACAATTTCTTCGGCTTCCTTGAACTCTTTCTCAATCTCTTTTGTCTCCTTGAGTGCTTTGCGCGCCTTCTTGTTCAGGAATTGCTTCTTTGTTTTCTTGCCCTTGGCATCTGCGCTGCCAGATTGTTTACTTAACTCTGGCATGAGCTCGTCCTTGAGACGAAGATGCAAGAAAGTATTGATCACTTTCTCGTGCACCTGATAATGTTTTGATTTGATCATGCGCGTCATCATGATCACTGCATCGAGTGACACGCGCCCCGTGTCATCGTTCTCGAAGACATCAACGATGGCTTTGTAGCATAATTCCGACGTCTTTGCAGGATTTAGGTCAATTGCGTTCTTTCCCCCCCCCAACATTTTCTTCTTACCTCGGTCCAATATATTTTGCTCATACGCGTAACGACGGCCATCATCAGATTCAATCGAAAGTTGAAGTGTGTCTTCGTTGTCAAGAGTTCACACACACACTTGGTTGCAACCAGAGCAATGCTGGCGTCTTCTTCCGGCGCCTTCATCTCTGTTGATACACATATGAATTTCTTTTCAGATCCCAAGCAAAACAAATCACACGAATACGTACTGAGTATATTTTCCAAGTCTTTCAGGTACAACTCGTAGCTGTTGAGTAGCGCCTTCTCAAAGTCGCGCGTCTTTCTTACATCCTTCGACACCTTGACTGCTTCTTCTTGTTCTGTCAATGGTCGAATGCGGTACCTTTTTCCAGGGGAGGGGCGGGTCAAAAGCTTATCCTCGCGCAATACATAATTCTACTTCGATATTACCCTGGAATGATGTCTTTGTAAACCGCAAGTTGTGTAAGCAGGCCCAACTTTTTGACAGTCGGATTCTCATCCGCTGTGAGCCGACGTAGCGTTTTCAAGTGAGAGACCTATAAGAAAATATTCTCATATCAGCTTTCCTCTTCTTGTGGTGTATTCCAGCGTTCTGCTCACACACATACGTTTTCTTCAGGATCTTCCTGAATGCTCATGGCAATAAAAGCCATATCTTCCTTCTTCTTCAGAAGATACTCCTTTTTTGACAACACCGGTTCCTCTTTCTTCTCCTTCTCTTCTTTCTTTGGCTCGACTTTGGTGACTTCTTCGGCTGTATGGATATTCTCTTGCTCAGCATCGCTTTCGGCGTTTTCAATTTCTTGCTCTCGTTCCACCGCCTGGATCTTGCCACTGGGTAACTTGATTGGCAAACGCTCTACGAAATCCTTGCGAGTCCATTCATCGCCCACTTTACGCGGCTTGAGCTCATAGTCCATCAATTCATCATCCTCGTCGTTCTGGTGCTTGCGCTTTTTCGACGAAGGGCCCTTATTTCTGTTACTCATCATGGCCTGAATGGCGTTTCTTTCTTCTTCTTCTTCTTCTTCGTCGTCGTCCACCTCCTGGCTTTCGTCGTCCATCGCTTCATCCTCCGACGAAGAAAGGTTAACTGCTTCGACCGTATCGCTTAGTACATCATCATCATCATCCGTGTCGTCATTGATATCAATCTGAGGATCATAATCCTCTTCGTCCGATTCTGAAACCGCTACATCCTCCTTCTCCTCCTTCTCTGCCTTTTTCTTGGATCGATCGATCTTTGGGATTTGATCGCGCGTTAAGTTCCTACAAAGAAAAGTTCCCCCGTCGCTATTTAGTTCTTTCTTCGCCTGAGTGACTGTGTCCCATACTTTGATAAGGCCTTGGGATTCATGGACTCCAAAAACTGCCCAAACCCTTCGTTCTCGGCGAAAAAGGCTAGATCTTCGTCCGAAATGTCAACGTCCTCCGCGTCGGCTCCAGGAACAGGTACAAAGGCGGGGATCTTATCCTAAATCAACATGGATCAGTTTCGATCGGTGTTTATGGGAGCGCGGTCAAAAGTGGGGCGTACATGAGGATCCTTTGATTTAGGGGCACGGCGGCGCTGTGTCGCTCCGGCATTAGCAGCGGACGTGGTAAGTTTCTTCGCCTTTGATGCTGTGGCTGTCTTAGACGATCGGGTGTTGGAAGAAGACTTTTTGCTGTTGGGCAATTTGGTAGCTTTTTTGATCGATCGTTTGCCCGCCATGTCAAATAGAGTGGATAGGATCCGAAAAAAAAAACTGTAAATTTTCTCTTGTGGCGGGCTTTAAGAGAACGAAGTTGGGGGAGGGGGAGCAGATCCCCAATTTGGCAATACATCTTCCAAAGGCATACAAACAACACAAATCGTGGTTTTGACTATTTACATTCTGCAATGAACAATCTATCTTTGTACAAAGATGGTCAAGGTCAGGTCGTTGATGAGGATGGCTCTCTGAACCTATGGACTAAGTTACGGATGAAGAAGTGTCCTCTCCGCAATCCGTTTGTTCTCGCACCGAATATCTGCGTAGCATATCGTGTAGATAGCTCTGATCTTACTACCACACACATTCCCACGCAGTTACACAGCGTACACAGACCAACACAAGGTCTGATTTTTCAAATGGATGTTTGAGAAGGTCTTGAGTACATCAGCTGCTAGGAATCCATGTTCATTCGGCCCAGCAATGGTAATTACAGTACGAGAAGGACCCTGTCAGCATCTGTAAGAAATCTAAAGCCAGGGGTTGTTGGCAAATTCTCAATGAAGAGCATAGGAGCGTTATTTTAGAATGTATTGATGAGAGTCCATCCATTGTCCTAGAGCAGCTGATGGAGCAAGTGCTTCCACAATTTGAGGGCTTCAAAGTATCTAAAACGATGCTCCATCGATTTATGGAAAACGAATGCAACTTGTCATTGAAAAGGAGTCGGTTTCGGCCTGTAGACAGGAATAATGGTGTGAAGATCCAAGAGCGCCTTGACTGGGTGCGCGGATGGGATAGGACCGACATCGACTTTAGAAAAAGCCCCGTTTTTCCTGATGCGTCTGGATTCCATATTACCATGATATGCAGCATGGCATGGTCCAAGAGACGGACTCCTGCAGTGGTTACAGTACCAAAGACAAGAGCAAAGACAACGACAATCTTGGAAGCGATCTCAGTAACAGGGATCATTCAATGTAGCTTGAGACTCCAGCAGCCACCAACTAAGAAAAGAAAGAGGGCAGGTTAGTCTGAAGTTGCGAGCAGAGGAACTGCAAGTGGACATTATCTCGGCTTCCTTAAGGCCACGATGGACGAGATGGATAAGTATGAAGATATGAAGGGTCATTATTTGGTAATGGATAATACACCTATCCATGAGGCCGAGGATATCTCTAAATACATCGAGTATTAAGGATAACAATGTATCCGATGAGCAGTGTTGGTCAGTGGTCAAGAGCAAAGTAAAGGCAATAGGTTACTCTTGTTCCATTCTGCCATCTTCTAATATTCCGGATCCTCTGTAGATAACTACATCAGCCTAACTCAAGTGCCTCGAGAGGGGGGATATGGGCGCTGGGTGGGACCGTGGTTTGGCTGCACCGGCGCAGGTCTCCCACCATGGCTTCGTCGAAGTGTTTTTGACTTTGTCTGCTCCCCCTGATGCCTTTGCCTTTGGTGTTGTCGTCGATCCGTCGTCGTTCCTTCCTCCATTATTGCGGCATTGGCATGCCTAGCTACCTTTCGGGGTAAGTTAAAGAGTAACAAGGCGGCTGATATTTTCTGTTGATTAACGGACGTTGATAATATTTTTGCGCGACATTTTGTTTACTTTATATGCGTCATAGTTCCCACCGCCCTTACGAAATGTATTTCTGAAAATAAAGTATGGGACCATAGCCTTTCTTTATATATTGTAGTTTTTAGACCAAAGAAGAAATCAAATTAACATAACCATCTACGGTCGCTGTTGTGACTGTTGTGGATAGGGTTGTTGCTGCTGCTGCTGTTGCTGCTGTTGTTGAGGCTGTTGCTGATCGCTTTTTGCAGAAGCAGCTGTACTATTAAAGTGATTGTTTGCAAACGCTTGTGGGTATGGGAGTTGGAAACCAAAATAAGGACTTTGAAACCCATGCGGGAGGCTTGTTACCGCTGCCGCTGCGGCTGACGCTGCTATGCCGGTACCATTGTCCTGGTTCTGCCGTTGCTGTTCTTGGTATTGCTGCATCGGAACGGGGACAGGGATGGGGACAGGAACAGCAACATATTGTTGCTGAGGTTGGCCGGGTTGGAGACTTGGAAGGGGTATGCCTGGAGGGATAGAAAAGTTTTGATAGAGCGGATGATTGAAGAGACTGGTCGTCATGAACGGCGGTCCTGTCTGTGGGATTGGTGTGTCTCTTAAATTGCTACCCGAGGGCGCACCAAGGTGGATGGTCGGCGGGATGTTGGTACATGGTGCAGTATCCGAGACCGAAGTCTGTTATATCCTATAAGGTAAATACAATCATATGAAATAGGGAAGAAGAAAAAGAACTCACTGGCCGCGGTGGTTCAAGGATGTCGACTGGAATCTCCGGATGTTGAGCTGAATTAGGCGTAACAGGCAGACTACCGCCTACCATTGGCATTTCAGAAGTATTGAGGGCAGCCGTACTTGATAGCACCGGGACAGGCACCGGGACAGTGGCTTCCTTTCCCTTGGTTAAATTGGGAGAGGAACCATCGTATTTATTCTTGACGTGAGATCCTCCTGCCAGTTCGTAGAGCCGAATTTTGTCTGAACGGGACGCCCCCATTATCATCGACTCATACTCGCTACCAAAGCCCTCGAGGTAGCCGTCGCCAATACGGTTGGTGTCGATGCCGATGTTTGCAGCAAGCGCTTCGATATCTGCTTCAAGTTCATCAATGTCCTGCGTGATGGCCTCGGCTGATCTAGATGCAGAATTGAGAGTTTCCGTGAAATTTTTCAGTTCGCCAGCGGGCTCGATGGAACTTGCAGAAGATACTGTCGACGGAGCAGTTGAGGAGGATGAACCTGCGGTGTTCATTCCAGGTAACATTGAGTACGACAGCATTAACGCCGAGGACAGGGCTCCCTGAAGTCTTGCTCTTTCTGACTCTTGATACCTACCCACGGGATCATCGGTTCCAGATATAGATCCAAATCCTTGCAAGGGTTTTACTCCGGCTAATTGAGCTGCCTCTTCGATCAAAGCAGTTGGTAAACGACCTTCAAGAGAACCACGTATATCGCCTATATGCCATAGTATAGAGGGCGTAGATTGATCAACGGAAATCGAAAAAGGTGTTCTTCTCCTTTCCGATATATAGCAGTTGATCGACTAACAAAGAACTTCTGCTCGCCTCTCTATACACACTGGAGAACAACTCGAAAAAAGAGAAATAGGCTACGTACCTTGACCGGCTTTCCCCAGCAGGCTGATATATTCGTTGTCCTTGCCAAGCATGAAAGGACCGTTGATTTGCTGTGCTGTTGCCGCCAAAATATTGTGCTCACTCGAGAAGACGGCGGTGAGAAACTGGAGTATTTTTTCAATCACGTCCTTATGTAACTGGTGCTTCTCACGTGCTGCCAGGGACTCCTGCCACAAGATCGAGTTATCCTTTTGCAAGCTGCGCAGATCGGTGCTAATCATTTTCTGATGCTGCTGGATTGCCGTGATATCTTTGACCAACGAAGCGAGTGTAACTGTCTCTCCATCGCTACTCTCCCGGTCTCTGGTTCGCTTGCGGGTCACCAGCAGCAAAAGATCGGGTCGGCCGCGCCGGAAGTTTTCGTTGCTGAATTCCCACATCACCCGCTCGCTCTCAGGAAACAGTACGCCTTGCTGCACGGTCGGCACCTTGTGGAAGTCGTACATGTTGAGCTGCCGGACAAAAGATGCAAAGGTGTTGTGTTTATAATAGCGTGGCAGAACCGTCTTAGCAAAGACTTCGTGGTTCTCCACTAGAATCGAGTTTGTTTTTTGTTAGCCGCCACATCCAAACCTATCTATCGTTCGATTATTTACCAACAAACGAAGTGCCATCGGCCGACCAGCGAATAAGATTGTCTGTTGAAGATTCGCTTACCATACTACGAGAAAATTACATGTAGGAGTTAAATGATGCTTGCGTACCTTCCTACTCCTAGCATCATCAAACAGTAGCGTTGTACCTGTAAAGCTTATTGAGGAACGCTGGTACGCCACGTTGAACACCCGTTCTCTGCGTTGCGATGACCGCGGATGTTGGGGAAGAATCGTTATTTCCACCATTTTCGCCGTCTTCATCGTTGAAGTCATCCGGGGAAGGCGGGGCTTTTAATCGTTTGCTTTGGGTCTGCTGCTCTTGACTGTCTGCATCAGCTTCAGCTTTCGGGCCATTTCCTGTCACTGACTCGAGCGTGTTATCTTGCTCTGGGAGACGTGCCCGTTTTCTGCCGGGTGCTGCCTGGGTGTGCTTGCCGGATCGACTAGAGGAGCGAGGCATAGTGGGAGATGTGGTGAATCAGACTGTCAAGGGCAATTTTGAATGAATCTTGACCAGATCAGCTTATCGTTTCCAAAGTCACTGTAGATGTCGTAACATGTGCATGTTTTTACCAGTAAATAAAAAGGCTGTACGCGCTGGTCTGGATGTTGGCTGCTTTTTCGTTATACTCCTACACTCTTTTCGACCGCTGTTTTAGTGAGCTTGCCATTATCCTCAAAGAATGCAAGGGACAACCCAAACACACGCACACACAATGATCCAGGTACCGAAATATGGAATGGATTTAAAAAATGCTTACGATGCGTTTCTTTTTTTTTTTCCTTTTTACTTCCTTCTGTCACTCACACAAAGGAGGGGGAGGGAAAAAAGAAGAAGAGGCGTGCTCAAAAATAAAAAGAACCCGCTCTTTGAGTAAGCTTGCAACCGTCTCTTCCTCAGCAAACGAACCGGTCCGCCTCCGCCCCGCCACCAAAGCGCCCGTGTTTCTCAGCAACAGAGTACACTGCTGATTGCCCTATAGATACCGGAGCTTCTTAGTCTATACACAATAAAACAGTTTGCTGACGCTTTATTGTCCCACCTTGAGCGCTACATAGCGCAATTTGGGATCCAAGCCCATGGAGACAGTGTCCAAGCTGTTTCTCATACCCGTAAGCGAGCTTAGCTATCAGCAAAGAATGGTTTCCTTTCCCCTCTCGCTCTTCCTCTTCTAACAGCCTCCTCCTGAGGTATTCTTATGTCTGGCTTTTTATCTATGAAACGTTGGCATTAGGTCGAAAGCGAAAGAGGCAAGCAAAGGCACATGTAATCGCCTAGCTATGGAGCACTGTTCTGTAGACATTTTATTTCTATGCCCATCACACCCAACGGACTTGCCTCAATGAACTAAATCCAGCATTCGGCAATCTGGAACATTCATTAACAATACATGCACTGTGTCTGTGAGAGGGACGAAACGACAATGCTTTGTCATAAAATAAAATTGGGGACACCCCTGGGAATTCGAGATGCGAGCATGCAAAATATTTTTTCAATGTAACCTTTTTTTTTGTAATGAAGAAATAAACACAGTCTGTCTCTATTACGCTTCAAGATGCTGGTTCAATTCTCCGTGGGTGCTGTATTAGCGACGGTGGATGCTGTGGTATTTATATCTTGACTTGATTCTTCAGCAACCGGAAGACGTTTGCGCCCAAAGCTTGTGTGACCCTTAAATTTTGACCTCGAGGGAGTTTCCGGGACCCCGATATCGATCGCGTGGTGGACAGCGAGGTTTAGTTTCTATACTGTACCATTAGTTCCCTTCAAGGCCAAAGGAATAGAATAAAATACATTACAATTGCAAGCCTGTATTCGAAGTCGTATCCGGTACACGCCAATGCCTGTTCCCAAAGGCTTCTGGCCCGCTTGAGGCCGCCCGTATACCAGGACACGACGCCGGACTCCCTAGGAAATAACTCAGATTAACCTGTTGATGGTGGTGTATATATCATTTTGCACTTTTACCAGTAGGTGTAGGGCAATACCCACGTGGAGTACGTAATACGATCTTTGTGATCTACGATCCAGTTGAGATGAGCAATGGCATCGTTACTCTGGCCCAAGCAGTTGAGGATATGTGCTTTGATGAGGAGTAAAATAGCACGTTGATCGTAATAGTCTGGTGGCGGAATATCCGGCATGAGTTCAAAGGTACGGATCTGGTATTCCTTTTTCTCGCGCTTGTAGATGATTGAGAGAGTTGCCTCGACGTGATCCAGACATTCTTGAAGTTCTGCTTTTTGCATGCTCGGGAAGAGATTCCAGAGGTAAAGGATCTCGAACCCGGGTAGGAATATGTCCATGTCCTGATAACCGCTCTTCTCGAAGAATGTAATACGGTGTGCGACAAATTGCTCTTCTTGGCTCTTTTTGCTCCCAAAGAGCGTCGTTGTCTCGGCGAAAGCTAAGATCGCCTCGCTCCGGTTGCCAAGCATTTCCATGCAGGTACCATAAAAGTACTTATTGAATGCCGCTGAGCCATACCTGCCTTGAAGCTCAACAGTACGCAGCGCTGCGCTGGCCCAATCGAGGTCTACCACGCAATTAAGCGCCATCTCATGCGTCGCCAAATGACCCACCGTCGTCTCCGCCCATGCCGCCCCTTGGCTCACTTTGTATGTATACAAGAAGGATTGTTGCGATAGAGGAATATTGCGTGACAGACGTGAAATTCTCCCGGCAAAGTAGAGAAATAATGCAGAGTTTGGAAAGGTTTTTTGTGCTTCCAGAAGCACTTCAATAGCAGGCTGGAGCATCACGCGGGTCAAGATTTGAGGGCAGTATGTCATGAGTGTGACATAGTACATTAATAGCCTAAAAGCACAGAATTGTTAGCAAGAACGGGCCGCGTGCTTCACCGGCATTTAATGCGCACATCATTGCCGCCAAAGGCGAGCGTATCCGCTGACCATCCATACAAAGCTGCAGCAATGCAAATCCAAGGTGTTTGTCTGCATTCCACCCGAATGCAGAGATGATCTTCAGAATTTTGGGAGGGAGAGACGAAAGCACAAGATGAACAGATCCAATGCTGAAAGAAAAGAGTCAGGACCATCGCAAGGGAAATGCTAGCAAACTTACCCAAACTGAATGGCTGATATAGTATTCTTGTCCATGAAAGTGTTGAACTCTTGGCCCATACGCTTATATTCTTGCCACACCAAGCTATAGCTGCTGTATGCTTAATTTGATTGCAGTCAGCTGTACCCCAAACGATCATTCGCCTAACGCATATCATAAATGACATGGGCTACAACTTACCACGGCGTAGGTTAAGTCCCGCTTTGAGATAGCCCACTGCAGACTCTTGACTGAGGTATACCATTGCCATTAAGAGACAGCATTCGGACCGTATGACGTGGGCGCGTAGAGCGCCATTTGACATAAAATCGGGTTTTTTCTCCATGGCTTCATGCGACAGGGGGCTTGTGTTAGTTGGCAAACCTGTCGTGTTGGTTCCCATCAGGTTTGTTAAATAATGCGACACAGTGTCTTTTAGAGGCTTCTTCGCGGATGCTGCGTCAATTTGAGCCGTTGCAAATTGAAAGGTTGCAGTCAGCTGCGTTATTGCGTCTTCGGAACTCTCACCATCTGCTGTCTGTAGAATTCGCCATGTTCCAGCTATTTCAATGTCTGTTTCCTCCATTCTTCCCATTTCTTCGCACCTACCGATAGTGCTACGAGCCCAAAGCGGGTATAAATAAGAAATACATAGTGAATTCTTCGATATTCCATTGTTATTACCTTTGATGAAGGCCATAGTACCCAATCCAAGAGCATAGAGCGGATCTCTAACATTGACGTGCTTTCATGAGCTATTCTGTTCTTTTCAGCTGTTTTCATGCATTCTCCACTTCAGTCTTTCTTCCTCGCTCCCAAGACACTCAACTCATCAGATTGTGATCGAAACGCAACTTCAGCCTCGTTGAAATTGTTGTTGAAAAACGCATGTATTCCTCTAAGCATCGTTTCATCTACACTTTTTATTTAGAAAATTGTGATTTTTAATACCCCTTCATGACCCACGTACCTGCATACTCTTGATCGCGTGGGCTTAAGGTATTCGGTGGAATACCGTTCTTTTGGTTAGTGGGAATTTTAGAAGGCGGATCGTCAAGGGATTGTTCATGAAGGTCATCATCTTTAAATGTGCTTGGTGGGGCGCCTGGCGTCGGCGGGGTCACAAAGTCGGCCATATTTTTGTCCTCAGGAAGATCGATCCGAGTCTGTTGCTGCAGCTGATCTATAGTTGGCAGCTGTTGCTGTGATTCTTCGTGCACGGGGGAGTGATTGCGGGCTGGACGCTCCTCATCTGAGCTAAGCCGAGACGGTATAGGCGTCGTCGGCTCACTTTCTGCATCCTCAACGGATGAGTCCGCGTCAGGTATGTGAATTTCGGCCGGATAATTATACATATACTCGTACTGCTTGTTCTCTGCCTCGTCCCTGGCTGCTTGAGCAGAAGCAATAATCTGATCGGCGCGAGCACTGCGTGGGACGGGAGACATTGGCACCTTGTGCTCCTCTGGATCCATCGCCGTCGCCTGCTCTGTGGGATTTGTCTGCTGGTCTTCGCTTCTCTTGTCGTACTGACCTGCAACAGTTCCTCGAAGTGCGCTTAGAACCAAGGAAAACTCGCTGTTCATCTGTTTATGATCATCCTGGTGGTCTTCTGCTTCGTCGAACCCGCTGATTCTCTCTTGCTGCGACTGCTTTTGCTGCAAGGAAGATTGCTGGCTCGGCGATTCTTCGCCTTCCTGCTTTGGATCCTCTTGGCTAGCTTCTTTGGTGGCACTGTGGGGTTCGTCGCGTTTTATCTTCAGACTCTTCCACCCTGTTTTCCTGGACATCATCACAGCCGAGGTATCATGGTTGTTTACCGGATCTCGGTCATTTACACTTTGCGATGTCATAATGTCAGTCTAAAGAAGAAAAGAGAGAACGGTATAACGAAGAATTGAATCTAGGAGTCGAGAAACCTCAATGTGACACAGTGCATTATTACACACGCATCCAGATTTTCATGTGTCTTTTGTTTTATTGCTGCAAGCGTCTTTTGTCTGCGTTGTCTAATAGTTCCAGTAATGCCTCGCAGTCCTTGGTCGTCTCTGGCAACGCCTATAGCGAAACAAAATCCACATGCGCGTCAGACAGTCTATACCTTGACTACTCACCTCGGGTTGAAAGAAAAAGGTCCCATTTATATCCGTGTTACCTCTTCCAGACGCGCTAACAGCGCCATCGCATCCCGATGCTCATTTAACATCTTTTCCACCTCCGTCGGTGGGGTGTATCCTGCAATTTTTACACAGATGTGAGCACACCCCAGTCGTACCAACTCCCATTTTTGGAATTCAAACGCGCACCTGTTCCTGTGTCTTGGCCTTGGTTATTATTCGCGTCTTCAAAATCAACATGATCGACTTCATATGATCTCTCAAGAACAATGTCTTTGATTAGGGGTAACATCTGTGTTGGTAACGTCCTCCTCATTGAAATGATCTCCTCGATTAATCCCCGTGCATCCTTCTCAAGCCCTGTCTTCCTCCATAAGAGTCCCTGATCTTGTGGCTCTATGTTCCCGTCATACCGGGCGAGAATGGTTTTTGATATCAGTACCATACGAAAACACCAGAGAAGAGAGAAGGTTGTCTAGTATGCGCTTTTCCTCTCATGTCCTTCCCTGCTCTCCCCGGAGCATCCTTACCACATCCCAGATTGAGAAGTTCTTGGGCACCGGTCTCGTCCACAAGGATGTTGGAACTTGCCGTAGTGGTCGTCTCTCTGATAAACTGGTTCGCAGTAAAAGTTATTCAATGTCGAATTTACCAATGCCCAAAACATTAAAAAAAAGGAAAACACACACGTTCTCAATGCGCTCGCGTATTTGTTGTTCAGCAAGTGGATTCAAGTTTGATTTTCTCACTTCAGTATTAATCAGGTCATCGCAAGCTTCCCTCAAATTGCCCATGGCCTGGTATAAATCTTGTACGCTATCCACGCTTGGCTTTGATGAGTTATACATCGGATTCTTATTATTATTGGAATTATAGTATTGCAGTGGTCTGGTGTTGAAGGTTTCATTTTCTGGCTACCTCTCCCCACCTGCTCACTTTTTTAGGAGCTTCTTTTTTGGGATTGACTGTCAAATAATAGGGCCGTTCTTCCCTCTCTTCCTCCCCCCCCCGAAAAAAATTATATCCTACATCACGTTAACAGTAAATAACAACTTCGATTATTCGAGTTGATCATGCTAATAATATGCAGTGGTATCAATTTGTGTCCATTACTACATCTGGCGATGTCTTCACTAGGCCATTATATGTATATTCCGTTTGGCTGCGTTGTCGTGTCGGTGTTTGCAAAGCATTGCATCAGACTGAACTGTGCGGTCTGTAGACTTTTTGCAAGTGACCGTTGTAACCTTATAATTCCGTCTTGTGTGCAGGGACTACATTGGCCGATGGATAGATGCTCTATGGTCTTGATGTATCCAATACTGTCTAAAACTTGATCTGTCATGTATTGGGATGTCCATGCAATCAGGGTACGCAGATGCCGACGATGGTCGTGGAATTTTCCAAATAGACCACGCAGCTCATTTTCGTGAATCAATGAAAGGTCATACAGCTCTAGGGCCTCGAGTTGCTCCATATCCGCAATGACTTCGATGACAGCTTGGGAAATAAGCGCGTCGATCCGCAGTGCTTCGAGGCGCATTTGGTGCACACGCAAGGTTTCCACGAGATCGTCCATGTTTTCGATATCTGTGCGAATCTGCAGCTCGCGTAAATGGACGCAATCTTTGAGTGCACTTCGGACGTCTGTGGAGAGATGCACGTGATCAAGCACGATGTCCTGCAGCGTGGGTGCATGCCAGTGGATCAGACTTGCAACAGCATTGGCTTCGGTCCAAATGTGCCGGAGGTGGAGGGATCGGAGCCAGGGTAGATGGAGGGTAGCGAGACATGACCAGTCGATGTAGGCACCTTCAAAGGAGGTCGAGATGAGGAGCGCCTCGACAGTAGCCTCGTTTGCGCGACATAGCTGGATAAGGTCGTTGTGTCGGAAGTGGCCGGTGCCCTCGAAGAGCAGCTCGCGTAAAGTTGACGGAGTCGGTGCCATTGATGATGGCAAGGGATGGTATTTAGCGCTTGGATGTGGTATCAGCCATTCCCAGCTATACGAATGGCATTTCAGCACCTGCAAGGACGGACAGAGGATATGGATCATATCTTGGAAACCGCCTGCACCGTAGTGGGCATACACATGATTGTCGTGATCGACATCATGGACTGCTAGTTCCTGGAGATTTGAACATCGGACGAGGAGTTCTTCCAGAAGGACAGCCTGGATGGGAGGCAGGATCTCAAGTTCCACAAGACGAGGGAAGTGCGCATGCGGGGGGAAATCGTCCATTTTGACAGCAGGAACGCTCAGGAGATCGTAATGGCAGCGTTCCAAATTGGGACACATCAGGAGGAGCTGCGACAGCGAGAGCATGCAGGTTTCGCCCTTGAGAATCAGATCTGTCAGGTGCCAACCAATCTCGGCGAGAAGGGGCGGTAGCATTGTCGTTTCAGCAGAACTGCCCAGTAAAGCTACAGGAAGAAAAAAATGCGTAGATTTTTTAATGTGAAGCCTGCATGCTACGCAGATGACGGATGCTTACACAATCCCCTGACACCGCTGTGATCAGTCCCTAGGATTGCAGGTATTATATTTTCCGGATAGTATGTCAGCGTGTAGCTGCGTACGTGGGCGCCAATGCATCGGCTTGTGCGTGTATCAATGACAGGCCCCTGGAGGGCGACGTGCTCCCAGACTCGATAAGCGTATTGGGGTACGAGGTAAAACCAAGTCCGACAGACGAGCATGCACTCCAGGCACGACGGCTGGTCAATCAAGGAGAAAATGTCAACAAGTATATCGTACGGCAATGAGCGGAAAAGCAATTCGTTCATGATGCTCATTGAAGCAAGATGGAGGGGGTCTTTTTGCGAGAGAGAGAAAAAAGGCGAGGATGGTAAGACTATCCGTTCCTGTGCAACGTTGCTACTAACGACGTCCCCCTTAAATTATGCAACCCATCTCCCTCATATTAGCAGGCTCATTGAAATTAAAAAAAGATTTGCTTCAAGGCCCACCGTTTATTGCAAGGTCCAAAAACCTGTGTCGAGTTCCCACCGCCCCCACTTTTCTGTAGCTTTTTCTTCATTCTGTTGGGGAAGAAACGTGGAATCATTTTGTGGCGTTATCTTGTTAAAATATCATTCCACCTTGTCCTGAACTCGTTGCATTGTAAACAAAAGCGCCATCATCTACTTTGATATTGTCATCAGATAAATGCCATTTGCTTCGAAGCGGCTCGTCACGCGATTATCAAACGCGTGCTTGGTGAAATTCTGCTGATATTCACGCTTAGTTCCCTTTTTCGTCTTTTCGAAACGGCGCCGTGCGATACCATTTCCTTTGAATTCATCTGCTCCACCTGAGTGTATTTCTCACGGGCGACATCCAGAGTTCATAGCGCTGCGTAAATGCTTTCTGGGCAGATATCTGCGACTGGGCTTTAAACCAATATATTGCCCTTTCTTTCTCGTCAGCCTCTTTTCCATGGGATTCGAAGAGAGTCACATTTGGCTCCGTTTTAAAAAAAATTTTCTGCTATATATAAAGGCCCCCCCACTACGTTTGTACTGCTTATTTTTTTTCATTCTACATTCTTGTACCTTGTTAAACCGTAAGTGCATTCTTCCCTCCCCCCGAACATTCACAAGAGATGTTGGACGATTGTGTTTGGCTCTGCATCCTATATGATGCTTGTAATTTGCGTTTGACTGGCACTTCACGCGCATCTTCGCCGGTGCAACAAAGCGGGGGTGCCGAAATGAAACCAACTTTTTTCTGATACATTGTTGAGCAACCACATATCAGTCCTCGTCTCATAGTGTATGTGGAAAAGAATTATACTTACCGTGATATTTCTTTAGTGTATAGATAAACCGAGCGCAAATGTAAAAGCTCTTTGCTTTACTGAAGGTAAAATTTTCTTATCCTTTTTTTGGGACAAGGTTCTGTGTGTAGTATGGCTGCCGATGATTATAAAAATATTTGCTACTGCTGAGTGGAAGTGATTGATCGTAAACACCAAGATCTCTGAGGCACCATATACAAACAGGAGCTTTGTCGCCTTGTTTTCTTGATATAATGCTCTAACGTTATGCTGGTTGTCTAGGTTTGTTTAGTAGTTATTTTAATGATATCATAGTTGTAATAAAGAGTAACTTGATAAAAAAAATCTGCCTCTTTTCATATTTATCTTGTCAGCTTTTAACTGTGGGTAAAGTTTAGTGGGAGGTAGAATTTTGTATAAGGTGCAAAAAAGTTTTATCGTTGCCACGTAGAATTATATGACTTGGCTTTCTTCCCGAGGGACCGTTCTTTATGCTATAAGTTTATGTGTTAATTGACGCGGAAAAGCTATTGTTGCGATGATGGTAACTGTCGCGTCGTATTGTTGCGGTAGTTTTCTTTTGAGAGAAAATAGGCCCTGCCTCCACGTCCTGCTCTGATCGTAGCATCTTCCTGATGGCCCTGAAGGATATGCTGCAGGTTAGGCCCCTGCGAGATATTTGTAAGTGAACACGCGAGTTAAACCTGCTGTGCAGTTTCGGCATGGGCGTCGATTAAGCCTATCGCACATTATGTTCTGCTGGACTCGATTCGATAAAGAGTTTTGGTCAGTTGACATGGTCTACGGGTGGTTTCTTTGTGGGACGGTGACAGGTATCAACAAAGCGTAGAATCCAGTAGCTTAGATCATTCTGTAGAAATCGATCGAGTCGCACGCATTCGAGCAATATATGCTGTTTTCCCCCAAAATGAATCCGTACTCTGTCCAGAAATCTTTACGCGTAATGACAAAGCACATATCGCATATATACACGCAGAAAGATGACGAGTCTTTATATCGACCTGCTTTTTATTCGAACCAACACTTTTTGTCGTTTATAGATTGACCGGTCGCACTCGAACTTGATGAGCCATGGAAGAGAGGTCAAAGAAAGGATATCAGGCCATGCGGTGGTGCCGCGAGTTGACCTACCTTTTTTCTTTTACCGAGGAGGCTTTTGCTTCTTGCGTTACCTATCCTTGTTCTTGCCGCTTCTCCTGACGCGTCACCCAATTCTTCCGCCGTGCTTATCGCCATGTGCAGACCTGGATATGCCTGGTGTCGACCGGGTTAGTAAACTAAAACGTGAAGAGTTGGGGCTAATATTGTACTTCCTGTTGGCTAACGAAATCATTTTGCTTATTGATACGACGATTTCAAATAATTTTGAGTTAATCTTGTATACGAATTTTATTTGGAAAGCAAGATAAGCAGAACACTAGATAATAATCGTCTGTGAAAAAATATGCTTTACTTTTTCTTATCAAGGTAGGGCTTTATATCTAGCAGCCGAAAATATTGATCCAAGAGTTCCACAGAATGCACTCCATGGGTCCCTTTCTGCGGCCTGTGAAACCAGATAACTTGGAGAGCGCTGTGTCTCAAGAATAACACAGGATAGTACGACGAAGGACGAAGCGTAGCAATATAGGTGGTGGCGCGTCTCGTGGAAAACAAAAACGCGCTGGGTTTGCGATAAAAGCAAATGCTACTTCCTCGGAAAACGGTAACTAGTATAGCTTAATCGGCGAATAGGAGTTTGACAATGGCCTTGAACATGATCGGAAGATTTGATAAAAAGACTGACGAAGATCTAGCCGTCTCAGTTTGCTACGACTGCGATACAGAGAAAAAGACGTATAATGCAACCTTTCCCCCGTGGAAACATGATCTTGAGTCTCATTTTTTTTTTGTCATGCGTGCGATATACAGGTGCGGGATGCGACACAGACGTTTTTTTTATTTTTTCTGCTGAGAAATATCAATTTCCAGGTTTTATGGAAACGGTCATATGAATAAAGATGATTTAGGGAAGAAGATACAAGATATTTATTTCTGGGGTGGCCTGACTAGACTGGTTCCAGCAAGATCTGTCTGCACATGTTATCGAATAGGACTTGACGAAAGCAGAACAATGGAAACGGGTAAAAAAGGCAAATGCACACGGATTCGGTAGTGTAACATGCCTGGAACGTATTTCCAGGTTGGACAGATTCCATCTTGTCCGGAGCATGTAAAATGGGGACAATCATCGTATGTTGACAAGATCGGCAAACATGGTTTTTTTTTTTTGTCAAAGGGTGATTGGACTTGATAAAAATGTATTAGCACGAGCTCGACTCCATCATCATTTGCTGGATCTCATTCTCTCGCTTTCTTTTGCCTATTATCGACCCAGGCAGCAAAAGCCACCTAAAAAAAAGAATTTTGCCTTACCTTTGGACCAACTACTTGATCGGGCTTTACGGAGCAAGTCGGAAAGAACGTTGCGTCGGCGCTGACAACAATTGATCCCAGTAGTTAATGTGGTTGGTGAAAAATTACCGTGTGAACCGGCTCGAAGAAGTAATAACGCGTTTAGCAGTCTGAATAAATGCAGGGCATGCGCGCGTGTCGGTGTGGTAATTTTTTCAGTTGCCGGTCATATGGGCGGGGCACAATGGGAAAACCGGCAGCCCAAAAAAAAAGTTACTAATAGGGCCCTTCAGGTCCCTACGAGGTCTCCCAAAAAAGTCAATCCGAATTGCTGTAACCTGGGTGAATTCCAAACCTATTAATCATGGACTCACATGGCACGCATGCCCACAATCCGGTCCGCAATCACAAACCATTTATTCCCATGGAAATGTATCTTCCCGCATTCTTTTCCATCCGCTTCCTTACGTAATGTCCATAATCGCACGATTATCACCCAGACCCTGGCGACCCTACTTGCCCGTTTCATGTTCTGTCGCAACCCAAGTTGTGCCTTATTCGTGCAAAACACGCAAAATCAATGCGCTTGTGTCCAATGAATATATCTTTTACGGCCTTCCGTGCACGCCCCACTTTGTCTAATTAAGCAGTCTTCTCCGAAGATAGTGACAAATCACTCTTTGTGAATGTGAGAGAAGCGCATCACCCACGTTCTGCCTAGCCATGGTGCCCCTCCTCTCCTGCCCACCCCCGCATATACATGCGCGGGCAAAAAGAACCACCCCGGCGTCCCTGAAGCATGGATGCTGAGTTTTTTGGAAATAAACAAGGAACGAAAGAGCAAGACCGCCATCGGAAAGGGGAAAGAAAGCGGGGAATACATGTGATGAGTGAGTGCGGGGTAAAATTAGGCTGTATAACCCCCACTTGTGGCGTAGCTCTTGATTGGATACCATCCCGTTCTCTGTGTCCTTAAACAAAAATAGCAGAAGCAGCTCGCCCTCCCCAATTGTCCGTTTACCATCTCTCTTTTCCGCTTTTCCCTCGCTCCCCAAATGATTCCCCTCGAGAACCGTCCGGCAGCAACAGACCCAAGACTTGTCCCGCTGACTTCTTCAACCGGGTCATTAGAGACCATCCTACATCACTATAGTCAGAAGCCAGAACTCCTCGAGCTTATTCTGCTGAGCAAAGTCCAGGAGGACCGTCGAAGGGCGGAAGAGGCCAAACTTCGAAGTAAAGAAATCGACTACATCTTGCAGAAAGAGCAGACTCAGCCATCACCCTCTCATCACCATCACCATCGCCTTTCCTTGCCGTCGTTGCCCTCTATCATGGACTCGAAACTTAACTCCCCTTCGCTAACAAGTTCTTCGTTTGGTTCGCCCCAGTCAATCCCTGAACCTGACCGATATTACCCCAGGGAGCCATCCACAGAAAACCATGGATTGACTAGAGAAAAGCAACACCATCGTAATGGCTCTAATTCTTTCTCCTCACAACAACAACAACAGCATCCCCTGCTCTCCCAGCAGATAACCCAGCAGGACCAACAACGATCTACGCCGTCGCATACGGTGGTCGGCCAGCAGTATCAGCCTCAACACCAGGAGGCCCGTTCTGCTCCCTTGTTACCTTCTCTCATGGATAATTGCCCACCTGGTCCAATGTTAGAGCGAAGTCAGCAGCAGAACCAGCAGCCTCAACGACAGCAACAACAACCGCCGCCGCCGCCGCCAATAAGGCCGCTTTCTCCAAATCGGAAGAGGTTAGTCTGTTGTGTCTTGCAACATCCTACGGTTATAATCACTAATACACATGAATACCATATAGATCCTCACTGGACAGTGGTATGTTTCGAGCCAACGAAAAAATGAGAGAGGCGAGAGAAACGGTTTTCATGCGCGTTTCTTCCTGGGCTAACACAACTGTCTATATTAAAAGTTGACATACAGCATTCCGAGGAACCATCTTCTTCAAAAAAGAACGCCACAACGTTTCGCTACTACTATGAAACATCGCTGATGCCATCCAGCAACAACAGCAATAAGCTTCCAATACCGCCTATACATAGCAGCATTGCTGGTCTCGCCAACCGGAAAGGGATCTCGGGCAATAGCAGCCTGACGAGCGGCAGCACCACATACCATGGAAAACGACGTCGCCGAGAGATGCAGGCCATCACTATGGTGATTGAGACTCGTGAGTTTCCTTACAACGACGATTATCTCTGGAAGAACAATGGCAACACCATCCATAAAGGTTCTGGAAACAGGAGCATCTACTACAAGTGCGCGAATAACGCAAAGGTAAAGCGCAATTCTTCCCTGTTATTGCATGGACACTAACTGGTCCATTCCAATCCGATGTTTCGCCAACAGGGTTGCCCAGTCAATAAGACCGTGACCTTCAAGGACAATGGCGAGTATCTGATCAAATATCGCGGAAAACATATCGACAATTGCAGCCGGATAAAACGGGTTGTCGACATCTAGACATATCACTCGTACATAGCAGCAACCATAAGCACACATACATCGAAACACCATCAAAGGACTTTCCACGTATAAATCTGAAAGCAACCACGAACCTTCCATTGTCATCATTCCTCTCCTGTAACGTACACGGCACGTTATACACATCCTACTGTATCAACATATTATGTCCTCTTTCATCCATTTCATGTTCTTCAGCTTTCTCTCTCTCTCACGCCTCCTACCGCTTTCTTCTGTTCGTTCGCTCGATCATTTCTACGTACACATACACTCTCTTTCTTCGTCCTATTTCATTCCCTAAGCTCCTTTACATACACACACACACACACACACACACACATATATATATATATATATATATATTCCTCAATCCAATCAAGACATTTGAACAATAAGATTTGAGAAAGAGTGGGGCAAGGTGTTGGATTGATAACACATAGCCCGCTTTTTCCCCGTTACTTGTATGCACCATTTACCCAAGAATTTCCAGAGCAAAACGACCAAATCCAATGTTTGCATGAACAGAACATGCTGTTTTCAGTATGTTTTGTTCACGACCGAAAGTGATAGAAGATGTTCTTGGGGAGACAACCTACAAGTCCATTCAGCACAGCGATGCGCGCTACAATGTGATTACTGGCAGAATGTATTTAAGAAACAAAGAACCAAGGGGTAAGTCGTTGTCGACGACGTATTCTTAACACATGTGTTTTATTATAAATGGGTTGGTGAGGATCCATCCACGGTTCTTCAAGCAGATTATGGTGAACAATCTAGAGAATGACGTGAGGGGAAGTTTAAAATATTCAAGGTGAATCCTCGATATCCGCTTCCCCTTTTAAAGGGATACGTCGTGATAAAGAGTGTCCAAGCGCACCTTGACTGGTGGTGGGGTGGGACATGATCGGCATTGGACTTTAGAGAAACGGCGTTATTTTCCCCCTTGATGAGTTTGGATTCCATATTAACATGAAACGCACCATGGCATAATCCCAAGAACGGAGACAGTAGTTATAATGCTAAATAAATAAAAAAAAGCGGAGGGTCGATGAGAGGCGCGCACAAGCCGACAGTGCTTGCAAAAGAACTTTAATGGGGCATCCTCTCAGCTTTGTTAAAAGCTATAATGGATGAACGGAATAAGGATGAACATACGAAGATTCTATTGTTTTGGTCAAGGATTATTGGCATATTCGTCAGGCTGAGGATATCTACGCAGCCCAATCTTTACCATTCTATGCACGTACTCTGTCTAAACTCAACCTTTTGGAGCAGGTTTGGACGGCTGTCAAGGAAAAAAAAACAAGTAAAATGTTCTTGTAAAGAAAGCGAAACGAAACATTGCTTCTTGATGTTTACCCAACTGCCTCTGGTGTACTGTACGTTAACAGCTAGGTGTCTACTTGTAAAAATGAGCTGGCGTTTTAAATTGTTTCAGATATCTCAGTATTAGCGCTCTAGGTATGGAACAAACAGGCACTGTGTCGCTTCGGGGTCATCATTCGTAGCCCAAGTGTAATATTAACAAATAATCGCATATGGCAAAAAGACATCAATGTTTCACAAACGATGACAGGCTTTTGCTTGAATACAAACAGAAGCGTGTCTATAAGAATAAGAGACACGTAGAGCTCCCACTGACTCGAAGTACTGTATATAGATCGTTCCACGCGCGCCCGCGCATGCACTGCACTCTGTGATTGTTTCGCTCCTGCTTGAACAGGCTTTTTTTTTTATCACACAACATCTTCCTAGGCGAGATCACGAGCAGCTATCTAGCTTGCCTGTCAGAAATGGTATTTCCTCAACAATGAATCGTTGTTTACATCAGGCTATTTTGCTATGGCTGCATAATCTATGCAAGCTTCCGGGTCAACGCCGCTCGCCGGTGGTTTACACCTAGTCTTGCTCCCTAAACCCCTCCACACGTTTTTTGGGACCCTGGCAGGGGCCCTAGAACTCTGTCCGTCAGTAATCGGAGGTCGTTTAAGTCACGGAAGGTCGTAGGATATAGACCCATCCGCGAGGGGATGTGCTGTGGTGCCGGACACTTGTGCTGGTTAGCCCAACCGTGGATGGGTCACTATACCGGGATGTGTTGATGTTCCGACCTCCCCGCTGCCGCCGTAGTGCGCTTGGAGTGGCAGGTAAAATACTCCATGGCATAGAGTTGCAGACAGTGGGGGAGATGACAGAGTTGACTTTGTTCAACCATCTCGATTGAAAACCCCTGGAATGGCGGCTTCCGACGCTTTAAAGAAGTGAATTGTAACTTCCGCAGGGTGACAAGCTGGGATGTCTGAATTTGGTTGTGTACTTTTTGGCAATTCAGATCCACAAAATGCATGGCTTCTCGCTTTTTTTTTTAACCAAAAAAAATAAAGTAGGTACATGCGATCATCATCAGCAGCAGTCCGTCCGGATAGCCTGTTGGACCATTTTTCTGGCCGGACTTGGCTAGCTAGCAGAAATGCTGATATATGTGCATTGAGTTGGTCGCGCTTGTTTAACATCGGCTCGTTTCTGACCAAAGTCTAGTTGAGGCCATCTTTCATTGAGCCTGGAACCCTTCCGCCGATACAACTGGATTGCGTGTAAGGAATGGATAGCTCTGCTTTGTAGATTCATGAAATCCAAACCCTGTTTTGGATAAACGACCAACGCAGCATCACACATTATAGACACTGACTCATCTTCATTCCTCCGGATCTGGCAAAGTGGCAGCCTTGGCCTTGACGAGGCGTGTTTGTAAAATAATAAGGTATAGGGAGTATTGCCAAGGTCGCCTAGCAAGATATAGCCTAACGCTTATTAAAGACAAAATGACCTGATCCGTAAGGGAGACCTGCTTCGGTTCCTATTTCCTTGGGGTGAGGTGGGGAAATCCAGGCTGGTAGACGGATAGACCGCTTTTGCATAGATGACTGAGTTATTTAATCATGGGCAATGATATGTAGCTCTCTCGTGCACGACGGACCCAAGCAACTTACATATTTCCGTTTCTGTGGATGGCACCACTAACACCCATACAATGCCTAATATCGTCTATCCTGAAGTCCTGCTGCGCCATTAACTAGCTCCACTATATCATTATGAGCAATTATCCGTACTTATACACTCCTTTAACTTACGCCTTACGCTTTTCTTCGCATTTTCTATGCTTCTTTTTCAAAAACAAAATATATAATTATGTTCATGCTAGACACAAATCGAAATTTAGTTATAGCTCTTTCCACGACACGCATTGGGGAGTCTAGGGGGTTTATCCCCCAGCTAGCCGGATTCTCTGAAGCCCAGAAGGGGGACTGATACGGAGCGTAGCGGAGGGGCTCAGTCTGCGGACGGGCAAAAGAGGGCTGAAGGTTGGTGGAGTAAACAGTAGCAGGGTAATAGCAGTGGTAGATACAATGGCTCATCGTACAGAGAAAATGAGTTCTTCATAGTATCATTGCCGGAGAAGCAGGTTTTCTTATCGTGATCGTTATCCTTGCTACTGCTACACACATCCCATTGAACATTCAACTTCCTGCTTGATGTTTACAGTAACGCTTACGTGAGACATACTATTCCATTGCAGGGCTGGCTTCCGTCTTCGAAGGAACAGTCCGCGTAGTGTGTACCACACCATTTTTGTTTGTGGGGGTGGTACCCGCAGCATTTCGTGAGTTGGGGGTGGTGCACGCAGCGTACAATGTGGGGGATGGTACCCAGCATGGGGGGCAGTAACCCCGTTGGGGGGGGAGTGTTGGGGGAGAGGGCAAAAAGTCTATATAAAGGCGATTTCTCGCACATCTTTTTTTCTTCCTTTTGGCATGTTGTGTACTTATCCTGCTCGCCGAGCCCCAATGGATACCGGTCAACGAAGTATGATGCACGGCATCAACTGTTGGTTGGCGTCTCGTGGGTCCTCCTCCTACTCATGCTTAGCGCTTGTCGGTCTTGGTGTATTGGGATCTTGCTGGTCAAAATCCTGGTGCATCAGTATAGACTTGAGGGAGGTAGGCAGTATACTTGACCTTCGGCTTGAGTATCCGTCATGAGTGGGTGCGGTGTCTGCTTGTTGGAGGGATCTCTCCGAGGACGCACGATTGGCGCCGGTCATGCAGAGGAGAGGGGATACACAGCAGATAAAGTTGGTTTTATTTGATATTGCGATATATGAGCGCTTGCTGCTTGCAGCTCTTCCGCTCTCGCGCGATTCTGAATGATGGGTGGCTAAAAAAACCCTAGAGGATTGTAGGGAAAAAATGAAAGTGGCAACAGATAGCGTAAGATAATGGGGAGATAGGTATAGGGAAGAAAACAGATAGAAGAAAAGGCAGAACGAAGCTAAAAGTAGAAATGAGGAGGGGTGGCGGTTTCTAGATACTAGCTGACGTGATGAAGGAAGATGGAGGGAGCTGAGGAGGCGAGAAAGGCAGAGATGGTTGAAGCCATGTAATGAGGTCTTGGCCAGGCGTGCCTTGGTTATATTTGGAGTGGCGTTTATACTCTGGGTGTTGGATGCTTTCGAGCTCGTCCAGGATATCGCATAGGATGGGCCAGGTGTGCATCCAATATCTAATGCGGGATAGGTGCCTTGGCGGTGATTTGGGTAGCATATTGAGCACGTACGAGATGGGGTCTGCGATCTGCGAGTTCACACGGAGTCTGGTATGTAGACGGAGGCATTGAGTGAGGTGTGGGCGTGTGGTTCCAGAGGTGGTGCCACAGCGAGGACAATCACGGGGTTTCCCACCAGGCAGCCAGCCTATTCGCCATCGGATGCATCTGCTACGCTCGAACTGGGTCATTGGCAGCCACATGACCGGATCCACCCCTATATGTGGGCGGCACTGGCTGAGGAGTTTGCTTTTGCGGTGGTTACGTGTGGCAGTTAGGTGGTTGGCCAGATACATTCGTATGGCTGCTTTAAGTTCCCCTAGACTGATTGTACCGCGAGGGTGCGGAAGACTCATCCAGATCAGGTTCTTTGATTGGAGGTTACGCCAAGAGCCACTTCTTGCATGCCGAATTTGTGGGATAAGGCTTGCAAGAAGGGTGTCCTCTGGGAGGTTGTGTGCACGAAGCAGGAATTTTGCCTGGAGGATGGCGACCCGATTGATCATGGGGGGGATGTTGGCTAGATGGGCCATAACTTGCGTAGAGGATGCTTTGTGTGCTCCATAGATCATTTGCAAGCATGTGGACTGCGCGGTCTCAAGAGCCTGGTGTTGTTTCTTGTTGAGGTGGACGATGGCGAGTCCATATTCCATTTTAGGGCGTATGAATTGACGGTACAAACGCGTGGCGAGGAGGCGACTGAGTCCGCTTGGGCGAAGGCCGATGCTATGGAATACACGCATACTGCTAATTGCTGCTTGGGAGTTACGGGTGATGAGTTGGTCAACATTGATTGTGCCGGAGGAATCGAATGGTACGCCTAGGTAGGGGAACACCGGACATTGGGCAGCGGTTGACCATATAGGGAGTATGAAGATGTACCTGCTGGAGCCTCTGGTGGAACCAAGATGACGCATTTTGAGGGATTCCATCGATAGCCCTGATCTCTGCTATGTTGTTCGCAGGCATTGAGGAGGATGGGCATTGTGGTAGGGGTACCAATGATGGCGACATCGTCTGCATACAAGAGGCAGTTGATTCTCGTGTCTTCGGCGTATATCCCAGGAGGAGCTTGGAAATCTGGATCCATCTCGTCTTCAGCTTTGCGGAGAAATGAGGGGAGGGAGTTTATATAAAAAGAGTATAGAATGGGGGATAACACGGAACCTTGAAGGACTCCGGTAGCAGGGGAGAATCGACGCGAGGAGACGTTAGACAGCAAGACTTCTATGGTGACATGGTCAAAAAGGCTTTTTAGTAATTCGAGGAGGTGGTGCGAGAGGTAAGGGGAGAGAGTTTGCCAGATATAATTGCGGTCGACTGTGTCATAGGCTGATTTGATGTCAAGGAATGCGAGGGTCGGCGATTGATGGTGAATTCGTTTGTGGAGGTAGCTGATTTCATGAAGGATACGGGCTTGATCGAGGGCACTCCGATTTGCGCGGAACCCACCTTGTGCAATGTCAAGCGGCGGCCCGGTGGTAAGAACGATGTCTTTAAGACAGTGTTGGAGAGTTTTGTGGAAGACGGAAGTTAGACCGATTGGCCGAAAGTTGGCCGGGTCTTGGGTATTGCCTTTCTTGTGTATAGGCACAACCTGAGCTCGGCGCCAGATGTCCGGGGTGTATGACCAACGCCAGCAGAGGTTGAAGATATCTAGGAGGATGGGGGTTAGTGGCTCGACAATGGGCTGGATCATTTCACTGCGGATCTGATCGACTCCAGGTGCTTTCCCTTTCGGCAGAGACTCTAATGCAGAGGATATCAAAGCAGGTGTGAAGGGGGAGTCTGCAGGTGGTGTAGCGGTCTGATGCGGTGTGGTAGTGTGTTCTGGAATTAGATGCCCACTAAAGGTTGTGGCGAGATGATCTGCCATTTTGTTGGCGGCAGTGACTGGACCCTCTGGGTCAGTGAAGGAGGGGTGGAGGGTGCGACTTTTAGGAATACGCTTCATGGTTGCAGTTGCTCTGTTAAATTCGCCCTCGTTCAGGCGGGAGCAGGATTCTCTCCAGGTTTCGGCTCGTCGAAGGCTAAGTGCGCGGCGGACGTGTGCTCGGGCTTCTTGGTGTTTGATCCACCATGTTAGCTTGTTGGTACCGTTAGCCCTACGCCATTTGCGATAGCAGTATTCGCGGTGGAGGATACACAGCAGATAAAGTTGGTTTTATTTGATATTGCGATATATGAGCGCTTGCTGCTTGCAGCTCTTCCGCTCTCGCGCGATTCTTAATGATGGGTGGCTAAAAAAACCCTAGGGGATTGTAGGGAAAAAATGAAAGTGGCAACAGATAGGTAAGATAATGGGGAGATAGGTATAGGGAAGAAAACAGATAGAAGAAAAGGCAGAACGAAGCTAAAAGTAGAAATGAGGAGGGGTGGCGGGTTCTAGATACTAGCTGACGTGATGAAGGAAGATGGAGGGAGCTGAGGAGGCGAGAAAGGCAGAGATGGTTGAAGCCATGTAATGAGGTCTTGGCCAGGCGTGCCTTGGTTATATTTGGAGTGGCGTTTATACTCTGGGTGCTGGATGCTTTCGAGCTCGTCCAGGATACCGCATAGGATGGGCCAGGTATGCGTCCAATATCTAATGCGGGCTAGGTGTCTTGGCGGTGATTTGGGTAGCATGTTGAGCACGTACGAGATGGGGTCTGCGATCTGCGGGTTCACATGGAGTCTGGTATGTAGGCGGAGGCATTGGATGAGGTGTGGGCGTGTGGTTCCAGAGGTGATTCCACAGCGAGGACAATTACGGGGTTTCCCACCAGGCAGCCAGCCTATTCGCCATCGGATGCATCTGCTACGCTCGAACTGGGTCATTGGCAGCCACATGACCGGATCTACACCGAAATGTGGGCGGCACTGGCTGAGGAGTTTGCTTTTGCGGTGGTTACGTGTGGCAGTTAGGTGGTTGGCCAGATACATTCGTATGGCTGCTTTAAGTTCTCCGAGACTGGTTGTATCGCGAGGATGCGGAAGACTCATCCAGATCAGGTTCTTTGATTGGAGGTTACGCCAAGAGCCACTTCTTGCATGCCGAATTTGTGGGATAAGGTTTGCAAGAAGGGTGTCCTCTGGGAGGTTGTGTGCACGAAGCAGGAATTTTGCCTGGAGGATGGCGACCCGATTGGTCATGGGGGGGATGTTGGCGAGATGGGCCATGACTTGTGTAGAGGATGCTTTGTGTGCTCCGTAGATCATTTGCAAGCATGTGGACTGCGCGGTCTCAAGAGCCTGGTGTTGTTTCTTGTTGAGGTGGACGATGGCGAGTCCATATTCCATTTTAGGTCGTATGAATTGACGGTACAAACGCGTGGCGAGGAGGCGACTGAGTCCGCTTGGACGAAGGCCGATGCTATGGAATACACGCATACTGCTAATTGCTGCTTGGGCGTTACGGGTGATGAGTTGGTCAGCATTGATTGTGCCGGAGGAATCGAATGGTACGCCTAGGTAGGGGAACACAGGACGTTCGGGCAGCGGTTGACCATATAGGGAGTATGAAGATGTACCTGCTGGAGCCTCTGGTGGAACCAAGATGACGCATTTTGAGGGATTCCATCGATAGCCCTGATCTCTGCTATGTTGTTCGCAGGCATTGAGGAGGATGGGCATTGTGGTAGGGGTACCAATGATGGCGACATCGTCTGCATACAAGAGGCAGTTGATTCTCGTGTCTTCGGCGTATATCCCAGGAGGAGCTTGGAAATCTGGATCCATCTCGTCTTCAGCTTTGCGGAGAAATGAGGGGAGGGAGTTTATATAAAAAGAGTATAGAATGGGAGATAACACGGAACCTTGAAGGACTCCGGTAGCAGGGGAGAATCGACGCGAGGAGACGTTAGACAGCAAGACTTCTATGGTGACATGGTCAAAAAGGCTTTTTAGTAGTTCGAGGAGGTGGTGCGAGAGATAAGGGGAGAGAGTTAGCCAGATATAATTGCGGTCGACTGTGTCATAGGCTGATTTGATGTCGAGGAATGCGAGGGTCGGCGGTTGATGGTGAATTCGTTTGTGGAGGTAGCTGATTTCATGGAGGATACGGGCTTGATCGAGGGCACTCCGATTTGCGCGGAACCCACCTTGTGCAATGTCAAGCGGCGGCCCGGTGGTAAGAACGATGTCTTTAAGACAGTGTTCGAGGGTTTTGCGGAAGACGGAAGTTAGACCGATTGGCCGAAAGTTGGCCGGGTCTTGAGTATTGCCTTTCTTGTGTATGGGCACAACCTGAGCTCGGCGCCAGATGTCCGGGGTGTATGACCAACGCCAGCAGAGGTTGAAGATATCTAGGAGGATGGGGGTTAGTGGCTCGACAATGGGTTGGATCATTTCACTGCGGATCTGATCGACTCCAGGTGCTTTCCCTTTCGGCAGAGACTCTAATGCAGAGGATATCAAAGCAGGTGTGAAGGGGGAGTCCGTAGGTGGTGTAGCGGTCTGATGTGGCGAGGAAGGCGGTGTGGTGGTGTGTTCTGGAATGAGATGCCCACTAAAGGTTGTGGCGAGGTGATCTGCCATCTTGTTGGCGGCAGTGATTGGGCCGTCGGGGTCAGTAAAGGTGGGGTGGAGGGTGCGACTTCTACGGATACGCTTCATGGTTGCAGTTGCTCTGTTGAATTCGCCCTCGTTCAGGCGGGAGCAGAATTCTCTCCAGGTTTCGGCTCGTCGAAGGCTAAGTGCGCGGCGGACGTGTGCTCGGGCTTCTTGGTGTTTGATCCACCATGTTAGCTTGTTGGTACCGCTAGCCCTACGCCATTTGCGGTAGCAGTATTCGCGGTGGTCAATGGCAGATGCTATGGCGGGGGTCAGGAACCACTTGGCCATGTTGCGCACAGGAGGGGCGCGGCGGCCAACGGTGGTGTCGAGGGATTGGTAGATGGTCTTGTTGAGAGTCTCAACGAGGTCGTCAATCGGTGGGAGGGTGGTGGGTGGTGTCACAGGTTTAAGGTGGCGTTCAATCTCGGTCGTGAGGGTCGTTAGCGCGCTGCGAAAAGTGTTAGAGTATGTATCTCGGATATCAGGGTCCTCTAAACGTTTGAGGCGCCAGCGGGGGGTGGTAGGTGGATGATTGGAATTCGTCGGCGTTTGTTCGAGGTGTAGTTCAAGATTAACGATTTTATGCTCGGAATCTAAAGAGAGGTCATCGCGAATAAACATGTCGGCGTTTGTCAATGGGTTAGTGCTAATGAAAAGGTCAATAATGCTGGAGCCGTTATGTCGGATAAAGGTTGGTAGGCCGAATGCTAGCTCGGCATTTAGTAAGGAAAGACCATGCGTTTGTAGCCAGGTTTGGAGGCGATATCCTCGGGGCGTTATCGTGTGGTCACCAATGAGTTGGCCTAGTCGCGCGTTGAAGTCACCGCAAAAGATAGTGTTGGAGATGCCAGGCAGTTCAGACGGGAGTGAGTCCAAGATATTAATGGCAGTTTGGTCTGGGAGGGAGGGCGGGAGGTAGACACAATGGATTAGGATGTCGCCAACAATGCAGGAAAGGGTGTATTCTGGATTTGAGGGCGCGAGGTTGGGTAGGTGGGTGACATTGAACGGACAGGAGGGATTAATAAGAAGAGAAATGCCCATCTTTCCCCGACCATGGTGGCCAGATACAGGGACTGCATAGGTGTGGTATTGTTTCCAGGAGGTAGGGAAGCGGAGGGGGGCAAGAGCCAGGTTTCGGTGATAAAAAGGAGAGAGGAGGAGGTCGTGTGAGCGAGGATTGAATCGATTGTGTGGCGAGGAAGCCCAGAGGCATTCCAGAGTGAGACATTCACATTTGTGGTGTCTCTCATAATCGGTTGGGAGTGGGGGAGGCGAGCCGGGCTGAAGTTGTGTCGTCGTCGACACCTTCCATCTCCGTGTCAGCCTCTTCAAGAGGTCGAAAGTTGGCGCCGTCGTCGGGGTTGGTTTGGCGTGGTGGGAGAGGCGTGGCGAGTTTCTTACCAGCAATGGCCGCCTGGAGTTCAGCTTCGGTGATGAGGCCCTGTCGTAGGAAATCCCGTGCCACAGAGAGACGGACTGGGTCACGGATGGTATCGATGGCGCGGAGCATCCGTTCGTGATGATGATGGCGGGCTTTCTCAGCGCGGTCCTCAGGGGAGAGGGAGGCGTACGCAGGGTTACGGAGACGATCGGGGTCGCAAGGGTCGAAGTTGGTGAGTGGCGCAATTCTAGCTTTTTCAAAACATGTTAGTAATTCAGGCACATAATCGTTATGAGTGAGAAGGCTGACGACTTGGCGATCAGGATAATGTATGTCAAGGATGCGGCCGTTATCAACACCCAGGCGACGGAGATTGGCGCGGAGTTGGCTTTTACGCATTCGAGCTCGAGATGGGAGATGAACAAGTTGGAAGCCATGGGTTGCAGAAGGAAGTTGGAAAGCGCGGCTGGCAGCTTCGGTGCGGCGCTGGAGTACTGCAGGGGAGGGAGCGGGGCGGGAGATTCGGAGCATCTTTGTGCGGTTAGCGTTCTTCCAGACATTTGGGGTGGTGGAGGGCTGGCTGGTGGTCGGCGTGGTTGTGGCGCATTGGGGTGTCTCCTGTATTTTAGGTGCGTGGATCGATGCATAGATTCCATTCGTGGAGGAGGCTGGCGGTGAGGTGGCGATCGATGCTCGTAGGGCAGCATTATCCCGCTCAAGGTCGGCTACCCGAGCATTGGCAGCAGTGAGATCCCGTGTAACCTCGAGAAGTCGGGCGAGAGGTCTTTCAACTCCATGACTAGATGGTCATGACGGTCAACTTTGGCTTGGAGTTCGTTAAGTGTTCGAACGATGACCTGCATGTGGTCTGGAAGGGCTTCGTAGTGCTCAAAGACAAGCGGGGTGACTTGGGTGTCGGGCGCGAAGACATTGGTATCGTTCTCTTCGTCCATTATATCAGCCCAATTAGGCTGGGAGAGTGGTGCATTTGGTGCTACTGTCTCTGCTGCCATGTGCTCCTCCGTGTTAGCTTGTGATTGGCTGTTGGTCGGAGTATCCTGCGTGGTTGGGGTGTTTGGGCCGAGGTTGGCACCTTTCAGGTGCAGCTGTATGGCTTTGAGGATGATATCATGGTTAGGGCGAGCAGAGCAAGAAGAACAGGCAAATAACGGGCGGCGAGTCTTATCGTTAGAGAAACCGCATCGACGGAGGCGGCCGATGCTCCCACAGGCGTGGCACGCGAGTTCATCGCGGTGCATTTTGAAGTTGTCCATGAGGGCTGCTTTAGCTTCCTCAGTAAGCTGTGAAATGCCACGGGAGGGTGTAGGTGGCATATTCGCGCGTCGAGAGGGATGCGGGGGTGGGGCGGCTTTGAAGACTGGTTTTGCTGAAGTGGGACGACGCAGAAACGAGATTGTAATAAAAAACGTATAAACCACACAAAAAGTGTGGAGTATCGGGAAGAGGATGGGATACACAGCAGCCGGCCTTCACGCGGCTATCCCTGTTACGGGGCTCTCTTTTGAGGGTCTCAACCAACGGGCTGCTCAGTTAATGAAAATGAAAACCCCAAAATATTTAAACGAAAACAAAATATTTGAACGAAAACAATATTTCTCGGTCCAGGAAGTCCTCGTAAGAGTTTCTTGAGACTTAATTTTTATTATTTTGGAACTATGGCCTCGTTTAGCAGGTGTGGCTGCTAAACGGTGCTTCTTTTTTCAAAAAAAGAATGAAAATGAAAATAATAAGCATCTTTGTGCGCATGTGAGCGTGTAAATGCACTATCAATGGATTATGACGTGAGGATTTGCCCAACATGTTTCCACTATGCCGTTAAATATAGAATTGGAAAGATACATTGTTCATTCACTTAAACTTCGGCAAAGCGACGTGGAAAGGGAGAAATGACCAAGGGGAAATACTCAATCTAGACACCGAGGCGGGTTGGGTGCGTATATGCGTCGAAAATGTATATTCGGCAATGTAAAGGTCTCGTGAAATTCGAATTAGCAATGATAAAATGCGCACACCCATAAATGTGGAACAACACAAAGCAATACTCATACAGTATTTTCGATTGGCTACCGGTCAAAGGTAGGAAAGAAGTATTAGGGTGAAGCATTTTTTCTGGAAGTGCGCAAAGAACTACTTCTGTCTATAGTATGAAAAAGCTTGTGTGGTCGGAAAAAAGGAATTGCCCGTTGAAGATGTGTTTCGTCTTGGGAAAGCACCTTGTGTCCATATAGTTCTGTTTTCATTTTTATGGTGGCAAGTTGACGAAACGAACAGGTCAAGTGAAGATAATTTTCGCGGCACCGATGGTTCAGGTCCAATGGGTGGTATTTTTCGTAGCACAGGCGTTGTAGTCTCTAGCAAAATATATCAGCGCCAACAACGGTTAGGATTAGATTCACATGATGCTATCTTTATTTCGTAGGGTGCATGATATTCATCAGAAGGCTTTATGCACGCAAACGGTGGACAGTTTTACTATAAAAGGACATATGAAGAGCACAGGACAAAAGCATTTTTTGGCACCTCTTCCACTCTAATTTTTTATTTTGTTTTTTTCCCGCAATGCCTGAACACGAATCTTCCGCATTGGACGGTCTCCGCTCAACGTGTAAAGATTGACATCTGAAAGCCTCCAAACAAACTCAGAAGTGTTCAGCTTATATCTTCTGATGCGTAGTGTGGTGAAAAATATCGCGTTAACAGCAGCTCTCTACGATTTTCTCAGTTTTCTTCGCAAATCCGCAGTTTTTAATCGTCGCAGAAGTACAGCATTGTTTTATCGCCATGCTCTGAAAGATCACTAAACAGTTGCCGATATCTGTTGTTCTGCCCTTCCGCAGCACGTGCACAGGTAAAAAAAGAGAATTCTGGATCGCAATGCAAACGAATGGCGGTAAGAAGTTGCAACGAGATTGCGCGAAGAGAATAAAATCAAGACAAGTTTGAAAAAATGGACTGCTTCCTTGCATGACGAATGGGTGGAATGCTCAGTCTGGATTACTCTGAGCGGGCCATGGCAAATATAAAGCGCTTGTAATTTTGAATATAAAGTAATACCGTTGACTGTCACAAATGTTCTGCTTGGCGTGTAGGGGATCAATCCCTTGTGGAACGCGACAGATGCTACAAGCTGACGAAGACCTAAAGGACGGGCGAATATGGTGGATGGTTTGACGGGTTGGGAGGACACAGAACCAGATATTATGGGCATGATGGGGAATGGGAGAGGCCAAAGAAACGTGAACACTGGGAAGAGCGCGGGGTTTATTCCAACACGTTATAGTGATATGATTTAGTAGGACCAAAGTGTATCACTGCACGGGCAGTCATTGTATTTTCTATCCTCCCGCTATGCTTTCGCATTTAGGCTTCATAGAATCGTTTTCACGAATGTAGTATGATTGGGGTCTATACCATCTGAAAGGCAACAGCCGTTATTGATGGTGAAATTCAACGCTGTGCTAGTCAGCTTGAAAAATCAGACCTTGTCTTGGTCATTGTACGCTGTGCAACTGTGCATGATTTCCGCTTCTTTCATCCCATCGACACATCCAATCAAGACGCCCTTTAAATTTTATATAGCGCAAATATATCAATTGATGGATTGTCGTCCTGGATACTTCAAGTGCCCAAAGTCGCTCCAGGGCAACTGATAAGTTCTCATCAACGCATTTAAGGCAACTCATTTATACTCGGCATTGAGAATATGGGAACAATCTCCTGTTTCTACTTTTCTTAAAAATGCCATTAGGGTCAAATCTCATGGCTGTGTTGAAACGAGGAGATATACATCTGGGTGCTTCGCTGCAGCTAATGAACTCAAAACGTCAGCTTCAAAGCTATCGGCTCAAAACGCATCTTTTCATCCAAGTGTCAGTACCCTTTTGCATAGCAATAAGCTCAGAATCAACCCTGCAAGCTATAGATTCCTCATTTTAGGATACACAATATAGTGGAAGAAATGCGCTAAAGGCTCAGAACTGTAGGGAAATGACTTTAATTGCAGAAGATAGCGGTTGTGGGCTCTACAAAAAGTTGATGCCCAGACCGAACTGAAGGCCATGCTGGGGACGATCTTCCGTTCTAAAGCGCAGGGGTACGCAAAAGTTAACCTCCACACGGGCAAGTTCATGGTAAAAGATAAGGCCCGCACCGACCGACGTCCGAGAATCGTGGAAAAGCTCATTGTACATGGCATTCACAGGAACATCTACATGAAGATGATGAGCTTATAGAAGAATCGCAATATGCTCTTCAACTTACTCTTGGGAGTGGTCATAATGTTGCCGCTATTGAAGAAGGCGTGGGCTTTGATAGGACACTGATCAATCACACCGGGGATGGGGGTTGTCAAGCTAATACCAGCAGCGTAAAAGATATTGCCACCCGCCGCATCGTCTTTGTGATCATGCATGAGTATCTACGTCAGGTTTAAAGGGCAAGGATCATGGACTTACTGCCCTCGCGAGGCCCAATGCCGCCCATTTTGAAACCGCGCACTGACAAAGGCCCTCCCAAGTAGAAGCGATCAGACACATTCATAACCTTGCGGTCATCCAACGCATGCAGGAAACCGGTCTTGATGCCACCGCTCAAGACAACGTTGCCTCCCAGCGGTCTGTGGATCTGGGCTGCGATTTCCTGCTTAAAGTAGCTGGCATCGCCACGGTCACCAAGACCCGCCAGTTCTTGCGTGACCGAAATATACTCGCCCTTTGTTGGCATGGTCACATGGTCGCGCGTATCTCTAACAAAGGAATGAAGCACAGACGATTTGACGTTCGCTCCCGAATGGGCCCGCACGCTTCAAATAATCATCAGCTCTCGCTCGGCTTCGGGTGATTCATTCACACTTACAGAGCTGAAGACTTAGGACCAGCAGTAATATCCCGGTTGATCATGGCATAACTCAGGCGATGTTGACCCCATCCTGATTGCGCCTATTCTTACGTTACCATCTGAGCAGATGCAAAAATGGGAAAAGCATTATTGTATTTACCTTTACTCGAAGACCAGTCATCTTTGAAGTCTCCATGTAGAGATTGATAAGCGAATAGTCCTTAATCGAGCCTTTGACAAACGCCTCCAGGGTGATATCCGGGGAGCCCAAGATGGGAATTCCACCGGCTAACTACCATATTAGGTTGTATCAATTTGCTGTCCTTCCTTGCCTTTCTCCATATTTTTACCTCAATCGCATGCTTAGTACGGTTACCAAACTCGTATTTTGCATGAACGGTTTCGGCACCACCAAACACGTTTCTGAAGGCAATCGTACCATTCTATGTTTTTAAGGAAAGTCCAAGGGTATATCAGCGCAAAATGACATTCCCTAGGGTGCCTTACACATACCACATTGGCCTCGTTCTCACCCACACCAAGCGACGTGGTAAGGACACCTTTTGCCTTCTCTCGCAAATCAAATGTCACATCCACCGCGTCGTTTGAGGTCGAATTCATGTACACCTTGATATCCTCAAAGATATTGTGTCGCTGTAATTTTTTGGCGGCTTCTTTGACCCGGTCTAACACCGCGCCGCTCGTTTCTGCTTCGAACAGTCCGGAAAGCACGCTGTTCAGAAATGATTCGCGAGTAGCCGACGCGCCGACGATTTTAAGCGCACCGACACGCAATGGCGCATCAGCAGGAATCTGGGTCGTCTAAATCAGCAGATTAAGAGAGAGGATTTTCCAGTTGTGATGGGTATGTTTGTAGGGCTTACCGTGTGTGTCGCCATGTTTATGCACAAGCGTTGTGGTGTCCTCTCCCTCACCCCAGTTTCAGCCAGTACAAAATTGGTGTAAGTCGCATCAAAATTTCAACGTCACACGCTCGATTCCTTTTTTGTGGGGGGGGGTTGTTATGGAGAGCGGCAGTTGTGGAGGGAGGGAGGAACACTCCTTTAGTGCAGATTAGCTTAAGACTCCCGCAGTTATCAGCAAAGGAAGAAAAAGAATGAGTGTGCAAGTCAATCTGAATTTTTCAATCACGGGAATCAGAACTGGACATTATCTCGATTTTCTTAAGGCTAGATGCACACGCATTGATGTGCTTAGAAGTTGAACTGAGCGGTAAGTTAACATGCGCTTATTATTTAGTAACGACGTTTGAGAACGATTTCATATCCTTTGTCCTGACGAGTCTGATTCCCTCGGTGATGACATTCTCCCTGTAAACCGGATTGACTGGCATAAACAATTCATCTATGTAACATCCCATTAGATCGTTCTAAAGAGCAGCGCATTTTCTCTACTCGCAGACCATAGCGAGCTTCGTACGCTTTCATCGAGGCTAGAACTATTCCTATGCACTGATGTGATCCGTTTCTGAAAGGTATAAATTGATGTTGCGTTTGCCGTGGTTGCAGATACTGTAACTATTGCAGGAGTTCGTTTCCTTGATTAAGCGATATAAACCTCGTTTTAAATTAGTGTGAAAAGCTGATCCATCATGACGCACGTTGTTGTGAACTCCAAGTCATAATGGTTATCGTTGCTGAACTTTTTCCCTCTCGCTATTCCTTTCCACCGGTTGAAATTGCGCCTGGTTAATGCACTCCCAAGAATACGACGGAGTCCGGATTTTTCTTTTTCTCGAAGATACTTTCAGGGCCTTCGTAATAACGTTTGACAAATGCTCGGCTGCACGAACGTGAATACCTACGTAATCGCTTTGCAGCCGCAGAAGCGTTTACGCATTTAATAAAAAAATAAAGGAAAATAATGTGGTGTTTCCTGCATCAGAGTAAAATGTGTACATTGTCGCATATCGTATGACTCCATAGCAACATATTCGTTATGACTTTCAGTGCAGCTAGATATTGGGCAACCACTACCTGGCAAGTATAAATAAATAAGGCCTGTCCTTTTACTTCTTGAAATGACAATACTCAGACTTCCTTTGCTCTCGAGCCGAAGGTCATGGTCTGATGACACGCATTCATAAGTATAAAACCTGGAGGAAACGTTACGATATTATGAACTGACATTCAATGGGCTGTGATCTCCATTTTGCGGATGGATACAAACGTTTTGCTGAACATCGACACCCTCCTGTAAAAAAACACAGATATGGGTGCGTGTACTTCGTTTTCTTCTATTATGTACCGGATTTCAAGTACGCCCATTTAGACACTCTTCACATCAATCAATTTTTATTACGCAAAGACTTTTATTCACAGATTTATCTGCCTTTTGACAAAAAAAAAGATGTGAGGATGTAGACTGAAGAGTATAAGTCCGTGGGCAGCGTCCCTACTTTGCTAAGCTGGGTCTGATACCAGCCGAATAAGTGCAATGAATTACAGCTACGTCATGCTCAGAAACTAGCTTACTCTGGTTATTGGCTAAAGAAATACATCGAGCAACAAGGTGTAGCAAAAAGTAAAAGCGGCAATCTGGCCTCTTGGAATACAACGGGATGAAATGGGCTAAACTGAACTTTTGGGAGAACGGAGTGATAGGCTGGCTAGTGGTTTCCCATTGCCAAGGGCAAAAGATATCGTCATTGCTAGAACTCCGCATACCTGGAAGGAAGGAAGGTCCCGCGTCCCGCGGAGTCCCGGGGGGTGGGGAGATTCGCTTATTAATTCATGGAAGGACGACGTTTTAAATCGGGTACTTTGATCTCATATTTTTTCTATTATGGCAAAAGTTAATGTTGGCGTTATTGGCTTTGGTAAGTGTGGTATATAACGGATAGAATGAGCCAATAAGACTGATCCTCGGACTGATGGTGGTGGTGGTGATAGGTTTCGCGTCTCGCACTTTCCATTGCCCTTTAATTGTATGTTCACCCCACCTTCAGCTGACAGCTGTTGTGGAGCGCCATAGCAACAAGAGCAAAGAGAAGTACCCATGGGTGACAGTTGTCAAGAGTGCCGATGAACTGTTTGAAATGGACAATGTTGATCTTGTCGTAATTACCACACCCAACGACTCACACTTTTCGCTGGCAAAGAAAGCGATGGAGAAGGGCAAGCACGGTAGAGTACTGCGTTTACATCGAAAAAAAGCCTCCAACCGTTTGCTTCTTTGCTCATTGATGAAACCCTACTGATCGGATAGTCGTTGTCGAGAAGCCCTTTACCATCACATCCGTCGAGGCGTCCGAACTGGTTCAGGTTGCCGAAGAGACCCAGAAGATCTGCAGCGTGTACCAGAACCGCCGATGGGATGGCGACTTTTTGACCGTTAAGAAGCTTGTGCAAAATAACCACCTCGGCCGACTCGTCGAGTACGAATCCCACTTTGACCGATTTAGAAATTTTGTCAAGGCGGGGTGGCGTGAAAAGGATGACCAGCCTGGTTCAGGCATGGTCTACGATCTCGGTGCGCACCTGATTGACCAGGCCCTGAGTCTCTTTGGCATGCCTGTGGCGTTGTTTGCCACACTTAGCAATCAGCGACAGCTGGCCGAGTCGAGCGTCATTGATGATTTTACCATCATCCTCAAGTACCCCAACAACTTCAATGTCCTTCTCCGCTCCAGCATGCTCGCCCGTCAAACCCCGGTCTTGCGCTTCTCTCTCCGTGGCATGGATGGTTCCTATGTCAAGCACCACCTGGATGTTCAGGAGGACCAACTCAAATCAGGACTCCTCCCTTCTTCCCCAGGCTATGGTGTCGAGTCCCAGGACCGCTGGGGTACCATAAACAGTGACATCAATGGCGTGCATATTGCTGGACAAGTCGAGACTGCCAACGGCGATTATCTCGCATTCTATAACAATGTAGGCGAGGCTATCTTGAAGAACGATCCATCTCATCTCGCAGTCAAGCCACAGGACGGTGTCAACTGCATCCGCATCATCGAATTGGCTCGGCAGAGCAGTGACGAAGGGCGCGTCATTACCCTCTAAGAAAATCTATGCCATTCCTATCCTCTTTCTCTTTCTTGTTTCCTACACACATACACACACCCCCTCTGCTTTCGTTCTTGCTTTCTCCTCTCTCGCCAACACCTCGCAAATAAGAGAAAAAAAAAAGAACCCCTCGTTTACCATGTCATTCGCTTTTGCTTGTTCCTTTATTTACAGTTTGATATTCTTGTACGTTTTCGCAGACTCAGGGTCACAGAATTCCCAGGCAAAAATATCCTTCTTCGACTTGTCGCCGTCAGCCATAAAAACCGTAGAATGGTCCCGATAAATCTTCTTGCGCAAAATGCCGCTGTTCAAGAGCTGAGGTAGAATGTGCTTTTTCATGTGAGACTTGGAGACCAGATCTTTCTCGAACTGCGGAATGAACGAAGACAGGGCATTGGTCGTCATGGGTCCCTTGGTGGCAATGAGCGATTTGATTATGGATGCGCCTGACATTTTGGCTGAGGAAATAACACAAGCGAGGGAAAAAGGTAAAAAAGAAAAAAATAACAATGGGGGAAAAAACTCAGTCAAATTTGATAACTGAAATGACGGGAGAGACAAAGTACTCAGCATGATCGGTAAACCTACGCTATCGAGCGTGCTGCTGTTGCACATCTCAAAAGGACTTCCATGATGGACAGAGACAGAACTTACTTTTCTCAATACAGATCTATTTCTTGTTCGGTGGAACACTGGAAATGACATCATAATGGATGCTATTCAGTTGAAAATAGTTCATAGCACTGTATGTCAACAGTAACTGCTCTATGGGCACGGTATCAAAACTCCCCCCGGCATTATCTTCCCTCGGAAAAGTAGTGGTTCTGATATGCATAAACTTTGTTGTTTCCATGCATCATTGATATCATGTTGATGGCAGAAGTACTCATATATCCGCCAACATAGACAAGGGTGATTTTAAAGACTATGTTCCCTCTTTGTCGATTACAAGATCCAATGAAACCAGAGCGCGCATACGAGATTATGCCGGCCTCGTTGAAATGTAGTGAACAATGCTATATGGGTGTCTATTAACAATGAACGAATGCGTACGACCCTTTCCTCGCCAAGAAATAACAACGCCTAAGCTGCGGCTGGCTTTGGTTTTTCTGGGTGATTACTACGAATTGTCTGAGTGGCATATCCAATGGCTCCCAAGACGATCGCTAGCCGCCAAAGCCTGGACCACCATGACTCGATCCTCCGATACGCCTCAGCGTCTGGTTCGACATGCTTTCCAGCTGCTCGCCGCCGCTCTGCCGCCTGATGGAGCCGGTGACGCCGTCGGACCTCTTCTGCTTCATAGTACCGATTGTATTCTTCCCGCGCCTGCGCGGCATGACTACTGCTGCTGCCGGTACTTCCTTGTCCTGCCGCCTGTTGCCGTGCACTGGTAGATCCCGTCTGACGCTGATGCCGGCGCGCTCGGCCATGCCAAGATGCCGAAGGACCAGTCCGGAACCCTGATGTCGCATGGTACCAGTCTGAGCTTGACGTACTCGCGCCGCTACTGCTACTCCTGCTTCCGCTCTCTTCGGCATCGTATTGCCGTCGTGAAGCCTCGTTTCCGAGCACCGCATAGGCATTGTTCACCTCGAGAAACTTGGCATGGGCAGCGGGATTATTAGGATTCAAATCGGGGTGGTATTGTTTTGACAATCGGTAATATTGTTTTTTGATCGTGTTCTTATCGGCATGCCGCTGGACATTGAGCACTTCATAATGAGATTTTCGTCTTAAGCATGTAGCGGTTGTGTGGAATGAGCGCATCAACATGCTGTAAAAATAGAAAGGGAAAAGAAATGAGAATGCAAGGCTAAATACGCAACAGAGACGGGGAGCGAGGAAAACTGGGTTTCTTTGTACAACACGCTCTAAAAATGAACAAATAGGCTATGTTTCATAACAGGCATAAAAAGTCAAGGTCGACGACAGATCTACCTTCGTCGTCTCTGCCTTCATCATCCGCTACACCTCTTGCCTCTGATCCCATCAGTATCCCTGGCCATGCAGGATCTTCCAGCAACATGTTCATGGCTTCATCCGGGATGGGCGCATCCCCCGCAACCTCCTGCAGCAATGTAAGCCGATTCAGCATAGACACCATGGCGTTGCGAGAGGAAAACCCAACCATCATCAGCGGCCTGTCTTCTCTCCTCATCAAGCATACCTCGCGTGCCTTCCCTGTCCCATCCATGTGTGTCTTTTCCCGCGTCGCTCTTGCGGACGAGTACGCTCCTCAGGAGGCCATTGTCCCCTTCTATCGCCCCTCCTCCATTCCTCTCGAGCGTATCTGCATGCTCGTCAGTGTCTTGGAATCTTTGTTTCGTACCATGGACGAGGTTACGCTAGTTGAAGAAGAAGAGGAGGAGGAGGAAGATGAAGACATCCTTGAAAAGAATAAGAAGCAGAAAGAACAACATCTTGATGAAAAGGATGATTATGCATGCAGGATTATCGGGCTTGGAACATTTAAGGTCGCTGTATGGAGAGACTGGGAGAAGGATCGAGCCTTGGTAAATCGTACATAATCGAATCTGGGACACAAAAAAGACATACTCATATTGACTTCATCATAAGGCGGTCATCACATCCACTCGCATATCGGACGATACCCTCGAAAGCAAAATGCGAATCCTTCGATCGTCGCTTTCGGAACCGAGCCAGGCAAGTAATACCCACAGAACTTGGATATCTCGGAAAATGTAGCTGACATTCGAAGGAACAACAAAAGAAGCCAAGCGAAGAACTCGGCACAGAAATAGCACCACTCATTCAGGAACTCTTCTCATGAGAACACAATTATTACTCTATCGTGGTTTAATGCTTCTCATTGCTTCATATGCACAATTAAAGGGATGAATGGGTCTAAAGCAACAGAGGGATGGGTGTGTATATATATGTATGTCTGATTTACGTGCGGATGGTGTCATCTTTTCTTTGTAAGCATGTGATTGTTTTTATGTTGGCACTTATTTGGAGAAGCTGTTGAACAAACCAACGCTCTCGTTATCTCCGTTAGCGATCTTCAGGACCTCGTCGTTGCGTTCACCTTCAAGAGAAGTCATGTAGTCCTCGTCGACATCGCCAGTGACATAATGGCAGTCGAAAACAGAAGTATCAAACTTCTTAATTTCAGGGTTGTAGCGGCGTACGGACTCAACGAGGTCGTCTAGTCTCTGAAATATCACCTTGTCAGCCCCGATGGCAGTTGCGACTTCTTCATCCGTGCGGCCATGCGCGACTAGCTCCTTCCGGGTTGGCATGTCAATGCCATAGACATTGGGGTATCGAATGCCTGGTGCGCACGAGGCAAAATAGACCTTGTTGGCACCTGCATCGCGGGCCATTTGAATGATTTCCTTCGAGGTTGTGCCGCGTACAATCGAGTCGTCCACGAGGAGCACATTTTTGTCCTGAAACTCAAGCGCCATAGCGTTCAGCTTCCGACGGACGTTCTTGAGTCGTGTCTCCTGGCCGGGCATGATGAAGGTACGACCAACATAACGGTTCTTATTGAAGCCTTCGCGGAAAACAATATTGAGTTTGTGTGACAGTTGGATCGCGGCAGCACGAGCCGTGTCCGGGACAGGAATCACGACGTCAATATCCAGTTTATCGCCAAATGATCGCTTCACCTCATTTGCAAGGGCCTCGCCCATCGACAGACGAGCCTTGTATACGGAAATGCCATCGATAATGCTGTCCTGGCGAGCAAAATACACATACTCGAAGATGCAGGGTGTGATCGCGTTAGTGCTCACTAGCTGACGACGTGACAGCTGTTCGCGCGTGATGATGATCGCCTCGCCAGGCTTGACATCCTCGATGTCAGTAAAGCCAAGTGCATCCAAAGCAACACTCTCTGAGGCAAACATGTAATCGTAGCCAGCCGCAGACTTGCGGCGGCCGAGAACCAACGGACGGATACCGTGCGGGTCACGGAAACCAATGATGCCGAAGCCTGCAATCATAGCAACACACGCATAGCCGCCGCGACATTGAGAATAAAGGTCTTTGATGGCAGTGAAGATGTCTTCTTCGTTAATTCTACCATCACGGAAAACAAACGAGTCAGACTGTGGACAACCCCATGCGCAACAGCTCCTGCTCCATCCCCAGCAGCTCCCGTCCGCCATTTACCTGAATTTGCCAGTCTTCTGGAGATTATTGGCAAGGATGTTCAAAAGTACTTCGGAGTCCGAGTCAGTATTGATGTGTCGATGTGCAATCTTGTCCAAGAAGGTACGAAGTTCGTGCGTGTTGGTCAAGTTACCATTCTATCAGACCCATTTACATGAGCATACCTCTGGTGAATATCCTTGACGAGCTGACATGACTTACGTGCGCAAACACAATACCGTAAGGGGAGTTGACATAAAAAGGCTGTGCCTCGGACATAGAAGAAGAGCCAGCGGTGGGGTAGCGGACTAAATACCCCGCAACCCGGTCAGTGTCCGTCGCTGATGTACAAGACCCCTTACCCCATCCCCGCACCCACGCACCCGCAAATATAAAAATAACATACCGTGGCCAGTACCCATGCTACCAATAAGACGAGCAAGCTGTTTCTCGTCAAAAACGTCACGGACCATACCATTACCCTTACATTGAAAGAGGCGACCCTTTGGGCCCGAGGTAACAATACCAGCAGCATCCTGTCATGGGGAACACAATTAGTATGCAAGTTCGTACGGCACCAGTTTTCGAGAGAGAGCAAGGGAATGAATAGTACCTGACCACGATGCTGCAAAAGACCTAGGCTTTCAAAGAGATCAGCACACACCATTGCCTGGGGATCAGCCAGGATAATTGCGGATATGCCACACATATTACTGAGAGGAGAGAGAAGGTGAAGGAAAGAGAATGGAAGATGTGGGGGTGATTTGAGATCAAGCGGTGTGCGAACTAAAGACAGATGCTAGCTTGACATTCAGACCCAGAAGATGGAAAAAAAAACACAATCAGTAACCTAAGCCTCATACCCCTTGCTTTAATGACAGAGGGTTTTGGCTGTTATTCATGTCCAATGATCGAAATAAACATGGTTTGACCATGCCTGAATGGACATGTTTGATAGCGATTTGTATCGGTTTCTATGGATTGGCCAATATCGGCCTGGAAAGTTGCTAAACAACAAGCACATGAATAGCAGTGGACGATACAGTACTCCATCAATAAGATCTATAAGAGAAGACAAGGCCATCTCTTTGTAACTTGATCAGTCTTTAGCCATCCTTCTTATATCTCATGCGAAGTCGATCGCATATTGAAGTTTCTATCGCAGAATGAAAAGAGAAGAGATGAAATGTATCCCCCGAAGAGCAGTCAGTGACGACGATTGTCTATGAATAGGGGGGTGGGTAAGCAGTCCGCAAGCAGTCCCCTTCTCAGGCGTCTTATTATAATGCAATACTATAAAAAGGATACAGATCACTGATATCTTTTGACAGTGATCATAACGGGCATTATTCATTCCATACAACAGGCGGAGATGCTGTGATTAAAGATTGCTGAAAAAACTGCTTCGTTTTACTTCTCTTAGAAGCTGAGCGCATCCAGCTGAGCACCTGGGCCAGCCGATACGCCCCATTTGTGTTGCATATCGATCAGATTACTTCTGCAATTGGCGTAAGCATTTTGTTCCCACATTAGACTTGATTGAATCCGCTGCCTAATTCGTGATACTCAGCCAGTCAGTGACGAATAGATGCCGTTTTCGACAAGGAGCGTGTATCATTCATGTAACGAGATAGTTTAATTAATAGACGATATATACATGTATATATTATGTCTTTATTTACCCATTGATGCTTGTCTACCTACGTATGCAGCATCGAACACCCCGGCGCATCCCCATAGCATCTAATCCGTTTTTCTTGTTTCTCGGACGCTTTTATGGTTAGAGGACCAAATTGCAAACAAAACTGCCCTTCACCGTTTTTGTAACACCACGCGATGTCATGAGCGCTAGGGGCGAGATGCAATCATTGGTTGGAGTAGCTGCAAACAATGTATGTGTGCATTTTGTTCACAGTCCAAGGAGGATCTTGTCGTTGCTATCCGGGAGTGACATTGCTTTATTCAGCTTCGTATGGACATACACCCTTATATAAAAGATGAGAAACTTTTCAACGTCCTCATCCCCTCCCCTTTTCTTCTTTCATATCTCATCATTAATTGAATTCTGTACACAAAGCAGGATGCTTTCGGCAGGGAATCCAAGAACATCGGTTATTGGCAATGCAAATACTACCGCAACAAATGCCGTGGGCATGCCTCCGTTAGCACCCAAGCCAAAGAAAAAGAAGGTCCTTCGGCAGGTCAGCTTTATACAAAGTGTATAACCTGGGTTTGCACATTGAGCTAACTCCATCTGTTGCTTTGGGTATATGTGCATTATATATATTTGTGTGTGTGTGTGTTTACGTGTCAATTATTTCGTTACCAGGCGATTGGTATTATTGTTGGCGACCCGGAGGCAAACAAGGTGTTGATGCTTAGCAGCCGCAAGCGACCAGGGGCGCTTGTCCTTCCGCGCGGCGAGATCGAAGAGGAGGAATCGTACAGCAATGTCGGCACCAAGAGAAACCCAGTGAATGTGGCATTGCATGTGCTCGAACAAGAGGCTAATGTAACAGCCAATCCAGGCTTCCTTCGCCATCTCGGCACCTTTGTCGAGGCAAATAAGCGCGGAAAAACAGTCGGCCATCATTGGATTTATGAAGTGCCTTATTCAAACACAACGTTCTTACCAAGCAATTCTGGGCGCACCCGGATGTGGGTGACCTATCAAGACGCACTCAAAGCCACTATGGACAGACCGATGTCTCATCTCGCATTACGCAATAGCGTAATGTTTTCGCACAATGTTAGTTAGCATTCTTTTGTTCAATTTTTACTGCTACGTGGCGTAACTTGACGTACTATTTATCCGGTGAATTGAGTTACACCATTATTAAATTCACATAAGGTTGGGAGCCATAAGCCTTAGTTCCATATACAGATAAGTCGTGGCATGCGACCTTACGGCATGTTTTAACTCTCGAACCGTAAAAAAAACATACTTGCTTTAAGTGGCGTAAATACGGTGGAGAAGAAGGAGGGATGTCATTCATCCTCGAATGCAAGTGGTTAGTATAGAATATGCATACGAAAGACGGCGGAGAAAAGGGGGTCCGTATCTATACGGGGAAATCGACAAAGAAGACCTCGTACATAGAACACTCACCGACATTACCGTCACCGTTAACGAAGGTCAGGTATATGATGCATTATATCCCCTTTAATTATGCATACGGCCTTCCATTCTTAATTTGATTGTGTATCCAGCAACAGGAGTTCTTTTTCCCCTCTTACACATATCGACAATTGCGGCGGTACTGATCGTTTGTATGGGTCCGATACGATACCATGTAGAACCGTCTCCTTTCTCTCATACGTACTCCATAAAAACTTTACTGTTTGGGCTGAAGGGTACTAGTATCCTCTTTCCTACCTAGCTGTGATTTTACTTCTTTCCTTGAGAGTGCTCCCTTTCGAATATTAAAGTAGCCTTGCACAATGACGAGGTAAACCAGGGAGGGAGCAGTAAGAAAGAACTGTCCTCATATCAGACAAGTCTTTCCAGGTTGCTTATTGGAGTGTATGTGCTACGTAGAAGTATGGGGCTTTAAAATGCTACTACTCTATCTCGCTGCTATCCATTTACCCAGCATCGTTTCAACTTCATCTAAACCGTATCGTCATATTTCTAATAACCTGCTCAGCTCATTTCACTGCGCCAAGGATGGCTACATCGATGATGTTCTACGTAGTGACGCTGATACACGGGACATTGTATTTGCCGTTATCAAAACACCCTGCTTATGGCAACTTCGCCATCATTTGTTCCTATTTTGGATCTTAACTAATTACTGTGGAAAAGTGTTTGAACAACTCTAAATTGATATGACCAAATAGGCGTCATATTAGAGAAGAATAAGAATAAAAGGCGGTGCTCAGGCTGATTGGCGGGATACTTAGCTTTCGAAATCAGTGTTTGACCAGTCGAGACCCGGTTTGAGGCGAAAGCTTCCATGTGCTTAGGTATCTTTCTTTCTCCACTCATGTTCTGTTAAAACAAGATTTCCTTTTTTCCACTTGGGATGGCATGTCGATGAACAATAAGAAGGATGGCGATGGAAAAAGATTTAATCAAAAAAGGGGAAGGTTTAGCTATAATATATAGAAGATGCCATTTTGCGAGTGCTGTCCTTAAAGTAAAATACTGCTTCTGACTATAACAGCATAAACGGCGATCGATCCTTTTTCAATGCACAAATTGTGGGAATTGGGGAGCCTATAGTCTCGATGTATCAAACGATAGGTACAAAACTTCCATCTATCAGGGAACGATGGGATGTTAAACCAAGAGGTTTTAGTTGTAACGGTGACCGGTAGGACCAGGTTGCACCACACAGATTTCGGAGTCACATGGCTTGTTTCTCCAGCCGCACTGGAATTTTTTCCTTATCTAAATATTCTAGGCCCAGTGAAATTCCCTTATCTCCCAAGGGAGAAACTATACCTTTTCTGCTTTAGCGGGGGTGTCGTTAATCTGGCTGTAACGTGGGGCATGCTAGAATGCTGTTTAAATCAGGGCGAGAAAAATCCTCATATTTCAAGGATCCCACCTTCAATTGCAAGCTTTACTCGGTTCCCATAGTTCAATGTCGCGGAGTGTGAAATATAGATTTGTTTGAAACATAGTGACATAGAGATAGACATCACTACTGAATGTTTTATCTTTCATAAAGTATTTATTATTAATTACCAGAAAGAGGACAGATAGAGAAGGACTGGATTCGAGAATGTTTTAAAATCATTTACGGGGGGAGGTGCACGTAGATTTATTTAATCCAATAATAGCTCAAGTATTTTATTTTTAGAGTCGGTGAGAGACTGCAATGAAGAAATGATGACTCGCCAGTCTTAGGATATTACCAGGAAGCGATGGTATCAAAGACTCCCATTAGAATTTGGTTCACGTGTGTCTTGCTGGATGTCACATTGTGGCAATACTTGATACTGCTTTTTGTATGATCAAAAAGAGATCGACACACGCACAATGAACTAGCTTGATCGGGGTTCACATGAGCAAATTGCTCTCGGTATAGCGGCTCGCTTTTTGTTTCCGAGGCTTCTAAGCAGAGCTTGTCCTCTTTCCTCTTCTATTGCCATCCCTTCTTTTCCCTTTTTTCACCTCCTCGGCCAGAAGAGACAGCAAAAGCCCGGCTTCAGTGTTTCTTTTCTGCGTCTTGATCTCCAGACACACGCACTTAAACTGTGATGGAAGTTGCCATTAACAAATGTTCATCCCGCCCTCGTGATGACACCACCTATTCCAGAGATGATCCCTCCCGATTACCTCCCACCAACGCTAAAATCGAATCACCCTTGCCGGGCTCGGAATGGTCACCCGAACATTCGACGATCGAGCATTTTCACACCACCAACTCGATCACGTCTGTAGAAGGAGGACAAGTCTTATGCGAGCCTAAAATTGACGTCGTACAGACTAGCATAGACGACACACCACCGACACCACCTCCACCTCCACCAGCCACGACTACAACGCCGAGCTCGCTAACCGCAGAGTTTCTCGAGGTACAGAATAAATTGATGAAGTCTTCCTCTGACGCGCCGGTTTCCGCCATCCGAGCATGGGCAGCCAATCTACCTGAGATATCAGATAATATCCATCCCGAGCCCACGGAGTCCTCGCACATTTTTGAACTCCAAACATCTCCGGACTTCAGCGGAGAACAGCCGCATATTCAAGAAACAAAAGACGTCTTTACAGAGACACAAAAGATTGCATATGTCGGTCTGTGTGCCTTGACAAGTCTCGAGGTGGTGCACGACTATCGGGGAAAAGATTTCACGTACGCCCGCATGAGCTCCGATAATTGGCAGAGGAAGCTCATGCGAATGATCTACATGCACATGGATATCTCAGCAGATGGTTCGTGGCAAATGATATGAAACAATGAGTTGCCTCGCTCAATATGAATGCAAAACCACCTCACTTTCTAGAAATCAAGATGATTGAATCCTTGTCAAAACACGAAATTCTCCCAAGTGATTTGGTGCATCAGTTCACTGCTCAGGGCGAGACAACCACAGTCAACATGGAGGGTTTCCAGGAGGTGAAGCTCACCGATGATACTCGTCCTCCCAGCTCATGCACGTCAGAAGACAAATCGAAGGAAATGGAGAGTATGAGAGACAGTAGTAGCACTACAAATTCTACAAGACTGGCTGGCGACAGTCCCAGAGTCACTCTCAGTAGCGATGAGAAAACAAGTCCCAGAAACAGCACTTCGAAAACTATCTACGACACTTTGGAGCCATCTAATGAATTTGTCATTGATTTACGCTGGACGGTCATGTGCGATCTCTTACTGCTGTTCCTGGGTGCCGAAAATTTTGATGCGCGCTCACGTGTTTTCATTGCGCGCATTGCATCGTATCTTGATCTTGACTGGCTTAAGGTCATCGGATTCGAGAAGCGGATCACCGATCAGTTGATAACAAACGCCAGTCTGTCTTGGGAAACTGAGACTGCAAACACCCTTGCGTCGGCTGTCACAACAGCGACTGACATGGATGTATCCATCAAGAATGAGAACGAAAAGAAAAGCCGGAATAAAGAGCGACGGAAACGCCGCTACGTCATGATCGGTTTGGCCACGATTGGAGGTGGTTTAATTCTCGGTCTGAGTGCAGGTTTGATGGCGCCGATCATTGCTGGGGGCCTAGGCTCAATTCTCACAACTGTTGGAGTCTCCGGTGCCAGCAGTTTCCTTGGCGGTACCACAGGCATCGCTCTCATCACTGGCGCAGCAACGGGTATCGGTAGCGGTAAGTCGGAAGCTAGTTGTTGATGCGATATCTCAGATGCTGATAAACTCCATTCTTTCCCATTGGCGAATATGGCATCCGAAAACAAGGTATGGGCGCCAAAGGTATGAGGAAACGTATGAAAACCATCAATACTTTTGAATTCTTTCCTGTTCAAATTGACGACCGCGTCAACTGTGTCGTCACGATTTCTGGGTATGCAACCATACATCGCGAGTTGAATGAATCACTAAGAGTTCATGGTGTAGATGGTTGCCAAAAAAGGGAATCAAAGATCTTGCAGCGCTTCCATTCAGCACCCTTGATCCGATTATGGGTGATCATTATACCCTATACTGGGAGCCCGAAATGCTTGAGGCTCTGGGCAGTGCTTTCAAGATCTTTGCCACAGAGGTTGTTACATTTTCTATCCAGCAAGCCCTAGCCCATACGATTATGAGCGCACTATTTGCCGGTTTGGCTTGGCCCCTTGCACTCACCAAGCTCGGCTACCTTGTCGACAATCCGTGGCATAATGGTCTGGATCGTGCAAGGTTGGCTGGCCTCGTCTTGGCTGACTCGATTATGAATCGCAATTTGGGTGCCAGACCGGTAACGCTTATTGGCTATTCGCTGGGAGCACGTGTCATCTTTTACTGTCTTTTGGAGCTATCGCGCATGAATGCGTACGGGCTTGTGGAGAATGTGGCGTTGTTTGGTACCCCAGTAAGCGCCTCGAAAGCGCAATGGAAAGAATGCACATCTGTCGTAGCAGGCCGTTTCATCAACGGCTATGCCACTAGCGACTGGCTTCTTGGTTTCTTGTTCAGAGCCTCAACCGCTGGTTTAGGCAACGTGGCTGGCCTTCGACCGCTCCATGGAATTGAAGGAAATCGTGTACAAAATCTCGACTGCACAGACCTTGTTAAAGGCCACTTGAGCTACCGCACTGCGATGCCAAAACTCCTCAAGCGTGCCGGCTTTATTGTCACGTCGGACGAACTGCCTGATGGCATCAAGAAAGAGGAAGAGGAGGACGAAGAATTTATCCTTGATTTATCAGGGGCTAAGGTAATGTTTGCATAAGAGGAAGAGAACTAGTGTATCTAAGGTGATTAATGCCTATGGTAACTTAGGATCTAGAGCATTTTCGTCCTGCTACGATGACGAAGGGCTCGTCTGTATCATCTCTAAAATCCGGAAAAGCTTCCATACAATACCCACCTCCCAAAACCAAATGTAATCCGCATCGACTTGGTCCAGACGAGTCGTCACCGAGGACGAGCACGCAAATGGAAGAATCATTTACACTCAACGTGGCAGAAGACCAAGGCCCGGCCTCTGCACAGGGGAGCGTGAGAGAAGAGACGAAACCTGTTGTGCACAGTGCCGCGGAAACCGATCGCGTCTCACTACCATCGGCAACGGTGCCTAAGGAAGATACCCGTACAAACACTCCTAATATACCCGACGATGAGATTATCGCCGAGATTATTGCTAAGGCTGCTGCGGTATCCAAATCACCTGGGCAGTACAGTTCACTGTCTTCTGGAAGAGCATCCATCGCCCAACCGCGTTCGTCCGTCTCTTCAACGTCACATCCCTTTCCTTCACCTCCCACTGGTGAATCTTCTTCCGAACCCATCAGCAGTCCAGGATCTACAGAAGATTCTGTTCGCTCTGCCAATCGCAGGTCGATCTCCTCCTCCTCATTATTCACCAAGTCGTCCTCGTTATTTAAGCTTCGCAAGAGATCTGGTGATGATGATTCTCAGCGCGAGCTTGCCGAGGCTGGAATTGAGGTGAAAGAAATCAAGAGCACACTTGGTTGCATGGTTGTCCCTGGCGATGTAGTTAATCCGATGCCCAAGATCTCGCTGGAGAAGCCTCAATATGCACGTATTAACCGGTGATCTCATTTTAGAAATTCCCTTGATCATGAATGGAAAAAGTGTGATGGGGTATACTACTTCCTTTCCATATTGTGTCTGTTTCTTTTTCTTTCTCTGAAAGCGAAAAAAAAATAATCCTTCTTTCTTTTTTCTTTTGACTACTCTCCTTCTACCCTGTCCTTTCCGTTCATTACTTTGAGACGTTTATACGCTGGTGACTTGATGTCCGATGTTGATGCAGTGGTGGTTGTAGATGATGCGCTATGACTATTATCTCGGAGCTGTCGCTTGAGATGCCCGATTTCCTCTCTTGCCTGGATGAGCTCAGCTTTGAGCACGTCGACTTGATGATTCAGTTCGTTCATTGCCTGATCTGTCAAAAGCTTCTCTAAAGTCCATTTCTCCACTGTCGTCGACTCGGATTCCTTGAGCTGTTTGATGTAAAGCGCTGCCCGTTGCAATATTTGCCCCTTGTTCTTCTCACACCCGGGCACAATGCGAGCAATCTGGTTGATTCCTTCGTTGATGGTCTCTCGGCGTCGACGTTCGACTTGCTTGTGATTCTCGCGCCGTATGCGATGCCATTCCGCGGATCCCACCGCCGGCTTTTCCGCATCTTGACCAGCATCGCATCCTGGCGGATGGTCTTCCTTTCGGTCATCTTCATCCATCGATTGCGTAGGTGATGTCCTTGAAATACAACAGGTCATTTGAACGGTTCATCACCATTTCCATATCTTTTTTTCTCTCTCCTCTTTTCCCCGAAAGAAAGGATTAGCAATACTCACCATGCTGCGCCACTAGTGGATTGCTCTGGTACTGTTGTAGATGCTGATGATTTTTCCAAAGTTTCTGCTGCTTTTGCACGTTGTGTCGCTACTGCCGATGCAGCAGCAGGTTCAGGGGCGGGCGATGATGGGGCTTTAGCATCGGAAGAAGGTGGTGTGTTATCAATAATCTAATTTGGCTTTCTTGAGTGACATGTTCATTACTGCAAAGAGGGAATTTTGAAAGCAACCGATAGCTTACCGCAGATTCGTTTATTGACGGCTTTGTACTGTTGGGTGGCATGGCTGTTGCTGAGAGCGATGTAGGCACGGGTTTAATAAGTATCTGAAGTGCTCGTGACTTGTGACTTTTATGTTGGTAGCTCACCTGACATTGCAAAGAAAAGGTGTCTGTGAATATTGGTGTTGGGTGAGGGGCGTGCGTGCGTGTGTGCGTGTGTGTGCGTGTGTGTATTAATGAGAGTGAAGGGAAGGAGAAGAGAGAGGAAAATGGATAAGTCTGGCGGGGGGCCGCCCGCAAATATTCTCGGTGATCTTTTTCTTCCCAAGCCCCTCTCCCCAACACCCCCTTCCTTTTCTCTACTCTGTTCGCATTCTATCACTTTCCTCCACTCACAAAACTCACGCGCTCAATGTAACAAGCCGACTGTCATGTGATATTTCTAACACGTCTTTTTTTCTTCGTGAAATAAATCTTCTCTCATTGGATATATTTAGGCCGGTGTGCACGTGAATTGCTCTCGCAATTTCCTTTTATCTTGAAAGAACGGGTAACAGCACGTGATCGCCTGCCTTCCGTTTCAAGACAACGAAGATTCGTAAAAAAAAAAAATTAGCAGCCATCTCCTCGCTTGTTACTAGATTGCCCTATTTTTTTTTTTAATATGGGATCGCCAGAGCTGGGATCTTCGGTGGGGCGTATAATTGTTCCGAGCAACGAAACGCCATCCTCCTTTTTCGATGGCTTTCCTGGGATCCTCCTCGATGGAAAAGAGGAGTAGAAGACAGATCATTTTGACCATTGGGTCTGTTAAGGCAACATTCAAGCCTGTCTCAGGAGCCCAAAGTATATAAAAGTATAACTTCTTCAGCCGCTCTCATGTCTTTTTTCCTGTTCTTATTTCACTTTCATTTCTTGGTATCTTTTGGATCAGCCATGACTATTGGTGTTGAGTCCCTTCCTGAATACCATGTGTCGACTCTCGACGAGGTGACGAGAGAGACGATGAAAGAGTCTTCTGAGGCAGAACATGATCCCTACATCTTCCCCAGGAAAATCAAACGGCTGGCAATCATTGGAGCTGGACCTGCTGGTGTAAGCCCCATCCAACCTCCCCTCTCACACGTCCTCCCCCCCCGTTTCTCCCTGTCCACCTATCGCCGCTAAAACTCACTTCTTAATACCTGGTGTCTATATAAGCTTGCGTCTGCTAAGGCTGCTAAAGAACATGGACTGGAAATCAAAGTGTTTGATCGCGCGTCAGATATCGGTGGAATGTGGCAAGTCTCTGCGAATGTTGTGTTTGGCGCAGGATTATGCGGGCTAAAACTTTAAAATCACTCTACGTAACAGGCTGTATGAGCCGACCCCTTCCTTCAAGCCACCCATCCCTTGCGAGAAACCGATGTCTACCACAGCTATCCCTAAGGAGGGCGTGCGCATGGTCCGTTATGAGTGTGAGGCTGACCTCAAGGACGCATTTCGCCATCATGCGCCCCCAAACGGCTGCTACCGCGACCTCTTTACGAACACAGCCTCCATTATGATGCAGTTTAGGGATTTCCCATTCAAGTCTGAACAGCCATGGTATCACCTGAACCGCGACATCCATGCATACTTTAAAGATTATGCCCAGACGTTTGGCCTGTTGGACTCTATTGAGCTCAACACAAGTGTCGAACGCGTCGAAAAAAATGAACAAACGGACAAGTGGGTGATCACCACCCTCAAAGCCGAGACGGTTGAGCAGGCCAGCAGCAATCACCAGGTTCGATACACTACGCAAAAGGACGCATTTGATGCAATTATCGTTGCTTCGGGCGCCTTTCAGGATCCCATGTTGCCCGGCTATCCGCATCTCAAAGAATACGATGCTTGCTTTCCGGACAAAATCATTCATTGCAAACAATTCAGAAAGTTCGAGCTATATAAAGGAAAGGTACAGTTAAAAAAAGCATACAGTGCAAACATGGATATTTTCCTGTTTATCGTAAACGTGCTCCTCATTATAGAACGTGCTTCTGGTCGGCGGTAATGTGTCAGCCATGGATGTGGCCGGACGTCTTGCGGGCGAGGCGGCGAAGGTATATCTTTCCATCCGAGGGTCTTTCCAGACCCCCTCCAAGGTCCTTAACTTGATCAGAAGCCTTTGTCCAGACTCGGTGATCCGACTTCCCGGCATCCATTCTTTCGCGGACAAGAACGGGAACGTCAATGGTACCATCACCTTTGTGGATGGTCAGACGGTCGCAGATATCGATTCCGTGATCTTTTGCACCGGATACCAGTGCGATTTTAAATACTTCGGACCCCTGCGCGCGCACGTGGGGGATGACGACAAGGACGCACTTGTTGTCACGAACGGCAAGCGTCCGGTTGACACGTATCGCGATATCTTCCTGATCAAGGATCCGACCATTGCCTTTGTTGGAATCCCAAGCTGCTATGCGTCCATTGGCTACTTTTATTATCAAGCCCAGGCCGTTGCACGAGTCTGGTCTGGATCCGCCCTCCTCCCTTCGCAGAAGCGAATGAAGGCATTTATGGACTCGTATACGTATCCATTTCCGCCTTTTGACATGTCTACTCACGGTGAACAATTGCACGTCCAGCGCTTAGTAACTTGGCTCAATGCTCATGCCAGAGCGCTTAAAAAAATCCTTCCAGATTTGGAGGGGATTGATAATGCGACTGTAGACAAATGGGACGAGATTGTCACATCACTGAAAAGCCGTAACGCTGAGATCATCGCTTATACCAAATCTAAAGTCTATACCTAGAAGTCCTATCCTATTAAAGCAACGATAAATAAGAGAAGAAGGGCACACCGCGTGATTCAGGAGCGTTCATATACGCGCAGTGGTCGCGAGTGGTTGGACGCGATCCATTGGTAGAGCACACAGGTGAGAAAACGCAAGAACGCATTCATCTGCAGCTTTTCCTACATCAATTCCATGTGTGTGTGTGTGTGTGTGACGTGCCCGTAAAAGGAGATTCCCGCAAAATTTTGTTGTAGCGCGTTCTATTCTCTCTCAGGCACCCGCTTTCGCTCCCTCTCCCTCTCTCTCTATTTATACACGTACGCGCTAAAATGGCGGCTTTGCTTCCCTACAAATGCGATATCAGTTATGAGCAAGACCAAGGCAAGGAATTCTAGTTTGATGGGCAATCAAGACAATGAGATTTACATTAGTCCATAGCAATCCTGAGAGAATTTCTTCAGGGTTATAAGGAACGATCTGCCGTTTCCTTTGGTGCGATGCAAGCAGCTCAAGGCCCCAAGTATATGCAAATTCTGGTACGCAATATATACAGCCACAGAGTAATATATTTGATATCGGACTCAGCAATGAGAAACGCATAATGTAGCAACGCATTGTCGATAGAGAAGAGTCCGTGATTACTCTTGAATTGGATGATCTCGCTGCAGTGAGTTGTTGAATTATCCTTCCTTGCCTCAACGCGTTTTTTCTCATTCCGCCAAATCACAGTACGAAGACTCAACTGAGCTTACTGTCGCCCACATTCGACGCAACACGAAGCGCTATCTTGATCTTCTTTGCAACGTTATTGATTCTCTCTGCGCTGAATTAACGCCTCGCAATCCCGAAATTATTTACAAGGACAGCGTGCTCGATGTCATTATCGATCAAAGAAGAAGCCGCGACCAAAATCGCGTTGGTCCCAACGACGAGATCTTCCCACCCGCTTTGACTCGTCGATAGTATGTTTCGCATTTCTCTCTCTCACCTGCGCGTGCGTTCTCTCTCCTTTTTTGTTAACCATACCACTCCTCCCTTATATGCTTTTGCTTACAGTGAGGTATTCATCAAGCCTCTCTCGAATGACGAAGCTCTTGCTGTGCGCCAGATTAAAGGCAGTCAGCTCGGTAACTTGGTTACTGTTCGCGGTATCGTGACACGCGTATCGGATGTAAAACCCTTCCTGCAGGTCAACACGTACAGCTGCGACTCGTGCGGTTGCGAAATTTTTCAAGAGATCAAGCAGCGCCAGTTCACGCCTTTGACGGAGTGCCCTTCAGATGAATGTAAGAGTAATAATGTCAAGGGAAGGCTTTATATGCAGACCAGAGCATGCAAGTTCTTGGCTTTCCAAGAAGTCAAGATTCAGGAGCTCGTAAGTTTATCTCCTGTGTTCCCGCTTTATAAACCCCTCACAACGTGGAGCTTATTTTGCTAGGCCGATCAAGTGCCTGTAGGACATATCCCTCGAACCATGACCATCCATATGTATGGCGCAATGTGCCGCCAACTCACCCCCGGTGATGTGTGTAACACAGCCGGCATCTTCTTGCCAATGCCCTATACTGGTTTCAAGGCTCTTCGTGCGGGTCTGTTAACAGACACTTACCTGGAGGCCCAATTTGTCCATCGTCTCAAGAAGCAGTACGACCAAATTGAGATGACACCCGAGGAGGAGGAGAAGCTCAGGGTACTTGAGCAGGATCCTAACATCTACTCCAAGTTGGCTCGCAGTATCGCCCCTGAAATCTACGGCCATGACGATGTGAAGAAGACGCTCTTACTTTTGCTTGTCGGCGGCGTCACCAAGACAATCGGAGATGGCATGAAGATCCGTGGTGATATCAATGTGTGCTTGATGGGTGACCCTGGTGTGGCCAAGTCCCAGCTGCTCAAGTTCATTGGCAAGGTTGCGCCCCGTGGCGTCTACACAACCGGTCGTGGCAGTTCAGGCGTTGGTCTCACAGCTGCTGTGATGAGAGACCCTGTGACGGATGAAATGGTACTGGGTATGTGTCTATTAGTATATTTGCTATGGCCTAGAAACAAGATATTGACAGGGGATTTGCAGAGGGCGGTGCGCTTGTCCTCGCAGATAACGGTATTTGCTGCATCGATGAGTTTGACAAGATGGACGACTCGGATCGAACTGCGATCCACGAAGTGATGGAACAACAAACAATCTCTATTTCCAAAGCTGGCATCAACACAACCCTCAATGCGCGTGCGTCAATCTTGGCTGCTGCTAATCCTCTCTATGGCCGCTACAACACTCGGTTATCACCCACTCAAAACATCAATTTGCCTGCAGCCCTGTTGTCTCGTTTCGATATCTTGTACCTGATCCTGGACAAGCCTTCCGACGACCTTGATCGACTGCTGGCCGAGCACGTCACCTATGTTCATACCCACAACAAGCATCCTGCTCTTGATTTTGATGTCATGGAGCCAAGCATGATTAGGTAGCAAAACCCGCCATGTGATACAGAGCAGATGCTAATCTATGCGAACGCATTAGACACTATGTTGCCCGAGCTCGTCAAAAGCGACCCGTGTTGACCAATGATGTCTCCGAATATATTACCGGTGCATATGTTCAGATGCGACGCCAATACAAGATTGATGAGGAACGACACCAGCAATTCACTTATGCATCTGCACGTACACTGCTTGGTATTGTCCGTATGGCCCAGGCACTTGCTCGCATCCGCCTTTCTGACGTTGTCGAGAGCCAGGATGTTGACGAGGCCCTACGTCTCATCGATGTCTCGAAGGCTTCCTTGATGGATACAAACGATGGTCGCGAGCGTGGCTCAGACCGAACCTTCATGACAGGCATTCTGAACGTTGTCCGTAGCCTACGCGAAATGTATGGCCAACAGATTGATATGGCAACAGTTCGCGAGCGTGCAACCGCTCGTGGCTATAGCGAGGCACAAATCACTGAGGCGATCAGGGAATATGCCGACCTGAATGTCTGGCAAGTGAACCACGCCAACACCCGCTTAACTATTCTCCAGTGAAGAAAATCTTTCTTTTAATGTACATCATTTCGCATCCCAATCACCCTTTCTTTATATACATATACACGAGAAAAAGAAAAAGAAAAATAGTATCATTTTCCTATGCATTAGTTCTTTTACCCGAAAGGGGAAACAATGGTTTTATTGGATGCATCTCTAGGATATGATTTTAAAAAGGGTGGGTGGTTAATGGTATGCAGTTGTTATACACTATCTATGCTGTATTGTTGTATATAGTTTATTCGTTTTCCTGGAGTAGATCGACGCTATGGCCGATGGCATTTGGTTTGAGTCGCTCGTCTTTTTCGGAACGTGGATGTTCTTCGTTTGCTTCCAACATGGCAACGATAAACTCGGCGAGTGGCTTGACGATCCACCGGCTGGGTTGCCAGCAGTGCTCGAACCAGCCAATGTGGCCGCCGTAATCGGTCGTCGCGAGAACAACGTTAGGGTTGACCTTGATTTCGTCGTACGGGATGCCCTCTGCGAGGGCGATCGGATCGTCGAGGGCATTGAAGCAGAGGAGCGGGATCTTGACGTGCTCGATCCAGCGCGAGGAGCTTGCGTCGCGATAGTAGTTATTCACGGTTGTGTAGCCAAACACCTTGCGGGTGCATGCCTCGTCAAACTCGCGGATCGTGGTGGATGCCATCACCTCGTCCACGTCCACGTCCGGATGTTTTGCAAGCATATCGATATGCCTATTGTTCATTGTATTAGTCTGTCTATCTGACTGAGCAAAAGTGCAGGCTTTTTTTTTTTTTTTACTTTGCAAAGGCTCGTTTCAAATTACCGGCCATGGTGGATGAATAGACCTTTCGAGAAAAGTAATGCCGGTCTAGTCCAAGCGAAGACCTATCCGGTCCTCAACACAGAGGATTCCCTCTAGTCAGCGATGAACTACCCCTCCCCTCCTCTGTTTGGACCCGACAAATAAACATACCCAAGAAAATCAAATGGGTTTGCAACCGAGACCGCAGCCTTGAAGGGTGTCTTTTCGCCTTCCTCACCAAGGTATTTGACCAAAATGTTGGAACCAAGCGAATACCCAATGCCCATCAGAGGCGTGTTCTCGGGCAAGACGGACTGAATATGCTTGAGCACGTGACGAAGGTCCTCGGTATAGGCACCATTGAATAGCTGAGGCGTGGTCAACTCGGTGTTGCCGCATCCGCGTGCGTTGAAGACGACGGCCCGATAATTGAAAGGAGATCGGGTGATCTTTTTGGAGTTGAGAGAAGGAGGAAGTAGGAAAATCAGAAACACTTATCCATTGAAAGAGAGAGAGAGACACACAGAGAGCGGATTTTTTTTTATTTTTTACCACTTCAAGCACGCTTCGAATGTACGATTCATGACTTCCGCCGGTCAGCCCATGGAGAACGACCAACGTCGGTGTGCTGTCGATAGGTTTTTCAGCAAAGGAGGGTGTCCAGTCAAGTGAAACCTGACCACCATCCGGCAGCGGCAGCATTTCTCTATAGGAGCGGGCGGAGTTTCCTCTGCGTCAGCTCTCTCTCTCGTTATTTCGTGAAAATCATATATAACCTTTGATAGACAACATCGTTGGCTGATGCAGCACCGTTGTAAATGGCCGCATAGCCTGTCTGAAGATGACCATTGAGAAGGTAAGGTGTTGGATTGTAATAAGCTTTTGGCCCGACGATAGAGGGGCATTTCTGCGCAATGTAATCCGTCAGGGACACTTTGGCATTGCCGGCTTGTTTGAGAGTAATGGTAACAGGGGAAGCGCTATGAAAAAGTTTGACTTTGGACATGAACGAATAAATCAAAGAAACAAAAAGTAGGCAGAAAGAGGAAAAAAAAAAACGAAAAGAAAGAGAGAGAGAAGGACGGCCGCGTTTAGCTCTTTGTTGCTTGAATTTTTTTTTCTGTTCGGAAATGGATGCTGATGCTTTGCTTCCCAACCCCAGGCCTTTCCAACCCCAACCAACCAACCAACCCCCTTGGGTTCAATCGAGGCGTTTTCCTCATTGCTATCCGCTCCATCCCCCATCCCCCCGTGGCAATCTGTGCCACGTTCAAGAAAAGGGATTGGTAACAAAGGCCTTCCCGTTTTGTCCGGACAACGAGCAAAAAAAAAAAGATAGATGGCGAGGATCATCAACCTACTTATGTGGAGAGCATTAGAAACCAACCAGACCGCAAGGACAGGATCGCATAGTGCTCCATCATCGGGCGGCGGATCGTCAGCAGCATTTTGCTTGGCGATATTTTGTCATGGCAACTTCTCCGATGGAGATTCTGCTTATTCATCAATTTTCCCTGTTGCTTGCTGTCAAATAAGCACATGCAGCGAAGGGGAATAGCCCTTAGTCATGTAGAACGCGCTGTTGGCATTGATTGCATATGACTGGGCCTTTCATTTGCGTGGTTTCCTTTTTGTACTCTATTCGTTTATTTCAGAAAAGAAGAAAAGAAAGAAACCGTCGGCGTTTCAGCTGTCAAGTTTCTTTGATACTTGAGTCTCTCCCCAACTCAGGGGAGAATGGGGGGGACATACCATAAAAGGAAAGGCCGCATACCAATGCTCTACCATCGACATGAAAGCAATCCATTTCTTTACGTGGACAGGATGTTGTGGGCAGAAAGTGTTTACCCTCTTCCATCTCTCTGTTCACACACCGGACATTTGCATCGGAATACATTATAATGGTAAATTATGAGCATACTGCTGCACAAATCCCCGGACCTGATGGCTGAAGAAAAAGAAAACAAAAGTCAAATGCAGCTATATATCGTAAACTGGCCAAATAAGCTTGTACACGTTAGTCAAAGAATACCGTTTATTTCAACGACATCGCCACCGCCAATCTAGTGTGTGGTGCAGTAACGCGGAGCATGTACTGTGTCTCAACAACACGACCCGCTCGTCTGGCTTTCATGCCGTTCCCGCCAACCGCTATGTCTATGTGTCTAGTAGCCAGGTTGCGCCCAAAAAGATCATGCATTGCTATACTGTTTTATCTAAAAATAGACCGACCGCGCTTGTTACACACAAGAAAAGCTCAAGCTGGAAGAGCAAGGAGACCCTTTTCTAACTTCACAATGAGCATGTACGAGATATCCGCTTGGGCTTTGCCTGCACAAGACCCCATAATTCCACATCGCAGTCATTTTTTTCTTTCGATCGTAAACAAGTCTTTCAGGTACCCAATGTTTCATGATGATCAGATTTGGGTTCGAAGAAGTACTTTATACAGGACGGGGAGCAGCCATGTTCGTTTTAGGGATGGCTAGCAATTCCATTTTCTGCAGAATGGCCAAGACAAGGCTCCATCAAGCCAACTTGGTCCGCAAGCGGCTTATTCCCCCAGAGTGGCGCAAAACCGTGATCTGAACCTCGAGTACACAAAAGATCGGGCCTGCTTAATCTGGACACTGTAATGCTACCATGGATTCATCCGACTCTTTTCTCTCCCGCTCTGCTCCCGTTCCTTTGTTTCTAGGGGATGCATGTATGTGTGTGCATGACGAAATAGCCACATCGACAGTCAAGTCTTTCTTCCAGAGCTGACAAGTAGTTTGTAGCGAGGCTGTAACGAGAGCGGATTTTTATTTTGATGCCAAGAAAAACGCACTGGTGCTCGGTTCAGTTTCCGAACAGATGGAGAAGGGGAACTTTTCTTGCTTTTGGAAAAATAGTCTAAAAAAAGGATTTTATTTCGCTTCCATTTGAGGGATTCTTTTTGTTTGAGCGCCCCTTTTTGATCCTTCTCCTCCTCTTCTTTTCTCGTTTCTCTCCCCCCCGCTTCTTCATCTTCTTACAAAGCCACAAGAAGGGTAATGGATAGCGAGATCGACGCAAAAAGCTGCCCGACAGAACCCGGTTTCCGGACCATAGCAGGCTTGTAAGTCATGTAGATATATTGGCTTCCGCAAAGGTCGCGTCTACAGTTTATATAGACTGTGCTACTTACAATGCTCTTTCAATATAGCAACCCTGGACTCAACTGGCGCGATCTCTTAGTCCATCCAGAGTAATTACGATGGCCATTACCAATTCTATGAAATGACATTGGCTGATTCTGTTTGCAGTGAAAATTGGCACATATGGGGCTGGATGCTCTGTCTGCTCCTGATTCTCATAATCTGGATCGTTACTCTAGTCAATATCACTCGTCATATACGAAACTACTAGTAAGTGCTCATCAGAGGAGCATGTTGTTGCTGTAACTGACGGCTGTGAAATAATATTAAAGCGACCCGTCCATCCAACGCCACAAACTTCGGGTGTTACTTTATCCTCCGGTTTACGCCACCTTGTGAGCCCCATTTCGCGTGCACACACTCTAAATCCCGACTAATTGCGCACACGTGTAATAGAGCATGGTTTTCGTACCTACGATATGACTATTCGACCACAATCCGGTTCTTTGCAACGCTCTTCGAAAGCTTTGCGGTCTTCAACCTCTATATCTGTCTACAAGCGTATATCTCTCCTTTTCGTGAAGAAGCCGGCGATGCAAAGGTTCCTGTTAGGACCAAGGTGCTTGGTTTATATCCAATTAGGATGTAAGTGCCGATCTGTTTCATTGGGAGAGGTTGAATAGGAAACCTCCCATTCACCTTCTCCACCGCAATCCACCTTACAGCAAATCGAAGTTCGGAATGCACTATCGAGTTATTACGGATATTCTTGTCTTCCAGTATCCCATCTGGTATATATATAAAAGAGAGAGAAAGAGAGAGAGGCACAGACCAGTCAGACAGCGGCATGGTAACCGTCATAAATGCTATCAGGGCAATCATCGATGCATTGGCTTCCATTGCCAGTGAGGCTAAGGGCTACTATTGCGCAGAGACGTACAACTTTCATGGCGCATACGTATATTTGACTATTATCAACTTCACGAGTCTCTCCATCATCCTCGCCGCGCTTTTCACGTACTTGGCCGTATTTGAAGAAGAGTGGAAGCGGGGCAACATCACGGCCCATGGTATGTTCTGGTGCGTCAAGGGCCCGATCATGATCATATTCTACTTTGGCGACATCCTGCTCAGTATTCTGGAGACGAAGGATGTCATCAAGGGCACGGACGGGACCCAATCAGGCGATGACCTCGCATGGCCCTCTGCGGCTGTGAAGAACGGCGTCTATGTTATTATCATCTGCACGGTCATGGTCGTGGTCTCATTCATGATGTTGAAGTATTTCGGGCCTCAAGACGCGGTCCTGAAGCACATGGAAGACGATGCGCCGCGCATGAGCGGCTGGATGGCCCTCGTCGATGGTTACTTATCTTACCTACCCGAGTTTTTCCATAAGGTACTTCTCTGTGGTGTCGATTCGTATCGACTCGCACGGAAGCGAGCCAAGCTCCGGGCTCGGCGGAGGCGGGAGATGTACACGGTCGGTAACAACAGCACACATGCTCTCGCGCCTGTCATAAGCGAAGACAAACGTTCATCTGCTGGCAATAATCCATTATTTCAACCGCGTCAGGAACAAGTGTAGAAGTCTTCCGCCATTATTTCTCTCTCCACCCCCCCATCTTGTATCATGTATCTACTTACACATTAAAGCCTATTCACTGTGAAAATCGTAAGGGAGCTAACCCTATTTCTACTTTTCTTCCTGCAAATTCTTCGAGTTGAAATCCACCTCTACAATTTTTTTTTTTAAAAAAAAGAAGATCCTGACAGTTATCCTTGTAAATCATCGAACCATAGCATTTTTCATGCGATGTGGATGAAGATCATAAAGGATTATTTTAGAATGCATTGGTAAGAACCTTCTCATTAATTGTTCTAGTGCAAGAAATGCCGGTTTCATTGAATGAGTCTGGATATCATATTATCATGAAATGCAGCAATGGCATGGTGCAAGAGAACGGGCCTGTGCATCTGTACGCAGAAAACAGACAAAAGAAAGGTAACCTCAGCTGGCAAACATAATATCCCAGGCGTACCAGCATAAAGGTATGTTTGGGCCCATGTGCACATATGTGCAACAACGCCATGGATTCTATAGTGGATAGATCTTCCAAGGAGAAGCGTATAGCAAAACATGTCCTCGAGTGCTGCTCATCTCATATGCGATATGAATAAACGGGCTGGTTTGCTCGCAGGTTAAAGTGACATTATCGGCCCCCCTGCAGTACTTTTTTTGTAAATTATCGAGATTCGAACAGAACCATTTTGGTCTATCGCCTCCTTCGTTGCCTCATACTGTAGGTATAAATGGCTACCTCGTGCAGGGTGCTGACTCTGTCATGATATCTCAGTCGACTGCTATGTATGTACAGTGTTCCAACCTTATCGGTGGTGAGTTACGGTGGAGAAGGGGTATTGCTTTGGGGGAGCGTCATGGCCAGGCCGCTCGCATATGGTATGTGATAGTATCCCTTCATCTGTTATCGTACTCCTAACGTTGCCTATTCTCGGACTCAGCCGTTGCCACCCCTTAGATTCACCCATCCCTGGGCACAGTGTAAATAACCAAGCTGTGAAGGATCCGCTACCTCCATATGTTTCAATTCACAGATACGAAATCTTGTACGATTTTATTATTCATAACAGAGTATGTACGTATGTGGATAAACAGTAAGTGCCCAGTGCCGAGTACCATGCTCTGTCTGCTGAGCTGACACGCACTTTGCTTCTGCACGGTGATAAACAATGATGCATGCTGCGGTCTGATGCATTTCATTTATTGGGAAATATTGACATCCGGATGCACATGGTGTTTCAATTGTCGGAAAATAAATCCCCCGTCACCGCGTAGAACACGTACATTGGTATCTTTTTACGGCGTGGCCATGTGGGAGAAAGAGAGAGGCAACAAGCGAACCTTGGAAATAGGAGAGGAACGATGAAGCGTGTACAGATGGCTGCAAATTGGGACTTTTCCAAGATTGCAGGAAGGATAAGTTCTGTCCAAATGCTCATTGCTAATAAAGTTGGATTTTAATGCTACTGCGGCGCCACGAAGTGTGAAGAGACGCGACCCAAGAAATATCTTCCAAGATTCCTGGGTACCCAACACAGACTCGGCTGCGGTGTCTTTGGGATGTGCCAAGTCTTGCAATAGACGTCGCACCCGCAGGAAAGCGCCCAACATTGGTTTCAACATACAAGTAGAATATCTGACTCTACGATGGATGAGAGCGTTGCAAACTTCCATAATTAGACTCCTTGCTGTTGCTCCCTATTAGCCTAAACGCTCAAAATTATGCAGCGATAAAAGTCGATTTAGGATCAAACAGGAGAAGCTATTTCCCCACCGCACCTCAACCCCTTACCCGGAGCTAAAACTATAGTATAGAAAAGGCATCACCGATTGGAATAATAACAACAGCAGTAAATTCACAGACTCTACCTTTTGGCTAGCACACATGCAAAGTGCATGGACTCGCAGAGCATGATCAAGAGAATGCCCATGTGTGCTAAACCATCGATCCCAGGTATACGGCCAGACAGTATAGCGCAACATGGTATTACTTTAAGCCCATGGGCATAGCACCGCCGATCTTCTATAAGGAAAACAACGACACTTATGCTCAACTGGATGTCTTTATGTATTTTTTCTTTCATCACATGGCCTGTGTGAGAGCCCGGATTCTCAGAAAACACAACGTCATCTGCAGCAGCTGCATGTACGTAGCTGGAGTGTCTGTTTGCTGCGCCTCTGCACGTATTTCGGTCAGTGTGTATGTGTGTGTGTGTGGGGTGAGGAGTGGTAATCTTTAATATAAATATACGCCCTACTCTTCCGGACGGGATAAGATATTTGTATCTCTTTCTTTCTCCTTTTCAACATCCCCGTCATGAACACTTCCATCTATCATCTCGCGACAGATTATCTGAGCGGTTATTACAAAGCCTTTGCAATGACCTCTCAGCGGCAAAAGCCTACCAGAATATCCATCGCAGCTGCCGTAGCGCTTATTGGTTTGTACATGGTCTATGACAAAGTAGCGCGTCCGCCTCGAAACATACGGCACATCCCGTCCGTTAGCTTTCTCGCGTACGTCAAGGAATTCTTGCAAGACAAATCCATCGATGAGATTGCGCAAAAGATCTCTTTGCCAATGCTCGCCCAATCCGAGACTGGGATCTATACTGTATGTTTGGATATATATATATATAAGATGCCTCCCTTCTAAATCCTTTATGTACTCGCGCTACTCTATTACGAGTTTAGCGTTTTGATCTGTTCGGCTGGAATGTCACCATTGCAAATCCGGAAGCAGCGAAGAAATACCTTCTCAAAACAGGTAAGGAGAGGGTATTGCAACAGAGCCAGAGCGCAGGTTACTCATGTAGAAAATATCTAGACCTTTTTGTAAAGGCCGAGGACAAAATAACCCTACGAGAAGGCACGCTGGGCTCCCGTTTCACTCTGGGTGGTAACATAATCAACTTGATCGGCCATCGCTGGAAGAACCAGAGAAAGGTATGTACTTTACTGAGCAGAGCGAGGAGTGAATCAAAAACAAAAACAAAAAAAGAGACGGGATAGGGGTGTGCGACGTGTATGGAGAGAATATCAGTTCAACCGATGCATCATCGAATGACGTAGGTGGTCAACCCGGCCTTTCACCGTGCTATGCCCGTCCATCTCTTTGGCCGTCTTTCTGCAAAGGTCCTTGACGTGATTGATAAGCAGCTCGAAGTCAACGGAGGAGCGCCAGTGGACTTCAACGATATGACACAACGCTTTGCTCTTGATGTGATTGGTCTCGCAGGGTTTGGTGAGTGTTCTCTACGTAGCAGTAACAGTGCTTTTTTGCCTCTTTGCTCATACCGCCGAATGCTTCTGCAGGCTTCGAATTCCATGCGATCGAGGAACCAGAGAATGAATGGGTTGTCTGTTACGATCGGTTTGTCACCGAGTCACGCAAACCGTTCTTTATCGTGTTTCCTTTCCTTGACCGCCCGCCATTCGTCCGATTATTCCCTAGCCGCGTTCGCGCGCACCAGGAGCTCACCAAGCTACTGGAAAAGATTGACACCGTCATTGCCGCCAAGCGTCAGATGATCCGGGATACTCAAGACGAGCGTGAGAAGGACCTACTGACGTTGATGATTGAAGCAGGCGAGAAGGGTGACGGGATTCTCTCGGATGAAGAACTCAAGGCAAGTGCGCCGTGCAACGCCCAACTACACAAGCATATAACGGCTCACGCATTGTGTTCAATAGAGTAATCTTTGTATATTCTTCATTGCGGGCCATGAAACCACCGCCAGCGCACTTGCGTATGCAGTTGGCTTTTTGGCGAGATATCCTGTAAGCCAGCGCATTTCACTGATCATTTTCGATGGGAAAGGGTTGTAAAATTTGTCCTAACCCTTGTACGTATAACAAACAGGAAATTCAGGAGAAGGCACGAAAAGAAGTCCTCGGGGTACTCGGTGACGCACCTGAGCACGTCCTGCCTACTTTGGAGCAAGTGCGAAGCATGCCATACATTGATATGATTCTCAAAGAGGTATATATATATCTAAAGCACGGGGGGGGAGGAGGAGAGGGTTGGTAGGAATCACACAAACACATAGAGAGAGAAAGAGAGAGAGAGAAAGGCACTCGGAACAATGAAGTAGGCTTATGACTTCTTTTTTTCCCCACCTTATACTCCGTATAGACAATGCGTATGAATTCCCCCGCCTCATCTGTCTTTCCGCGCATAGCAACAGAAGATACAGAGCTGAACGGTGTCTTTATTCCCAAGGGCACATATGTTACGCTTCAAATCCACGAGCTGCACCACAACCCAGCCGTCTGGAAAAACCCCGAGGAATTCAACCCCGAGCGTTTCGCGGCAGGCGGTGAGGCAGATCAATTGGCTAGCCAAGGCATTGCATGGTCTCCATTTAGTAATGGCTCGCGCCAGTGCATCGGTATGAACTTTAGTCTTGATGAGCAGCGGACCTTGCTTCCCATGCTGCGTAAGTTAAATCCTTTAAGCAGGAAATGACAAAAGTCCGGGAATATAACTCATATCGTGCTCATCTAGTGCGAAAGTACGAACTGTCGCTACCCGAAGACTCGATCCACAGACACAAGATAATAACTACCGGGATCGGGCTTGTCAAGCCAAAAGACATGCCAATCGTCTTCAAGCGCCGTTACTAGGAATTGATGTGTTGCATGTGCGTGTCACACTCATCAGGGTCTATCAAAAGGGTTCCTAAACCTTTTCCGGCATTGAAGCGTGATATTAGCAAGTGGTCACACAGCATATCTGTACCATTTTTTTTTACCCATAAAGCATTGCCGGAATAAGGTCATGACAATAAGATTTCATAGCCGCGATTTATCATGAAACTGTGCGTTGGGAAATCATGCTGAAAACCTTTCTCACTTTTCCCCGTCGCCTAGAAGGCCACATTACGTTACTTGCTGCATCATGCGCTTGCATTTTCATGTGGTTGCAAGGCTTCCGCAAGGGTGGTTTGGGGAGGTCATAGGACCAGAAACGGGTATGCTTACAGTGGGGGGTGGGGAAGGAGGTGAGGTGGGTGGCGGAGGCGTCCGAGACTAAAGTTCTATTTAGGAGATCTGCTTCCCCTTCCTCTCTCCCTCTTTTCTTTTTATTTGGCACTGCAACGCAAACTACTCACATACCATGTCTGTTGCTCCCATTCCGCCTCAAGGTAAAATGTGCATTCATGACCGCCACTGCATTGCATTCAGCAGACCTTCGCTCATGCCGAGTCTCCATTAGAGACATTGGTGCTCGAAAATCTAATCACGATTCGACACAAGCTCTCGGCTCTGAAAAAAGACCGAGAGTCGAGTCTCAGGGGTGAGACGATCTTGAAATTGTACGGCGAGACTGAAAAGCAAGTCGAGACGCTTGCGGCCATACGGGCAGGCCATGTGTGGGATCCTCTTTATCGCAACAGACTAAACGACGTGCTGGACGACGTCATGTCGCTCCTGTCGCTCTTTTACATGAGCCTGGGGCGGAACCGGCAAAGTAAGCAAGCGGGTCTCTTGTGTCTCCAAACCATCAAGCGAAAATCGCTCATGTTGCACGCTTTTCTTCTCTCTCTTTGTCTTATTATATAATTCAAGGCCCGGCCGTCTATGTCCATTTGGTGACAGCCGAGGTACTTTCTCCCTCCCCTTCCCCCAAAAAAAGAAATGGTGACCACACAGAACTTACTCGACCAGCGTATAGCGCTATCTGGCGCAATTGACACGGATGGGGATTTATACAGACGCAATCCTCATCGAGATCGAAGACCGGTTGAAGGATGTCGAAAGCATCATTCTCTCAGAGGAGAACGGGACGGAATCGTCATCATCATTTTTGGATCTCCTGAAAAAGAAATTGTCGCGTTCTCGTGAGTAATGACGCATGGATTCTGTACCACCTCGACACGCAGCTGATAAATTCTATGGAGCATGAACTTAACAATTTAATGACGGCAACGCGGGACGTGTCTCCGGAACTGTGAGCAAAATGTCAGCGAACCCGGATTGTTCACTCTAGTGCTGACAAACAAACGTGTGTGTACGTGGATGCGGTTAGGAAACCATTGCATGTGGAGTTAACGACGCTGCGACGCGAGCTCGGTAGAATTGCATCGCAGCCCTCCGGATTTACAGCCGCGGATATTGCGCCCTTCCAGGAAAAGGTAAAAAGCGATCGGCAAAAACAGCAGCCGTGTCTAAAAAGAAAGGGCGAGGGAACTTTTTCCAGCTTCGGCAGATTGACCAGGCCTCCACCGTACTGCTGTCGCACCAGGATGATGGTCATCCACTCGCAGGCAAAGGGTTGATTGTGGGCTTGATGGAGCAGCTCTACGAGGAGATACACGATTTGCTTGCATCGACCGAAAGTATTTCGTTATCCCTAGTACCGTTGGCAGAGCGACTCAAGGAGATCAAGGACCAGCTGGAACGTCTTTCGTTGACACACCGGTGGACACTGCGTGAGACAGACCTCTACGCGTTCCAGGTACAGCTGCAGGAGATCGAGAAGTTACGTGTGCAGGGCAAGTTCAAGGACACGAGCGGAAGTGTACCCGAAGGCCAGACCGTCATCAACTTTCTGCTCCGCGGATGTTACCGTCTTATCACCAAAATGCTGAGCGAAAATGTTCCCGTCGCAGAGGCTCTCATGCCTATCCACAATCAACTCAGCACGGTCCGACGGTGTCTCGTTGAAGTCCAAAAATGCGGTAGGCCAGACTCAGCAAGAGAGCTGTATCCGTAAGTGCTATGCTTTGTCTGCGTCCATGAATAGCTAACGTGTCTCTCTCTGCAGATATCAGATGAAGCTGGCCAGCATTGACAATATGCGCATCAATGGTATCTTTTACGACGAAGACAACAATATCCCAGAAGGTATGATAGGGGTGGGGGCGATCGGGTCGGATTGGGTTAACGTCATGGGGATGAATTCTTAGGCCAGGCAATTTGTACGGCGTTACTGAACGAGTGCTACGACATACTTCATGACCTTATGGCAGCCATTGAGTCATAAAATAATTATTAATAAACGATGATTTCCCCCCCCACCCCCAATCGGGTAACGGACTTGGTCCCCCCCGTCACATTTCCAAAAAAGGGATGTTGGATAGAAAAAATTATTTGCTCTCTGTATTAAACGTACACCTAGTTTTTCCTGCAGAATGGATCTGTTCAAGCTGCTTGGTAGTGGCGCGCATTTCGATAAGAAAAAGTTTGGAAATGACATTGAATTGTTCCAGGTACGTTTTACGGCGAACTTTGTGCAGGACGGGACGTTTTGAAGTAATGGGTCGATTAGGGCAAGAAGGCAAAAGACGCCAAGGCCAAAGCTACAAACAATGCGGCAGCTACCGATCCCAAGCTGCGATCGAAGCTGCTGAACGAACTCGACATTCTAAGCGATAAGTCTACCCGCGGCGATTCGATGGAGACCGAGATCGACGAGGAAAAAAGCGACAACGACAGCGATGACAATGGCATTGAAAAGTCGCAGAAAGGCAAGCCATTGGGGGGAGAAAAAAAAATAAGCGAAAAACAGCCTCCCTTTTTGATGTTAACGCGGAAGGGATTGACTTGGCATCTTTTGTAGTGAAGTTCAAACAAATCCGCAACGAAAACGAAGCAGCAGCATTCCGAAAGGCAATGCGTATTCGCGTCTACGGCACGGATATCCCTAATCCTTTTTGTTCCTTCGAAGACCTGGCATCGCCCGCCTACAATCTCAGACCGCAACTCTATGCCAATCTGAAGGAGAGCCATTACAAAACCCCAACACCGATCCAGACGCAATCCATTCCTATTATGCTCAAGGTAGGCAACACCTTTTTCCAGTCTCCCTCCTCCCCCCTCCAAAAAAAAGAGCGAGAGGTGTTGTGTCTTGACGTCCTGTTTTTGATTAAAGGGTCGTGATTTGATGGCCTGCGCACCAACCGGTTCCGGTAAAACCTTATCCTATCTACTGCCAATCCTCCAAGATCTAGGCGAGTCTTCGAAGGTTGGCTACCGGGCAATGATTATTGCACCCACGCGAGAATTGGCGCAACAGGTGAATTTTGATTTAGACAAGGCAATGCAAAAGAGAGAAAGCGCGGTCTGACAATGGAATCAAAACGGGGGAGGGGTCATAGATTCATCGCGAGTTGGTCAAAATCAGTGCGGGCACGGACATTAAAATCAATCTACTGACCAAGGCGACCTCTGCGGACAAGTCCCAGGCGCGCGAGTCGCGGCAGAAGTTTGGTAAAAGAGAAAAGGATGCATGAGTTTTGAGGAAGATTAACGGATCGCCGTAGATATCTTGATTAGTACGCCGAAGCGATTGATATTTGCTATTCGTGAGAAGCAGGTCGATTTGAGCCAGTAAGTGAACGCTCTCGCGCCCCGCTGAGAAGAGGGATGATTGTGAAATTAACGGTCGCTTGGTGGCATGGCTTTCTCCAGGCTCAGGCATCTTGTGCTCGATGAAGCCGACAAGCTGATGGATTTCGGTTTCTTGGAACAAACCGATGAGATTTTCGCAGCATGCTCCGCAGCAAGCGTCCACAAGTACATGTTCAGTGCGACGTTCACATCGACGGTTGAGGAGCTTGCGCGGACGGTCATGAAGGATCCGATCGAGGTTGTCATTGGTGCAAGGAATGCGGCTACAGATACCATCAAGCAAGAGCTTGTTTTCACGGGCAATGAGGCGGGCAAGATGGTTGCTTTGCGGCAGTATATCCAAACGGGCATCAAACCTCCTGTCCTGATCTTTGTTCAGTCGATTGAGCGTGCCAAAGAGCTCTTCCATGAACTCGTCTATGACGGTATCAATGTCGAGGTGATCCATTCAGATCGGACAAAGACTCAGGTAAGAAGATCCATTTCTTCTGCGCTGCAGTCCTAGAACCCGCTTTTTTTTTGTTTTTAGCGAGATAACATCATCAACCAATTTCGCCTCGGTCGCATCTGGGTGTTGATTGCTACGGATTTGATGGCGCGCGGTCTTGACTTCAAGGGTGTCAATCTTGTCATCAATTACGATATTCCTCAGACTGTGGCGAGCTATATCCATCGAATCGGTAGGGTGTCTCTCTGTCGAACCCCACTCGGAGAGGCTGAATACAGGAGGGGAGATGACTGATACTCTGTTTTTTTTTACTCTAGGTCGTACGGGTCGTGCGGGTCGTGCGGGTGAGGCAGTTACATATTATACCAAGGACGATATGGCCTATCTTCGAAGGTGAATAGCAGTCCCCTTCTTTAGCTTCTGCAAAGACCGGTGCTAATCTTCTGTTTTATCAGCATTGTGAATGTGATGAAAGAATCAGGCTGTGAGGTGCCCGAGTGGATGCTGAAACTCAAGAAGCCTACGTGAGTATTTGTCCAGGAAAGATCGAGTTCGTTTTGGATATTGATGCGGAGAACCCATGTAGGTTCCATATGCGCAAGGAATTCAAACGAAAGGGAATCGAGCGTGAGACGATCGATACAACGCCAAAACGAGACAAGATCCAGGCTGCACGGAGGAGGTAATTTGGAGAGGGTTTTGGGGGTGGGGGAGGCGTCGACACGGGAAATAAAAATTGCGGCCAGACTCATGTGTATTCTAACTAGGGAAATGATCGAAGCCTCGAAGCGAAGAAAGAGGAAGCAGCAAAAGCAGGAACGCGAACAAACCAAGAAACAAAAGCAGAAAGCATCCTCCGCCGATTCGTCGTCATCATCTTGAAAGAGCCATTTGCATTTCCATCACATAGAATCTACTTGTATGATCTGAATAAATTTCCTTTCCTTTCCATGGCTGCGGTGGTTGTCTCTCTCCCCTCTTGCCTTTTTGGGGGGGATGTGCCTCGTACTCGCTACGATAAGTCCGTTGTTAAGAAAAAGACGCGGTTCCAATCAACGCACAACGTTTTTCTTTTCTTGAGAGGTGGAAACGGGAACATTCTCTATTTGTATAATCCCTGCTTCAAGGACATTTTTGCTTCTAGATGGGGTTGGAGGGTGGGGGGAAAGAGTAGGAATGGCGAGGGTGGGGGGGGGAAGCGGTGAGGGAAGTGAAAGAAGAGGCATGGCTAGCTTAAATACCACCACGGACCATCAAGGCCTCAATGACAGTAAGAATGGTCCATTTGCGGTTCTCTGCTTCAGGGAAAACAAGGGATCGGTCGGAATAAAAGACCTATACACACACAATGCTCACGTTAGCCGACATAACCCCCACCATAACCATCGCCTATTATTTCTCGCTTTACCTCATCATCGACCTCCTCATGGTGACGGGGCAGGCAGTGCATAAAGACCCAATCGGGTTTGGCACCGCCCTTGTTGACCATATCCATTGTCACCTGGTAGCCCTCGAATTCCTTCAATCGCTGGACTTTTTCGTCTTCCTGACCCATACTGATCCTATATGGAAAGAGTATTGTTCATATCCATTCCATTTCCATAGACCAACAGGGTGATTGATCGTTCCCCCCCCACTTCCTCGCCATACCATGTATCGGTCATGATGATATCAGCGTCCTTAATAGCCACGGCCGGATCGGACGTGAATGTGATGGTTGCACCGGACTTTGCAGCGTCGGCCTTGGCAATCGCGACAACGTCCTCGTCGCAGGCATAGGCGGCAGGGCACGCGGCCGCAACGCTGATACCGATCTTGGGGAACGAAACGAGGATCTCCTGAAGGATGTTGTTTGCATCGCCCACCCAGGCGACCTTGAGGCCGGGCAAGGTCTCGCGGGGATGCTGCGTGTGGGCGGTGTATTGGCCTTGGACACCGTGCTTGCGGTGGTGATAATGCTCGTGCATCGTCATCAAGTCAGCCAGGGCCTGGGTGGGGTGATACTTGTCCGACAGGGCATTGATCACCGGGACACGTGACTCTTTGGCAAGCAGCTAACAATCAAGCAGCCAGAAAACGTCAACAAACAAAACCAACCCCATATCGGTAGATCTCATCTCACCTCGATCTCCTCGTGACCCTTGACGCGGGCCATGATGCCATCGACCATCGACGACACCACGCGCGACGTATCCAACAGCGATTCATTCACTCCGAGCTGGATATCTTGGGATCCCAAGAACATCGCATGTCCGCCTACATGATGTCATTAGTTGAGCGGAAACAGGAGCGAGCACGCACGCATGCACGCGGAGAGTGGGAGGGGGGGCGGGAGTCGACGACTCGCTTTTCGTTTTGGTCTAGACAGGGGAGGAGAAGGAGTGTTTTATGTACCAAGGTAGGCGACGGAAGTTTCCGTGGCGACACGTGTGCGGGTGGAGCGCTTGGAGAAGATGAGCGCGAGGGTCTTGCCGGTCAAAGGTCTCTCGGTGCGGGCGGCAGGGTAGCTGTACTTTGACTCGACCTTGAACTTGACGGCACGGTCAACAAGGTCAAGAAGTTGCTCGGCCGTGTAGTCGGCCGTGGTCAAAAAGTGAGGGGGCTTTGGAAGATGGGTTGAGAAACCTTGCTGAGCCATTGATGAGAGAGAGGAAAAGGAAAAAGGGAAATAAAAAAAAGAGGTCGGAAGCAGGGGGGGTTAAAAAGACTTTTATCTGCCAAACTTATTTTTTTTTTGGGGGAGGGGAATGTTTAGAGAGGAGCGGGGATTATTTCTTTTTCTACATCCCAACCCTACTCCCCCCACCCCGCACCGTTGTGGTATGTTTGATTGCCCAACACGTACATGCATGTTTGTGTGCCACGGCACAAGGCTGAGTCAAGGTCATAATCGAGATGAGTCACCACGACACATCTGACATCTTCTCCCCATTGTTTTAATGCATTCCCACCCGATTTTGTTTATCATCCCAACTTGGGTTTCCCCCCAAACCCTCCCGCTCAAAATATCGCAGTCCATCCTTCATCCCCAGATCACTGGCCAATCAGAATTTTTTAGAATGGCAGTGCCGAGAGACCCGGCAACCCGGACAGAACCACATATTGGGGTGGAACCCGACTGGGAAAGGTGTGTAACCAAGCACGTGACCAAAGTGTGCGAGGGGAGGGGTTGGGCGCACAACACGTCCGATCGCCCTCAATCGCTCTACCGTGAGTGGTATCAGTCGGGTTGACCAGTGCGGGCAATCGCTTCCATAGGTCTTCTTGATATGTTCGGCAGCATCATATGCGTCCATCAGTATAAGCCTTACTATATTCCAGACTCTCAATTGAAGAATTGGTGAATTATGGTGGTGGGTCAAATGCCCAATACCCGATATACTTAATGCTACACTGTTTTCAACGGGGCAAAAAGCAAACCTGAGCAAAATGGAGGAGCAAGCTATTTGATTGGCTAACATTCGTGCATGAATCTCGTTGCTTCCTCTTCAAAAATGCTCGAAGCCAGCGCTAGTAAAAAGGTTTTGTTCAAGCGCACAAGAATATCTTTCTTAGTTTCTCTCTCTACTGAAACAGTTCTTAGAAGACTATACGTTTGTGTTTCATTCAAAGGAGAGGGGACAGCAAGATACTGAACGTTGAATTTGAACGTTCCTTGCCGCGTTGTACTCCCCCCCCGGATCCAACTGGCCGGCTGAGCAACGTTTTTGGAAGACGAATTCAAGGACAAGGTCCAAATTTGCGCCCACAAGTCGGATCAAAGCTTTGCGAGGCGGCCGAATGGCCCTTTTATTTATGCATCTTCGAGACTTTTTCCGCCGTGCTCAGTGTTCATTAAGCATTTCCGCGGTGAAATTTTGAGGCTCGCAAGTGTTCCCTTACTGCTATACTTTCTCCAGGGTCGGATTCTCGCTCCACTACGCTCGTAGCAGCTGCTGCTACTCGGGCTCCTGGTAAATACGGCTGACCTTCCCCATTAGAAGTCATCCCACGGCATAATAAGCACCGTGTCTCGTGTCGAATCAAACCCAAAAGCAGCGGCAGACAGCTGTATTTTCCTTATGTTACGCTTTCCAGAGTGACGAGGCGAGGATGACATGAGAGATAGGTGAGGGGCTGTTTTGTCTGCAGGAACAAGAGAGGGCATTCCCCTGTTCAAAGAGGTGAAGGCGAGCCCGGGGGGGTTGTTTCCAGAATTGTTTCCCGACAGCTCACTCAGCTTTGATTCATTTGACGGTTTCTCCGATCGATCTTTTCAAGCAACCAATCAGATGGGCGCAAGTCCACCGCGTCAGAATGCGTTAAGCCACACCATAGGCTATTTGATAAGCCTGGTCCACTTCATCTTTATCTCTTCTTCTCCCTTCCGCATTCGTCCAGATAACCGACCCCTTTCGCACATGGCCTCCAAAATCCTCTCTCGGGGAGTCTCTCCTAGTAATGCCCTCGCCTTGTGAGTCTCTGCTGAGCAAACAGCCGCAGTTATCCGGCCAGTATCCATTCTTTTTCGCTCACTGTGTCGCATATCCGAAAATAGCCAACGCGTTAAAGCAATCGTCCCCGTCATCGGCTTGAGACACTATGCTTCCTCCAAGAAGGTTCCTGTCAACCAGTACAGTGCCAACATCACCCAGCCCAAGAGCCAAGGGGCCTCGCAGGCAATGTGTAAGTGTCTCGTGCCGCATATCGCTTTTTCGCACAGAATGGTGTCTATATCAACTATATCCCGGGTGTAGTGTATGGCACAGGCCTTACGGAACAAGACATGAACAAGGGTCAAGTCGGCATCTCGAGCGTGTAAGCATAAGCAAACGCATTGGACGACGATGACTCATAACACACACATCTGCATGGACCCGTCCATGTGACTGTCTGTCCTTAGCTGGTACGAGGGTAACCCGTGCAACATGCACTTGATGGACCTTGCAGCCAAAGTCAAGGAGGGTGTGCAGAAGGCTGGCCTGATTGGATATCGCTTCAATACCATCGGCGTCAGTGACGGTATGTCCAACGGTACTGCTGGTATGAGCTTCTCACTCCAGTCCCGCGATATTATTGCTGACAGCATTGAAACGGTAAAAAATTCGAATGGGAGAGGCGACGGGATTGTTATTAACAATCATTTGGGTTTCTTATTTTGACAGGTCATGTGCGGTCAATGGTACGACGCTAATATCTCCCTTCCCGGGTGCGACAAGAATATGCCTGGTTGTTTGATGGCCATGGGTCGTGTCAACCGTCCCTCACTCATGATCTATGGCGGTACAATCAAACCTGGCAAGAGCTGCTCCGGCAAACCTCTCGATATTGTCTCGGCATTCCAAGCCTACGGCCAGTATGTCAGCGGTGAAATTGACGAGAAGCAACGCTTTGACATTATCCGCCACGCTTGCCCTGGCCCCGGCGCCTGTGGTGGCAGTAAGTTTTCTGGATTAGCATGTCCCAAACCCCACCTCGTTGCTCATCATCTCGCATTCTTTTTGACCACTAGTGTACACTGCCAACACCAGTAAGTAAAGAAGAGAAAACCGCAAGGGTTAGCGGACAAGGGGAGAGGGCAGGGGGGCAGCGGGGCACTGATACTTTGTTTCCATAGTGGCTTCTGCTGCGGAGGCAATGGGTATGACTCTCCCCTACAGCTCTTCCACACCTGCTACCTATCCCGAAAAGCTCCAAGAATGCTTGGACGCCGGTAAGGCGATTTACAACTTGATGGAGAACGACATTAAACCACGCGATATCATGACTCGTGAGGCGTTTGAGAATGCTATGGTCCTGACCATGGCCCTGGGTGGCTCGACAAACGCTGTCCTTCACATGATTGCCATTGCTCGCAGTGTCGGAATTAATCTGACGCTTGATGATTTCCAGAATGTCAGCGATCGTGTGCCTTTCCTTGCCAATCTGAAGCCCAGGTATGTAATACAAACGATAGGCCCGCGTTTTCTCCGTATTCGCCCATGATCGCGCGCGCTCTCTCTCTCATACAGCATTTGTGGATGTAATTAGTGGCTCGTATGTCATGGAGGACGTCCATCATATCGGTGGTACGCCTGCCATCCTCAAGTATTTGATGGAAGAAAAACTAATCAACGGCGATATCATGACCGTGACGGGCAAGACACTCGCTGAGAATTTGCACAAACTCCCTGGCCTCACCCCCGGCCAGGACATCATCCGCCCACTCTCCAAACCTATCAAGGAGACAGGTCACATTCAGATTCTCCGTGGCAACCTTGCTCCTGAGGGCTCTGTCGCCAAGATCACTGGCAAGGAGGGTCTCCATTTCCGCGGCAAGGCCCGCGTTTTCGAGGGCGAGGAAGACTTTATCACTGCACTGGAAAACCATGAGTTCAAGAAGGGTGAAAAGACCGTCATCATCATCCGCGGCGAAGGTCCCAAGGGCGGCCCTGGCATGCCCGAGATGCGTAAGTTGAATGGAAAAGGGAAAAGGGGCGGATAATACTGATATTGCTTGTATGCGGGTTTCCTATAGTGAAGCCTACGAGTGCCATCATGGGCGCCGGCCTCGGCAAGGATGTGGCCATGTTGACGGATGGTCGTTTCTCTGGCGGTTCTCACGTGAGTAGCGGGTATCCGGTTAGAAATAGGCGCGGGTGAGCTAAATGAGCGCGCGGATTGAAATAGGGCTTCATTGTGGGTCACGTGACACCTGAGGCTCAAGTCGGCGGTCCCATTGGTCTCGTCAAGGACGGTGATGTGATTACGATCGACACCATAAGCCGTGAGATGAATGTGGACATCTCGGACGATGAGATGGCCAAGCGCAAGGCTGCATTTGTTCCTGCTCCGCCTAAATACACACGTGGTACGCTTGCCCGGTACGTCATGACTGTCAAAAGTGCCAGTGAGGGCGCCGTAACCGATGAATTGTAAGTTAAACCCCCTTCCGCCCGCCACACACACATACGCCTACACCCCCCACCCCCCACCCGTCTTTTTTGTCCCTTGTCTCCGTTCATTCCTGTCCTCTTGTAAGATAAAATAGATCACTCGCTCTCTCGCCTGTAAACTTTTTAAAAAAGGAGCGCTATACAAAACCATTCAGATCAAATAAAGCAGTATCCGCTGATGTCGAGAGATGGTTGTGAACGATACCTGTTGAGAGCTCAGCATGCCTTTTTGCTCAGGCGCTTTTGCAGATCACCAGTCCCAGCCCAGTGAGAATAGAAAAAGCACCATCCTCGAGTGATATATACATGACCTATTGGCAAAGTCATTTCTTCATTCCCAAAAAGTGGTCAATGTCTCTTACATACAAGGACCAATTGACATACATAGCCACCATCCACTCCTCCTCCGAGGGAGCAAGTCATAAATACTATACCTAAAGCGCTCTCGACTGGCCAGAGTATTATATGTGTCCAGTACGGCGACGTGCCAGACCCCGCGCCGACGTATGTATTCCGGGCTGTACGGACCGGGTCGAACAGAAGAACAATGAAGGTCTCTTTGCCGTGCTCTGGTCACCGGGAATGGCATCAACCGATTTATACGTAGATTATTCATATGGGAGAGCATTGATGACGGGAGTGTAGCTACCCCTTTTTTATTAGAATCTCAGTTGCGCCACAAAACGCGATGAGTGATTGTTAAGACCGTATATATATATATATATTATACAGGCTTCTGAAGATATGGCTGATATACGCAGTGGGAAGATACCGTTCTGTAATTACACAGGAAGCAAGTCAGGAAATATGGAGCGGCCTCTTGCTATGCATAGTGATGCCTGCGCTTCCAACCCAATCACATCACCATAGAAAATCATTGTTGCGACAAAAGAGTAGGAACTCATGGTCGGCTGAATGACATAGTTATTGCTAAATAATAAACCACTATAACGAATCATCTTGATACTAGGTCTATACGGGCGAAGCATCTCTAGGCCGTGACGACAACAAGTCAGCGATTCCTGTACGTAGATTTGCTAGTTGGTTTTTCTTTTTTTTTTTGGGGGGGGGAGGTCGACTGTGGCAAAAATCGGCCCCTGAGAGCGCGTTTCCCGCGTGTCGTGGATGAATTTCATTAAAGTAAATTTGACTTCTTTTCCCCCACCTCATATTCATATGCCCTTTCCATGTCGCATAATGCCAAGCAAGCATTGCCACAAACATACTTCTCCAAGAGACAACGATTAAATTGTAGGGATCTTTGAATAACTAAGAGTGACACGGCAACACATATGCTCACCAACACCTGTTTCTATAGCGTACGACGACCGTAAAGGAAGTCGACAACAACCGACAAGTGATCATAATGGTGCGAAGCTATCGCCTTTAGCAGGGTAATTTGATTGCCTAGCAATTGCATGCCATTTTTTTTACATGCCATGGAAGTCTCATGCTCACCATGGGGCGGGCTTGACTTCACGTCTCTAGGGACATGGAAAGCCTTGATCTCGAACACTTTGGAAACATACTCCTTCAACCAAAACAGCTTCAGCAACGTTTTCTTCAGAAACTCAACTCGATCACGCCAAACGAAAATCTCTCACCGATCGCCCCTACATCTGCATACAATAAGCAGTCGGAACAACAACAGCCTCCCCATCCTGCAGGACCGCCTGCATGCAACAATGAGGAGGATATGTTTTCTGATATATCCTTGGACGACCTAGAACATATCCTTGCGGGCACGGAGCAATCGCTTGCCAAGCGTGAAGAGGCAGCCAAATGTTCCATGGAGGCAACGGATTCCTTGGACCCAGTGATGACAACAACAACAACAATAACATCAGAAGCTGTGGCACATGCAGATACAAAGGACGACGACATGTTTGATGATTTCCCCGATGATTTGCTTGACGAAGCTCTCGATTTATGCGACCAAGTAACACCTCCAAATGCAGAAACAAGCCGATATCAACGTTTTATGGTTGCTCGCATCCAAGATTCTCAATATGACTCTGTAGATCAAACGAATCTATACGAGAAAGTGAGTGTTGGCGCGCACTTGTACATCCATCGAGTTGCCATGTCTAATTCTTTCCAATGCCTCCCTCCCCCTTCGAAAAACCAATCAGGTCTTGTCCCTCACCACAGAAGATGAGCGCTTTGCGATTGCAAAATTGCGAGGAAACTGGGTGCAAACAATAGTTAAAGTCGGTACGTGGGCAGGAAACACGCACAGCCCCGAAGATCTTTTGTTGCTGATCTCTATAGCCTCCTAGGTGACATTGTTCATATCCCTGGCACGACCACTCCAAACTATAAGCACGCAAGCAATGTGATGGTGATCGATGATACTCAAGGATGTATCATTATCCATCCTGACCGCCTCATTTCTTGCACTGCTGTGGCCGAAAGCTCCTTTTGTCTGCGCAGGTCGGTGCTTCAGCACAAGATCAAGACCATAGGCGATTACAGTGTTGCTCTGGTACACGGGAATATCATCCATCGGATTATGCAATGCGCATTGCAATCCGGTGATTTTTCACTCCATGGCCTACAGACGCTAGCCAGGGAGGTCGTTGCGGCGTCGCTCGATGAACTCTTTTGCATCAACCAGGACGAAGATACAGCGCTGACCATGCTCAGCACGTCGATACAAGCCATCCATTCTTTCGGAAAGACCTTTATGGGCGAGAAACCCAAACCTCATTCACGTATATCGACAGATATGGGTGCGAACATAACCGCGACGCATGGGTTCGAGACCGTCGCATTCAGTAAAATTCTAGACGTAGAGGAACACTTGTGGAGTCCAACATACGGACTGAAAGGCATGATTGACGTTTCTGTGGAGATGAAGACACATCCAACGAAAAGGACGATCACTATTCCGCTAGAACTCAAGACGGGGAAGAACACTCGCTTCATTTCGCATCGCGCGCAGACCATCCTTTACACCCTCCTAATGAGTGACCGGTACGGTATGTATGATGCGTATGTTTGGTCAAGCAAGTCGCTTATTTTTCTTGGTCCCAATTAGGAGCTCCCATCGATACAGGGGCTCTGTACTACTCGCGAACAAACAGCCTCTACATTACTCCGGCATTGCGGAACGAGTTACAGCTGCTTCTGATGGCACGAAACAACCTTGCTTCGGCCATACACAATAGACTGACGCTCCCGCCGATGGCGAAAAATCTCCATTATTGCCAGCAGTGTCCGCTCAGCGATGCGTGTCTGCAACACCACAAAGCTGTCGAGAATGGCACCGCAGAGTCAAGTGGATTGGGCGGGTGGTTCACCAGGCATACAGAGCATATCAATGATGTGTCGGCCAAATTTTATCAGCACTGGCTGCAGCTGATTGATCTTGAAGAAGATGACATAGACTATATACGCAGGGACATCTGGAGACAGTCAGCGGCCGCTCGAGAAAAGGTTGGCAAGTAAGTCAATCTTGGAACGACAGAAAAGCAATCACAGGCCCTTTTAGTAATGAGCTTCATAGATGTTTTGCAAATATGGTCATTGATCCTACATTTGAGAGAGATGATGGATCGTCTGTGTTTCGTTTCTGCCGCCACAAGGATGACAGCAGTCGCAGCAAATCGGTTGCGACGAATATGCTCCATGCAACGATCTCTGTGGGTGATCCCGTTGTGGTCTCCAGTGCTGACGGTCATATCAACCTCGGGATGGGCTTTGTGCTCAAATTGGACAAGTCGTCTGTTGTGGTGAACCTCACATCCTCGCGACTGCGCAATGTTCCCCGACGCCGTTCCGATTTCCATCCAGAAAACAATCAGGTTTTTGACAATACCCAGCCGACGGCCCTATTCCGGATTGACCGGGATGAGATGTCCTCTGGCGTGAGTTTGATGCGAAGGAACATGGTATCTTTGCTGGCGCGCGCTGAAGACGGTGGCGATGAGAAGCGACGAAGGCTGATTGTCGAGCTCCAACGGCCGCTGTTTGAAACGCACGTTGACCTTCCGGCCATGCCGGATTCATTCAATCCATCTCAACGACGGGCCATGGAGAAGGTATTGACAGGTATAATCACACATCTCGTTTGATGTGTCAAAATACTCAGTGTCTCTTTTCAGCCAAGGACTATGCAATCATTCTAGGCATGCCAGGCACCGGGAAAACAACGACGACAGCGCAGATTATCTGCACACTTGTAGAACGTGGCAAATCGGTACTCTTGACATCCTACACACACAGTGCTCTCGACAATGTGTTGCACAAGGTCCACAAGTCGGGCATCGATGTTCTCCGCCTAGGAAATCCCGAGAAGGTGAGTATTGGTTCGGTTGGTTGAAGCAACGGGAGCTCATGGACAAACAACAGGTGATTCCCAGTCTCCGCAACTGCATGCCCAACGCCAACCCCACACTGACGTCCGTCGAAAGGCTCGATAAGTTCTATAGCTCTAAAAAAGTGGTTGGCATCACGTGCCTAGGTATTGGACAGTAAGTGTTGTGGCGGATGGTTGGCTCTTGGTTGCGGCAGTTTTCTAACGCTGATGGATGAATGCATTGCCAAAGCAATGTGTTGTTGCGGAAGCGGTTCGATTATTGTATTGTGGATGAAGCATCGCAAATTACTCTTCCGGCATGTGTTGGGCCACTACGCTTTGCAGATGTATTTGTGCTTGTAGGTGATCAATATCAGTTACCACCGTTGGTGAGTTTTACTTTTCTCGACCCTCCCCACCCCACCGTCTTTCACTACAGGACGAAAAAGATTTGTCATTTCTTACTATTCCATGTCCAGGTCCGTAACAATACTGCACGGGAAAAGGGCCTGTCAAAGTCGCTGTTTGAGCTGCTCGCCGAAGAACATCCTGAGGCAGTAGCTGTGCTCGAGTACCAATACCGCATGAATGCAGACATCATGTCCATCTCCAATGCGCTCATCTACGATAACAGGCTGAAATGTGGATCTCCATCCGTGGCGAACCGGCAGCTTGCGCTGCCAAAGCTAGACGATGCTCTGGATTACATTCATGACAATGATGGCGCCTGCAGAGGGAAGCGCCACTGTTGGATCGAAAATGTGATTGATCCGAGGTAAGAAAACGGCTTTTTGCATCGAGCAAGTATGCGTGCGTGTGACCGATTCACCTATTATTGTTGTTTAGGCGTAAAGTGGTATTTATCAACACGGATCAGATGGTTGGAGAGGAGGAACGGGTAATGGAGTTTGTCCACAATCCGCTGGAGGCGAAGCTGGTTGTCCAGATGGCGGAGACCTTGCTTGCGGCTGGTGTACTTCCGGAGGAGCTGGCCGTCATTTCTGTATACCGGTCGCAGCTTCGCCTGATCTCGCATGCACTTCGTAACCGGCCTGGCGTCGAGACGGCGACGATTGACAAGTATCAAGGTCGCGACAAGGATTGCGTCCTGATATCTCTTGTGAGGAGTAATGAGCAGGGCAATGTAAGTTGAACAGCCAGCTAGCTCCCTCCCTCCCTCCCTCATCCTACTACTAATACTTGGCCCCTTTTTTTCTTTATCCATGCAAAAAGACCGGTGACCTGCTTCGAGACTGGCGGCGCATCAACGTAGCCTTCACGAGGGCAAAAAGCAAGATCATTGTGATAGGCTCTAAACGTACGCTTGAGTCATCTACGTTGTTCTCAAGTTTTCTCCAACTTGCAAAGACGAACAACTGGGTAATGTATATCATCAGCCCGTCAGCCAGATGAGGTCTAACGTTCTCTCTCTCTCTCCTCTTATTAGATGTATGAGCTGCACAAGCATGCCGAGTTGGAACATACGATTGAACCGCCCGCATCGCCTGAGCAAGTGCGTGCAAAGACCCGCAAAACGTTCACCGACATGGACGCATTCCTCAAGACGCGTCCTATACTCCGGGATGTATATAACAGTTCGCTATCATGAAAAGCCCCATTTGTACATATATATTTTTAATAATAATAACAAACATACTACTGTTTTCTTTTTTTAACAATCTACATTATTAACAAAAATGACTATCTATAATGAAAAGCAATCTTTTTTTTTTTTTACTGCGCCAATGCAACAGCAACACTATACTGTCCGCTGTGGCTGATGGACACATTGATGGACTTGATGCCCGAAGCAGCAGCAGCCGACTTGGCCTTGCCCGACAGTTGAACCGTAGGCGCACCGACCTCGTCCGCGAGAATCTCGATCTCCTTCAACGGGGCGGCCGCGCCTTCGGATGGGATTTTGCCGTACGAAGCGATCGCCTTGAAGACAGCCTCCTTGGCCGACCAACGGCCTGCGAAGCTAGCCTGGCTATCGGGGCGGGACTTGCAGTAGGCGATTTCGCTGGCAGTAAAGTTGCGCTCGATGAACGTCTCGTTGTCGGTGTTGACATGCGAGCAGAGCTCGACATCGACGCCGACGCCCTTGTTGCCTGCCTGCTGTTGCGCCAGGTGCGCGAGCACCTTCTGGGTGGCCTCGACATCGCCCTGGAGGGGCGCGGGGTTGCCGACCGTCTTGCTGTCGAACAACCAGGTCTTCTTGTCCTTGTTGTACTGCGCACGCGCGGCCGGGTTCAGATAGACCTTGTACTCGAGATCGTCCGAGTACGGCGCCGCGTTCTTGACCTGGATGAAGTCCGCCACGCCCGTCAGCGAGTCGTGGAGGTAGCGGTACGCCTTCGCATAGCGCTGCGCATTCTTGGCCTTGTACGCGTTGTATTCATGCTCCTCCAGCGCACCAAGCACGTAGTTCGGATGGATGATTAGGATCTCTCCACCCGCCTGTCCGAAACCGAACGACTTGAGCAGACCCGCCTTAAGTCCGTCCGTCTGGATGCTGCGCGACGGGTACAGAATGTACTCAAACTCTTTCAGCACCTCGTCGACATTGTCCGCGTTGCGGTTACCAGGAATAAGACCCGAGTTAAGGCACTGGATCATGCCGTTCGCCATCCATGATGCCGCCGGTCCCTTTGGATGTCCGGTGAGATACTTCTGCGTGATCGCCAACAGCGCATTGCCCTTTGTACGGCCCAGGTGCTTGAGCTGTTCGTTAAGTACACGCGACTCGTTCTTATCGTTCGCCTTTGTCGACGTTCCGTGGAATGATGCCACGCCAATGTCATCGACCGTTAGGCCATACACAGCAAGCGCGCCACGGAGAGGCGCAATGGTAGGATCCTGGCTGAAGAAGTTCATGTTCCACGTCGACAGCGCCTCCTTCTCCTGGCGCTTGGCTTCTCTCTGCAAGAAGTCAGTTCGCTCCGCAAGGAACGCCTTCTCGTCCTCTGCAGACGCAATCTCGCCAGCTGCCTTGAGCTCCTCAAGCTCCTCGCGCAGCATCTCATACTCCGTCTCGAGCCAGACGTTGATCTGGTTACGGCGTGCCTTCAGTTGGCGCGCGCGATAGTTGAAGTTGAGCAGTGGCGACGCGCGCTTGCCTCGAGCCGTTTCGCGAGCCGTGGTCAGAATACCAGCACCAGGAGCTGGGATCGAGCGGCCCTCTTTGTCGGTTGCCGTGTTCGTCAACGCAATAATACCGTAGATGGGCGCACCAATCTCAATGGCCGTCGAGGCAGACATGAGGATGTGGTTACCAGCACCATGAGCCTCCATGAAACCGTTACGGGTGCTAGTGGCAGGGCGGGACATCTCAGCAGGTGTGCGGCCGTGCTCGAACTCGTCCACCGCATTCGATGTCGCCTTCATGTTAGCGAACTCATAGCTCGACTCCTCCGTGATGTCCTCAGTTGCACCTGCAATCATGATCTTGGCCTTGCCGGTCAAAATGGTGTCAATCGCAACTTCAACAGACACGGCAGACGTAGCACAGGCATTGACGGGCGTCTTGATCGGGCCAGAGGCGGAAAGCAACAGCAAGTTAATCCAGGCAGGTACAGTGTTGATGAAGGACTCCTGCAAGATGTCCTTCTGGACGGGCTTGTCAAGCAAGCGGTCACGGAACAAGCCGCGCTGTGCACGCTGGCCACCCACACCAGAACCAGTGGCGTTACCGATCTCAGAGACGTGGACATACTTGTAGAACTCGTAAGGATCGGTGATACCAGAAGAAACAAAGGCCTCGACTGTCGAGATAATGTTGAACAGCGAGACCGGGTCAACCTGGTCAATAATATCCTTCGGCACACCATAGCGGGACGCGTCCCAGCCCGTCGGGATCTGACCTGCCACAAGGCGATCGAAGCGAAGTGCCTTGGGAACATAGAGTGTCGCACCCTTGCGGAGCACGACAACCCATTCGTCGTTCTCGGACTCGTAGACATCTGCATTCTCACCCTGTTCGGCCTTGAAGTGCTCAGCCTCTTCCTTGCTGCAGGCGAAAGGCTCAAGGTCGTGGTCAATGACAATCTCTTGCATGAGCATCTTCTTGTTAGGGTCATAGCCGTTCATCACAGTGGGATCTACATATAAGTTTAACATAAATGCCCATTTGCCTCACACGCTACATTTTCCTTCCACTTACCAACAAGACGGATACCGCTGTGCTCGAGAATTTGCTTCTCGTATTTGGCCTTGACATCCTTGTCCTGAACAGGCTCATTCGTCTTAGCGTCCACCCAACCAGCATAAGGCGTTCCGTTCTTGAGATTGCCATGGAAGTGCTTGATGTAACCCATGATCCAGGCCATCTCAATGCAGCCTTCAAGGGAGAATTCGCCTTGAGCTTCCATCTCCCAACGGGTACGGGCGTTACCCCAGGGTGACACTTCACCGAAACCAGTAACGACGATCACCTTGTCGAGGTCAAGCATACCCTTGAGGTAGCTCAGATGCTTCAGGGTCTCGTAGCCCTGGAGCTTGGGGAAGTCGAACTTCATGTTGGCGCGAGGTGTCACCTTGTGGGGCTTGTACTTGCGTTCAGCCTCCTCGCCATACACAATCTTGAAGTCAAGCGCGTTCTCGGCAGCAACAGCCTTGCGAATCTCAGAGGTCTCGCGAATCTCCTGGCGAAGGTTGGCGGTGGTCTTGTTCAGTTCGGGAATAAACTGGAAGCCACCGTTCAGATCGGCCCACACAGGCTCGGACTGGCAGAGCTCGACAATGCTAGGGTGCATGAGACCGAGGATGTTGAACGACATCTCGACAGTCGAGAAGGTACGGACACCAAACTTCTCAATGCCTTCAGCGACCATGTTATTGGCGCTCATCAAACCAGTGCCACGAGTCCAGCTAAATGGGAGTGAACAGCATTAATACGTCTTTGCCCAATTTGAGACAACGGTTAGAAAAACTTACCCAATAACTGCGCCGGCAATCAACAGATACTGAGACCAGCTCTCAGAGTACCAGCGGTTGAACAAAGTCTCGAGGGCGATCTTGGACTCGCTATACAGACCGTCGCTACCAAAGTTGCCGTGGTTAGGCGACAGGGGCAGGATCACCTGTGCTGGGCGGGTATCGGAACCAATCTTCTGCTTGCTAGCCTTGACATTACCCAACAGACGCAGCAAGTTGGTCAACATGATACGATGAGCAAACTCGGACTTGGAGTCGATCTGGTCAATCTCACGTCCGTTCTCGGGAATGGCCGCAAACGGCACGATGAAGTCGAGATCCCAGTTGAGACCCTTGGGGTCGTAGATGTAGTTGACGAGAGCATCAACGTCCTGCTTGGAACCTTGGTTGAAAGGCACGACAATGAGCTCCGAGCCGCGCGAGCCGAACGTCTGGTAGATGGACTGGAAGTATTCGGTAACCTGGCGGCTATAGCGAGAAGTGGTGACAACGACCTTGGCACCACCTGACAAAAGACCCTTCAAGATCTCCGAACCAATCGAATCTCGGCCAGCACCGGTCACGAGCGCGCACTTGTTAGCGAAGGTAATACCTTCGTCGGCCATCTCAGTGAGGACATCGAGATAGGTGGTCGTGAGGCGGGAACTGAATTCCCAGCCTGTGGGATCGTTCACGTTCTTCTTCTTCAGGTGAAGGAAGGGAATAGTCTCAGACTTTGCAGCCTTGGCAGAAATGCGCTTATGCTCAGCAGTACGCACAGAAGATGAAAGGCGGCGTTGGCGGCCGCGGTTCTCCTTGACTATCGTGTTCGACATCGCCATAGCGCGCAGCACGTCGCTGTAGAGCTCGCGGATGGCCAACTTCGAGGACTTCTTCATCTTGTTCTGGCTGCGGATAATCTTATAGATACGACCCAGGTTCTGCTGGACCTTGAGACGGTTCGAGAACTCGGTCACCTTGCTTCCAGCTGCCATGTCTTTTACATAATGGGCGAGCTTACGGCAGTCAGGGCGAGGGACTTCTGCGTATTGGATATCGCCCTTCTCGGTAACAGTTGTCTTGGGGCCGGTCGGCACATCGACTACATCACGTGTCAGAGAAAAAGATCGCCTCTATTCATAATTCAACAAAGCTTACCATTCTTGTAGACAGGGTCGACCGCAAGAACCTCAACGCAGTTCTCGATCAAAGTCTGACCGAGTTCCTTGGCAAGACGATAGGTTTCGCCCTTGTCACCGGCACAGTTCTCGACGTTGTATCGCATGTACTCAATCAAACCAGGGTAGGAGCGGGTCATGATATGCAAACACTTGGCAGTCACCTCGCGATCGACAATGGCAAGCTTGCCAAAGATGATTTCGTACCACATCTCCAACGCATCTTGACGGACCCAGTTCCAATAAGAGTCGTAGCGGCGAGCCTTTAAGCTGCTAAAGATGGGCTTGATGCCCTCGGCATAAAAGTCGCCATGTTCAGCAAGCCACAAGTCAAGCTCGGCTTGTAGCTTGGCAGTTGTGGTCTTCTCAGATTCATATTTCTTATGTCCCTCACGGAGATCCTTCTGGAGGTACCGAGCGTAGAGATTCAATTGCTATACAAGTCATAATGAGTGAGTCTATTTTCTCGGAAATAAAAGAGCCACAAGTCGTACTTACCTGGTAGATCAAGGCGTCCTGCTTAGCCTTCAATGCATCCAACTCCTCGCTGTTAAACATGACGGCACCTCCCATAGCACCAGCTGCACCTCCACCACCAGACGATAAGGAAATACCAGCCTTCTTAGCATAGGCCTGGGCAACAGTGTCAAGCCATGCCTTGGCGTCGGCCTCAGAACCTAAGCGCGAAGCAGGCTCCATAGTCAAACCGAGCAGCAAAGCGCCGTCCGCGCGACTGGGGCCGAGACCATATGAGCTTGAGAGATATGACTTCGCAGAACTGAGCGTGAAGCCACCAGGCATCTTGGAGCCGATCATCTTGGACACCAGCGAACTGGTGTGTTTACCGAGCGCACCCGAGAACGAACCGTTCAGAGATGCACCGAGTTCTTCAAGAGGAGTTTCTTCGGCCTTCTCAGGAACACCACTGCCGAATTCCTTTTGCAAATCACCGAGGATTTCGTTCTGCAAGGTTGACTTGCCACCCACCAAGTCCTTGATGCCCTTCGACAGGGGCACCTCGTCAACAGACTTCTTGAGCTTCTGAGCAATTACTACATGAAGGATTTCGGTTGCAGTGATAGGCACATCCGGAATAGCAACAGGGCCCGAGGGGCCGGCCGCGGCCGCAAATGCCATAGGCATAGCAGCACCCGCAGCAGCATTGGCACCACCAGCGGACAATGTGATACCAGCCTTCTGGGCATAGGCCTGCGCAACGGTGTCTAACCAGGCCTTCGCATCGGCCTCTGAACCCAAGCGGGAAGCAGGCTCCATCGTCAGACCGAACAGGAGGGCGCCCTCAGTGCGGCCAGCACCAAGACCGTGTCTGGATCCCAGGTATGACTTTGCGCTGCTGAGCGAGAAACCGCCAGGCATCTTCGAGCTAATCATCTTGGCAACGAGCGAGCTGCTATGCTTTCCAAGGGTGCCGGAGAAAGAGCCGTTGAGCGCAGCACCCAGTTCCTCGAGCGTGGTCTCCTCAGCCTTCTCGGGAACACCGTTAGTGAATTCCTTTTGAAGATCGCCGAGGATCTCGTTTTGCAAAGTCGACTTTCCACCGACCAGTTCCTTGACGGTCTTGTTGAGTGGGACCTCAGCAACGGGCTTCTTCAGCTTCTGAGCTACTACCACATGGATGACCTCCGTGGCAGTAACAGGTGCATCAGCCACAGCAGCAGCAGCAACCGCAACCGGGGCAGGGGCTGCCATGACAGGCGCGGCAGCAACAGGCGCGGCAGCAGGAGCAGCAGCAGCAGGAGCAGCAGCAGCAGGTTCCTCGACAGCAGTATCTTCGAATTCGTAGTAGATATCCTTAGAGTCCTTGGAAACACAGAGGTTCTGACGACGGTTCGTCAATGCATCATCATAGGCCTGGTACTTCAAGTTGAGAGTACGGGTAGCCATGCCGCAGAGAGTTGGAGAAGGACCCAATTCAATGAGGCGTTCGACCTGGAAGTGTTTAAAGAGCTGGTCCTGGGTCTCAATCCATCGCACAGGCGATGCAAACTGGTAGGCGAGCAATTCAACAAGTAGAATGTAGCCGAGACGTTGCTGCTGACCGGCCGTAGCGTACTTGTCGTCTGACCAATTCTTGAGGACCTTACCAAGACGAGGACTCGACGTCATGTTGTAAACGTTCTCGATGTAGCTCTTTTCGATATTGAAAGGCTGTGCAGTCAAGTTAGGAATATACTTCTTGCTGAGCTGAGCCACGTTGATGTAAGTCGGGTTGATCTTCTTGGCAAGGTAAGTGCGGAAGGGAGCAACACCGCTGAGCAAGAAGCTCGAATGGAATGGAACATCAATGCCAGGCAGAGGCACAGTGGCGTATCCACGCTCAAGAATGACACGACCGCCGTTGGCAGCCTTCTTGGCATTTGTCTTTTCGAGCGCACCGTCAATGATTTCGGCAAGATGCTTCTTGACATCCTCCAGTGGCATGGTGGACATGAGCTTCTGCAAATCGATATCGGACTTCTTGATGAAGTTGAGAACGTTGGTAAGGACATCGAGGTTGGGCAGGGAACCAGCAGCAACATACTGCCAGTTCTCGACGTTAAAGTTGACAATCTCCAACACGTCGTTGCTCTGGCGGGCAATCGAGTCGACCACGTAGCGAAGAGCAGTGTCGTTGAAAGTCTTAGAGACACGAGCAGGATTAACGGCAGCCATACCGTAGTTCGAGCGGCCTTCGGCATCGCGCTGGACGGCAGATTGCATGGTCATACCACGGTAGAAGACGACGTCGACAAGCGATTCGATGGGGAGCACGTTACCGACAGCGGCCAATGCAGAGTACTCACCAAGCGAGTGACCAGCGAAAGCGCAGTCGGACTGGATAAGCTCCTTGGCACGCATATCCTCAAAAGCAGCCTTCTCCATCAGAGTCAACGCAGGCTGGGTAAACTGGGTAGCCGACAAAAGACCATTAGGCGAGCGGAAGGTGTAGAACGAGGTGCGTTCGGTGATGTTGGGGAAGAGCGGCAAGGTCTTTGTCGTACCGTCCGACTCGACAACATCGTACGTCATGCTCATGTAATTCTGACGGATGGCATTACCACGGGGACCACCAAAGTGGACGGTCTTCTCCTTCGGGTTGTCGCGAACAATCTCGATGATTGAGAAGCCGTAGTTCTTCATAAAGTGAGCGTCGGCGCGGTCCCAGATGTCCTTAGCAACAGGCGAGGCGGCGTAAAGGGCCATGCCCATACCCTGTTCCTGCGAGCCCTGTCCAGTAAAGACATACGCGGTGATGGGCTGCTCGACTTCCGCAGAGCCCATAACGATCTTTTCGCCGTTCTGGTTGACGGTCTCAACCTTGATGATCTTGCGGCCGTTCTTCATACCAATGTGAGACAGCTTAGTCTCCAAGCGATCGGAGGGGAGGACCATGCCCATGAATTTAACGTCATAAGCAACAACTCGCTGAGGCACATTATCAGCAGCAAAAATCTCAACGAACTTGCGAGTGGAAGCCGAGGTCCACATGCCATGGGTGATCGTGCCAGGAAGATAGGCCAGATCAGCGAAGTAAGGGTTGACATGGATAGGGTTGAAGTCACCCGAGATTTTGGCATAGGGCTCGTTCGAGGCGGGCGCATGGACAACGGAGGAGTAGGTCGACTTGGCAGGCATAACGGAGTATCCACCATTCTCAAAGTGATGAGCCTGCTCAATCTCGGTGCCATGTCGTTTGAGGTACTCGGTGACTGGGTTACCGTGGCTCTCGCCGGCCTCGTACTCAACCTTACCAACCTCAACAAACTCCTTTGTGGAGACCTGCATGGAGATGGTACCAGTGGTCTTGACGTTGGCGAAAACAGTCTTGTTCTTGAACTTGACTTCTGTGTTCAAACGGAAGATGAGCGTGCTGTCGGGAGAGAGCTCATAGTTGTCAAGCTCTTCAGACCACTCGATCCACTCCTTGGACTTGAGAACAGCAATGTCCTTGACATCCTTAAGCTTGAGCTGCATGGGAGTCTCGACAGTACGCTGGAAGGTGTGTTCATAATCGTTGAACTGGCCGCGATACAAGAACTGGCTGGTGACCTCGAGAATAGGCTTGCCGTCGCGGACAATGATTCCCTTGACCTCAATCGTCTTGCCAGACTCGGAGTTGATGATTGCGTTGATCTGGGCATAGGTGTCAACAACATCGCCGACAGTCAAGAGATTTGCACCGTCTAAGACACGGAAGCCGTTGGACAGGTGAACAAGCTTCAGAAGATCACCATCAATAACCTTGGGGAAGATGGCCTTGATGATGGCCTTCCAGCCAACGACGATGGCAAAGTCCATGGGAGCGTTAATAACCTTCTGGCCACGGTCGACATAGATCTCGGCTTGATTGCCGACAGCTTGGCAGAACTCCTTGATCTCAGGAGCCTTGACGGTCTCGCCAGTGCCGATGAGCTTTTCGGTCACAGAGATACCCAAGAAATCGTCCTTATTTTCAGCACCAAACCAGAGCTTGTAATAGAACTCTTTGATGCGGTCGTTGCGGCCCTATAATCAGAATTGAATACATGTATCTTCGTCCATTAGCACGAATACAAACATACCTCCATCACTTCGTGGACAGGAGCATAACCAAGCTCGGGCTTATACTCGAAGAAGAGGTGGAGAGGAATGAACTTCTCTTCACGTTTCTCAAAAAGAGTGACGTTGATGCGCGAGCCTGAAACAGTGACCTCGACAGATGTGACAAAATCCTTGGTCTTGTCGGTAGCGCTCCAGTTGCGCTTATCCTGGACCTTGACCGCAACTGGTCGACCGTCCTTGGAATGAATGATTACTTGCTGGCCGACACGGGGACGGAAGAGCTGCTTGATTGGATTGTCAACGAACTTCTTGTTCTGGACAATGAACTGCGAGGTCAACAAGGCGCGCAGCCAGTTGTAGCTCGGACCGGCAATGGTCTGATACCATGATTCAGCATCAGGAAGGGCCGACTCACTATCGCCAGTCGAGTAAACGGTCTCAGTAGCGGAAGTAGCCGTGGGCTTGATGGCGTCCTCCTTTGCTTCGACAGGAGCACCGCCAAGATATTCGATCTGAGGAATAGCGGACTCGTCGTTGTTGTAATAACGTTCCTTCAAGCTGGCAATGTGACTTGCGTAGATATCACCAAGGATCTCGCCGACGGGCTGGTCAACGCGGGTGGCATACTTAGCAGCTACAGGACCGTGAAGGATACAGGTACGCTGAACATCTTGATCCACGACCGCACCGAGATCCTCCGACTGCCAGAGGGAGTCCTTCTTGAACCACACCTCAAACTCCTGATCCATGACGGGAATAAATGGCACAGGCTTCTGGCCGCGTCGCTTGCAAAGAGTGACAAAATGCAAAACATCCTCTGAAGTCAGCAACTGGCTATCTGCCTCGGGAAACTGGCCCAAGAAGTCGGTAATGAAGTCGGTAGGGTTGTCCAATTGCGAGTAATTCTGGAGGAGAGAGACGGTCTCGGATTTAATGAAACGCTCCTCAACACGGCGCAAAAAGTCGCCAACCAAATTGCGAAGCGAGATGTCGATCCAGCGCTCCTCAAGCTTGATGTACATGAGCTCGACCATACGATAGACGACTTCGGTGTAAGTCATCTCCTGAAGATCGGCAACGTCGCCGTTCTTCTTCTTGCCGAACCAGACTTTCTGGAAATCGGCATTAAGGCGCTTGATGAAGTAGTCTTTCTTGGCCAGCAATGCAGGTAGACGCTTCTCCTTTGGAAGGTTGAAAATACTCTCATCGAGTTCCTTCCACAGGCGGACGCCGCGAGTGGCGATCTTGTGGATGGGCTCACCAAGTTCAGAGCGCACAGTAATGACGCCACCGGCGGGGCCCTTGTAAGTCTTCTCCCAATTGGCGTCATCAACGCCAGGGGCTTCAACCATAGCCTGCTTAACAGCCGCAGAGGCAAGGCCTTCCTTCGAGACCATCACACGGGAACCGAACAAGATACCGTCAAAAGGCATGGGGGGATAGTCGAATTGCAGAGACCAGTCACCGGTGAGGTATGGGAGGGTGTCATCTGCACCGCCAAAGCCAGATCCACCGACAAGGACGATGTTGGGCTGACGACGGATGGAAGCGTAGGTCTCGAGAATGGGCTGATGGAAATCCTCAAAGCTGTGGTGACCACCTGCACGACCACCGGTCCACTCCATGATAACAGGCATGGTTGGATTGGCAGCAGCGATAGACACAACCTAATATTGGGTTACACATGCACATACACACACATGTTAACAATGCTTAAATCAATTTGTGCGACATGCCTAACCTGACGAATGGTGTCAATGCTTCCGGGTTTGAATGCAACGTGGCGAATGCCGGCGCTCTGGAGATTAGCCAAGATCTCGTTGGCGACATCTAAGCTTGGAACACCAGCAGCAACGCAAACACCCTCCATTGGCAGACCCTCCTTGCGCATGACCTGGACAAGCGGGTATTGGAAACCCCACTGACGGACGTTGAGGAACAAAATATTGAGCGTGATGCCCTCACCAGCGCGAGTCTTCTCCATGATCTCAGCAACTTTGCTACGAAGCGCGCGTTCGTTATAGTGACCACCACCCGCGAGTTCGACATGGTAGCCAGCATTCATGACAGCTGAAACGAACTCAGCGCTGACAGTAGAGGGGGTCATACCCGCAACCATCATTGGAGGTTTGCCGAGCAAGCGCGACATGGGCGTGTCCACATGGATGCGACCATTGCTAATTCAGAGGGTACGAGAAGATTAGATAAACACATCGGCCAAGCGGCTTCCTATTTTTTCTTGCTCTATGTAGCACATACCTCGAAGTCTTCACCAGCTTGGGCTGGAAGGCCTTGGCCCAGTTTTGCGAGTAGGTGACCGCACGGATGTCCGAGTCGAAAAGATCGGCCTTGTAAGACAGATCGCGATTATTACCCTCGAGCGCACCGGCGAGCACAATCTGCACACCTGTGCCCTCCTTGTTGCGGTGCGTGAGCGCACCAATACCAGAAGTGCCTCCCGGGCCGAAGTCAATAATATGTGTCAGGTCTTTCAGGGCAATAGCCTTTTGCCAATGGACGGGCCGGGCGGTAATGAGTGACACCAGGTCAAGTGTCAGATCTTTAGAGGCTCGCAGATCGTCACCTTTGAATGGTTACACACACAAAAAAAGGAGTTAATTTCGTGGCTCGTCCCTTTTCTCATTCCCCTGTCTTGCCGTACGGCTTCCACCCCCCCCCCATCCCCCAACGCCCCACGGACCCAAAAAGTGAAACACCGGTTCCACACACACACACACAGAGAGAAAGAGAGAAGGAGATGAGAACTCCGCCCTCATCTTTTTAGTACCCTACCTGAATCGGTGGCGAAAATGGGAATCGAAAGATCCTTTGCGTCGAAGGAAAGGTTCTCGCGCTTGATGTCCTGGATAAGGATGTCGGTGGCGGCTGTGAGGTAATCACTGTGGAAAGGAGCAGTGATAGGCAAGAATCGAGACGAGAACTTGAGTTTTCGCTGAGAAAACGGCACACGGGACTGCTCGAGGCCAGCCGGAGCCTTGAGTTTCCGCAGACTGAGGTTAAGACCGTATAATGATTGAGGTGGGCCAGTGCAGACGAAGGACCGTGGACCGTTGACAAGAGTGATCTTGATTTGGCGATCTGGAGCAAGATGGGCATTGGTTGCATTGAGGTGCTTGAGGACCTGTTCCTCACGCAAACCAGTGATGGCCAGCATCGGTGTAGGGTTGCCTTCGTTGTTTGAGATGGAATCTTCCAGTGTAGTGGGATTAAGCGTAGTTGGTGGGAACACTTGCTGTGCACGAGTGCCAATCCAGAAAAGCAGCCCTAAGGCCTTTTCTGAATACTTGACAAAGTCTTCCTCTGTGCTTGCGGAGGCGATGACGGCGGACGGGACAATGCCTTGACTATGACCGGTGGTACCTACAATGTTGGCGGGGGACAAAAAAGAAAAAATTATAAGCAAATGCTTAGGCTCCGATCAAGTTGCACAAGGGGGGGGAAGAAGAGGTCTTTTTGAGATAAAACATACCGGCCAGTAATTTTCTAATATCAGCCGGGGAGCGGTCAAGCACCTTGAGCATGACATAGTAGTGGAGGAGTTGGGTAAGACCGATCAAGGGGAAGCTGACGGGAGCCGAGACGAGATACTGCAGATCCGGACGAGATTCTGGGTTCTCGAGCCAGCGGACGACGTCAAGACCCTTGGAATGGAAAACGCTCGCCTCTGAGCTGCGGGCGTGTTCGGCGAGGATGACGGCCATCCGCTCGACAAAGCCACGTACAAAACCGTTGTAAGTATTCCAAATATCTGCCAACTCATCAAAGTATTCTTCAATGTTGCCTTGGCCGCCAAAGGCTGCGAATATCTTGGTATCGCCGCGGGCAGAAGCGGCAAAGAGGGCAGACCGGGAAGGAGTGGCCTCCTCGGATGTCAAGACATTGCTATTCTTGAGGACAACGAGGGAAGCAAAATAGGCGCTGATGACGACAGAGCGGGATTCAGAGGATAGGTTACGAGTGATGGCATGCACGTCGTTATCCTTGAGATATCTAGCGCGGAAGTCGACAAAAGCTGTTCTGGCGACAGATAAGAACTGGTGTTCCTTGGCCGCCCTAGAGGCAGCAAAGTTCATGAAACGAGCAGCGAGCTCGATCTCGTCGATCTCATCCGACTCGGTAGGGAACTCTTCTTTCAGTTGCTCAGCTGACACCCAAATATCGGCAGGGACCAGGATGGAGACCTCGGTCTTGTTTTGCTTGATTGAGAGAGGACGCAGGACTTGATGCTGTTGATGATTCATTTTGATGCTCAAATGTGTAATAGTATATGGCTATAAATGCGAATGAAGCGGATGGGGTAGGGACTATAAAATAGACATTGTAACATTTAGCCACCCGTCCCGTCGCCGCCACACTTTCTTTATATATCTATCCATCTATATGTATTTTGACATGTCAAAATGCTCAGCTCAACTGACCTCTGCTTGTCTTTGTGGATGGAAAACGGTTTGGTGGGGAGTGAGAGAGAGAGACAGACAGACAGAGAGAAAGGGCGGATGGGAGAGACGCAACAGAGAAAGAAAGAGTGATGGAAAAAAGAAAGCTTTTTTTTTGGTCTTTGAAGTTATCCTCTTTTTTTTTGCCTTCCCCAACAAAAAAAAGGCGAGAGAAAGATAAAAAACAATGACAGCTCCTCCCCGCCAAGGTTTTTGACCTGCCCAATCTGCGTCGGGACATCTCTTAGCGGCTGTTTAAAAACGCTGGGTATTTTGGCCGTTCCACCCCAAAAGACCTGCCGAAGGTCTACCTCCCCCAAAACAATGCAGCCCTTCCCTGTTGTGTAGCGCTACTAAATCTTTTCGTTCTACCGCGCGAGCCGCCCTACTCTGGTCCCGTCGATGGGGATCCCAATGTCCATCGCCAATGTGCAACCCATCGCTCCACTGATATGGTTTCCCTGACCACCCCTTTTCTTATTCGCGGGGCTTCTGCTTTTCTCATCGCTTGCGAATGCCAACGTATGGGTCAGTTGTGTGTTGTCTTCTGTATAATACGCCACGATAGCAGTGGGGTTGCTTTGTGTGTCCCGTGCTTCCTTTTCGCTCCCCCCTTGCATAAAGGAATCCTCTCTTTCACACGGATATTCTTCCTCTCCCTTGCTTGTTCATCGGTTTGCCCACTGACGTGTGGCCACTGCCCAACCAATGATAACCGGATAACCCCAAACGAAATTAGAAATCTGAGCCGAAACGGCGTTACAAAAAAAAAAAAAGTCAGCGATTATTTACAAAATTGACGCTGTAGCCACCCGAATTTGGATCCTGTTGAAGTTGAAAGTTGTCTGTGGACAAGCCAAACTTGCCCAACAACGTATTGCCTAGGTCTTTGAGTTTTCCAAGCATCTCATCTTTTTCCTTTTCCATTGCCTCCTTGATCAAAGCTGGCAGCTGCTGTTTGGCTCGCTCGCACTGCCTCTTTGTGTGCACGTCCAAGTCGCGCTGGTCTCCAAGTTTCCGATAATCCTCGAGCGCATCGGACAGGGACGACGACGTGTTGATCTTCTCGTTGGCCTGCGCCCGACGAAGTAAAGCCTTGCTGTAGCCTTGATCAAGCTTCAGTGCCTGGGTGGCCATATCGCGCGCATCTTTGTACTGGTCCTGACACAGAATGTCAGGCGCTTGTTTATTTTACGTTTTACGGCTCGCTTACCTGCTTCAGGTAACATGCAGCAATATTACCAAAACACACAGCGCGTACTTGAGTCGCAGACAACGGGCACACAACAAGCGCGTCCTCATACTCGCTTACGGCCTTTGCAAACTCCCCTTGCGCAAAAAAAGTATTACCGGCTTTCTTGTACTCGGTCGCTTCTGCAACCAAGCGCTGTTATTGTTGGCCATATTCGTCCCCCACCCCCCCAAAAAAATATGAATAACCTTGGGCCATTGTGCAATCGCAACCCCAATTCTTTTTCATTTTTGGAATCGCACCTACCTCGAATTCATCCGGCTCATAATCGATGCTATCGTAAAAGACGTCTCCATCCTCATCAGCTGCTGCTGCCGTTGTCTCATTGGTTACAGGTGTCCGTTGCTGCATATCTCGAGTGGGCTTTTGTTTGTGCTCCTCTTTATGGCATGGGCTGAGTTGAGTTGGTTTACTAGTGGTGTTGAACGTTCCATCCCGCGAAGGAACAAAAAAAAAAAGGAGGGGGTGGGCGCTAGTCTTACCTGCTTGATGGATTTCCTCAATGACCGCCATTGATGGGTATAAAGGTAAGGGGAGAGAGAGAGAGAACGAAGCACCGACTAGAGACTTTTTTTGCCCAAAAAAAAATATATGGCTGTTGGAATTTTTTTTTGCCTGGTCTAGCGTTGTTCGTTTTTCCCCTCTAAAGCCCATAGCCAGGGCCCCCTTCCCTTTTGCGTCTGTCATGGATGTGTGGGCCGGAAGGCATGGACGCCATGGCTCGATAAGCATCCGGCTTTTGTTCACGGGATACCGGGAACTCAAAAACCCTCATCGGTCTTCAACTGAACCTTTCAATGCAAAAAAAATGGGCCACTTCCCTCCCTCCCTCCATACTCCTCTCACCACCTCTCTACAGCGCTTGATCACTCTAGAAGAGAGCACGGCGGTGTACGTACACAGCTTGTTTCCTTATCTCCCCCTCTTCGCTACACACCCCATAGCATTTTGCGTAATGAAAACGTTTCGTCTGTGCGTGGTTTTTTAATTCCCCGCGTCCCCAATCTTTCTTTTGATTGGGTGGTCCGCACCCCCCTCCCCCGTTCGGTCAACGTCCTCAGCGCTGTGCTCACGCACGCATCAAAGCTTCGGAGATCTCCCGCGATGGACACGCATGCGGACGAATCGCAAACGAATCGCAAACGATTCCAGCGCATGCATGGCGTTACATGTATGTGAGTGCACGTGTTAGTACAGCAATGGCAGATGAGAATCCATCATGCGCTTGCTTGTTTTCTTTCTCTCTCTCTCTCTCCAAGCAATCCCATCACTTCTCATGTTTGATGACAGTAAAAAGATAAATGTCGTACATGAAGCACAAATGAAGTGTCTGCATAGCATCATAGTAACAAACATGCGGTTTCGCCCACAATCGCTCGCTTCTTTCTCAACCCTCCCCCAGCTTCCCCCCTTTTTTTTTTATCTTTTGGAAATAAAGATGTTTGGTACTGTATTACCCTGTAAATCATTTGTATCATTCATTCATCTGAAAAGAAGAGGAGGAGGAGGGGATAGTGCTTGTTCCTTTTCATTTTTCTTAGCGTGTACGTGTGTTTGGGGGAAGAGAAGGGGATATGGATTGGGAATTTCTGATGAGGAAGGGGAGAGAGATCGGCCGACCGATCAGAACACAATATGCGCGGCCACAATACGTTGGAGCTCCAGCTGCAAGAAGAACGTGGTAAAGTGAATGAGTTCCACATGACACGTGTAAGAGACCCACGCGCGCCAAACACAGAGAAGGAAGACCACACGCACACAACTCCTTCGCCTCCCTCCCTCCCCTTTCTTTACCTCATCAATATACGTGTCGTTCTGCGCAGCAGCAGCAGCAGCAGCAGCAGCAGCAGCAGCAGCAGGTGGAGATTGCCGAATGGATGCAGATTTGGAACCACTCGAGGTCGAGGACGGTACAGTAACTCCAGGCTTTTGCTGCTGAAATTGGGTGCTATTCGTACTATTTGATCGGACTGGCGGTAGAGAAGATACGGCTGCTGTGGTGACGCTGCTGCTGCTGCTGCTGCTGCTGCTGCTATTACCAGTGCCGTTATGGCCATCGGCCAGAGCTGCAGCTGCAGCGACAATGTCATTTTCGTTCAGCACAGAGGATGCGGTGTCGCAGACGGCGCCAGAACTGTTATTTTCGTCAAACACAATATCCTGGGCCGCCGGTGTGGCAGACTCGGGCTTTTTGCGGATCACAAAGGATCCGTCAGGTCGGTTCCAGGGGTGGAACTGATATCCGCCTTCATCATCCCATTTCGTGCTTTCACGGCTCTGGAGATAGTCCACTCCACGAGTCACGAGAAAGAAAAGGTCATCCATCCCGGGATCACTGGAAGATGGGTTCGCAGGCGTTTGTGACATGGATAGCGTTGTGCTGGCCTCTGCCATGCCATGCTGTTGCTGTTGCTGCTGTTGCTGTCGGTGCGACATGGTTGAACACGTGGACAGGGTAGATGAAGGAGGCGAGGATGTCACTGTTGCCGTTGCGGGTAAGGGGGGAAGCGGTGTGTCGACGTGCTCGGTATTGCCGACCCGCTTGGTATGATCATGTTCTTGGCTATCCATCCATCGAGCATATTGGGTCTGTATATCATTCATCTCGCCACCATTCGGTGGATTGAGCTGGGGTCTACTAGGCAGCTCCTTGTTGCGGTCGGAACCTGCTGATATCGTAGGTTGGATTTCCTCTGCAACTGCTCCCACTCCTCCTACTTCACCCTCTCCTTCATTGTCATCATCATCATCGTCGTCGTCGTCAGAATCATCACTCAGATCTACAGGTTCTTTATCATCGACGAATGACAACGATGACGAAGAGCTCGTAACGGCCGACTCGTTCGGCAACATCTGCGATGAAGATGGGCCGGAGGAGCCCTGGACAGGCGAAAAAGAAGTGCTCGATGTGATGGGCGTGGCCAGCTTGCTAGATAATGAGCTTCTGCTACCCTTATGGGAGAGTTGCTTGCCGTGCTGAGGCGCGGGGGTGAGTGTGGTGGATGGGGAGGACGCAACGCTCACTTGGGATGACGAAGCGGCTGCGACCTTGTATTTTACGCTAAGCGTCGAGTCGTTGTTCTGTTGGACATGGATGGCTGTCGGGCCATCTGCAGCCGCCTGAAGATGTGGTTGTTGTGGTTGTTGTTGTGTAGCGTTCTTCTTTGATTTACCACTTCCGCCACTGCTACTATTACCCCACCCAACGAGACGCTTGAGCTGCTGCTTGAATGAATTTTCCTTCTTGCCGGTCAAGGGCTGTTGCGGAACGGGGGCAGAGGACCTATGGCTCATATCGGTAATGGTGCTAGTAGTAATAGCGGTGGTAGTAGTAGCAGTGGTGGTGGTGTCGCAATAGTCTGAAAATACTGAACCTGGGGCAGAGGTAGACATGACAGAGGTGCGGCGAAAGCCAGGTGCTGGAGGAGATAAAGAGCTGGTGCTGGGTGAATGCGGAGCAACAAAATCCCCTGAGACAGCTCCTGGGAGGGTACCACTGATAGGCGTCCCTGGATGATAGGATGGTGTCAGGGATGACTTGCGCTCCTGACTCGCGAGGCTGCTAGGAAACGAAGGTCTCCTGCTGCTGCTGCTACTGCTGTCATCAAAAGTCGCTGTAGGTGAATTTAAAAATCCTGGTTTGTCTGCAGATCGGGGTGAGTCCATCAAAATATCCAAAATGCTCGGCCGTCGTTCTGCACTTTCATGATGATGGCGATGGTTGGGATCAATGGCAGACAAGACTGGCGGTGGATGAATTCGACGGTGGCTGCTATTATGATTACTACTACTGCTGCTACTACTACTACTACTATTACTACCGTTGTTGCTGTTGCGCTGCTGCTGTTTCTGGGCACGGCGGTGGATGGGTGCATCGGCACGACGAAGAATGAAAAGCAAGTCGCTGGTGACAACCGGAGATGCCGCCTTGTTATGCTGGTGAAGGGCAGTAGCCATGTGATCCCTAGGATCCAATGGGGTTTCAACACTCGACGACGTAGACCGGACGGACATGCAGTACTTTGTTAAGTACCGGTCGGTGGGCCCGAGCGCTTGCTGCTGCTGCTGCTGCTGCTGCTGCTGTTGTTGTTGTGGATAGTCGGGCTCGGCATCAGGGACATGGAACTTTTCAAGTGCCATGGCAATCACAGATCCGACTTGCTGTTCGAGCTTGACGGCCATGATTTTATCGATCCTGTCAATTTCCTGTCTCGATGCGAGCAGCTTCTTCTTTTTGCCGGACGGGGCAACGCCAGCTGCTGCTGCAGGCGTAGCGGTATAATGCGCAGTTCCGTCATCTGGATAGAGAGATACCTTGATGTAAAAGATGCCCTCACGCTCCTGAGCGCGTTTGATACGCCGGTGGAGGTAGAATCGGATGACAGAGTCTTCATCATAGGATGTTTGCTCGTAATTACTAAAGCTGCTAGATCTCGGCCGCCGAGACGTTGAAGATGGGGCCGGCATTGCGGGAGCGGGTGCCGGCGGCGGCTGTTTAATATGGGATACCGAGGGCATAGGCGTCGTTAGCGGTGCGGTCAAGGTCTTGAAGATGGACAACGGCTTATCCTGAGGTGCAAGAACATAGTCGTCTAAAACCGGCATCTTCTTTATTATTACTTTGAAAACAACTATGCTCCTTTTCTCTTGTGGTTTCTTTTTTGGTTGGGTCATTACCTCCATCTTGCCCCTGCACAGAAATGTAATATTCGATTAAGGTACCATCTGTTGCCATCGGATGCTTATGCCGATCAAGGCCAAATCGGGTCATTGCTTCCTTGATCAATTCCTCAGCTGTGGTCGACAGCCGAATCGAAAACGTGTGAAACAACGGTGCATCCTGACCGATGTTTCCTGCAAAGACACGCAATGGCTCGATGGGCTCGTTCGATGCCATTGCCGATTCAACTGCGCTGATTGTCGCGGCTGCAGGATCGGCCGCGGGGGCGATGGCATCGGGGCGCTCGTCTGCGATGCTGTTGTTGTCGTCCTCGTTCATGTCCTCCGCAGCGGTCTCTTGAGCATCTTGGAACTCTTCATCGTCATCCATCTCCTGCCTATCCTCTTCTTCTTCGTCATCCTCTTCCGATTCGATCTCATAGTAAATGACGCGCGTGTCCTCGTCCGATGCAATAGTTACGTTCTTGTACTTCTGCTTTTGCGGAGGGCTCTGGCTGTGGTTGCTTTCGTGGTTCGGTGAGGTGATTTCGACGTTTCGATGCTTATTGAGTCGAGCCAGGCGCTCATACGGTGTCTAGATGGATGATGTATCAATCGTTTAAGTTCCTAGGACATCCGGTAATGGCAGGAAGTGTATGCGGATCCGCGTTCACTCGCTCGCTCGCTCGCTTGCTTGCTCCCGAGAGGGAACACTTGGCGCTTCCTTACCTCAATGTTCTCGGCTGGAATATATCCGACTTCGCGAGTCTTTAGGACCTCGACCAGCCACCAATAGATATTGGTGTCCTCCATCAGAATCAGCGCGTCCCCTTTGACGACCGAAGCTTGACCCTCCACGGTCGCCACAAAGGTGTGAAGCGCATAGACCAGGTCAAAGTTGATGTTTTCGTCGGGGATACTGGGCGAAGACGACATGGACGACGATCCATCCACATCTTCATCCTCATCAACGGTGTCGTCGTGCAGTAGATCAGCATTCGATGTTATAGAGGATGACTGGATCTCCTCGTCTTCTTCATCTTCTTCCATGGGAATATCGCATATATCCCACGTACGCGCGGGATGGTCGGATTGTTGCCATTGAAGCTGACCACGTTGATGGATGGCGGCCATTGCACTCTGAGAAGGGGAAGGTAAGGAGGGAAGGGAAATGGAGAGAGAAAAGAGGAAAACAAAATAAGATATTAATAACAACAATAAAAGAGAACAGAAAAAAAAGGAGGGCAGGAGAATAAGCTAAGAAGATACTTCCTTGCTGCGATTCCGGGTTCCCTTTGTAGACGGATGCTATCATTGCAAGCAACCCTTCTCCTTTCGCAACTCCCCATTTGTAGGGGGATAGTCTACCTTAATCCGGTCCCAACGCACCCCCACCCCCATTTCTCGCTGCAAAGGCAAGTCCTCTGCCTGACTTCTTCCTCCCTCATCTTTTCTGTTTGCTCTTCCGCTCCCCTTCCCCTTGGATGCACCGCCACGACAACGACCATGATGGTCTGCTGACTTCTCAGGCATCATATATAAATAAGGAGCAACATCTCGCTCCATAGCGCTGCTCAGTAGAACGACTCCAAAATGATATTTCTCTCTTTTTTTTCCGTGCGTGCGTCCATGTGTGCGTGGTACCCCCTTTTTCCTTTCTTTTCTTTTTTTTTTCTTTCTGGCTTGTGTATAAAAGTTTCTACTTGTGGGTGGGTATCGTCATCCTAACAAACAAAAGAGAGAGAGAAAGAGAATAGACAGCTACCCCCTCCTTCATGGGTCCTGTGGAGTTGCTCCGTAGGACCGAGCACTACTGTTGAGGAGACCCCTTGAGGTGCGTCGCTCCGGGTGGTGATAGTACATTGTACGTCGGGCAACGGACGTTTCCTCGTCCGATGACGTATCGCTTGTATGTCCGCTCGTTGTGGTCACACCGCTGCTGCAGGATCGCTCTTCCTCTTCCAACGCAGTTGCAAGTAGCGGCTGATGTTCATTAGCCATAAGTTGCTGTTGTTGTGTGGGTGACTGCGTTAAAGGACTGATTGAACCAAGCATATGTCTTGCCTTGGCCACCGTGGCCGCTGCAATGGCAGCAGCTGTAGTAGCGCCGGCCCCCGTAACAACAGCGGCCGAGCTGTCCATATCCGATGAATAGAGAATGCTCGGACGACGGTATTTCGGCACAGGTAACCACAGTTGAGGCAGGGCACCAAGGAGTGCGGGATGTCCGTACCTTTTCATGCCGGTGTTGAGGATCCCGTCAACCAAGGTCATGGGCGGTTGTCGGAAATCAGTCTTGTTGGTAGGGTCGGCGACATAGTCGTCTTGATCCAGAGCTGTACGCCGTCGGCGGATCGTTCCGCCAGACTTGCCATCGCGGCGGCCTGTGCGTTCGGATATGTGCGTCTGCTGCTTTGCAGGAGCAGGAGCAGGAGCGTCGTTGCCGTTGGACGGCCGGATATACGGTGGTTGATTGTCTGCATCCGTTGAGGCCACGCCCAAGTGCTGGGTGAGTAGCTGGAGGGGCAACACCTGGGTGCTTTGAAGATAGGCCTCATCCATCGTCAGCTTGAAGCACACAGTCAAGATGATCAATGGGCTGCATAGGACTGCTAATGGATACGCCTTCTGCAACAAAAAGAGGCCGCTTGACATCAGCTCAAAAAGGAGCAGTCCGACAATAATACGCGAAAATATCCGGGGCCACATGCGACCTGCCACTTCGTAAGGGTGGAAGTACACTGCAGAAACAGATCCATATTGAACAAGTGCTCTCCCGGGATAACCGTCCCCAATTCTTCTTACCGTACAAAATCTGGTACTTGAACACAACGTATGCAAAGCAAAAGTACAGTGTGCCAAACACCAGGATGATCGGCGAGCTCGTGGAATAGACAAGGAGAACCACAAACATAAACACCGGGGCAGGGTATCCCCAGCCATAATTAAACATGCGTGGCGCACACACTTCGGCGTAGTCGCGAGGCGTTTTGCATAAGAATGTACGCCAGAAACCTTGCAAAATAATGATGCCCACCTGCAAGAGTTGAATAGGGAGCCTAAGGAAGATTTGAAGACCACAGAAGGGATCTCTTGTCAGTAAGTAGCTGCGGGTAAGCCATCAGGACACGTACACCATAAGACATTGCAGAACAGTGTAGTTGACAAAGAAAGGAGCGACCTGCGGAAGGCTGGTGGCAAGGATATTGGCGATCTGGGTCGGGTCCTCAATCATATCTGACAACGTCTTGAAGAGCGTACTCGTCACAGTAAAGACAAGCAAGAAGTTGAACAGCAGGAAGAAAAAGTGTCTAAACCCATCCTATCGAGTGAGTATCATCCGAAACGCAAGCATTCCATCGCTCCTTAGTACGTTACTTGCTGAAGCTTGATTCCTCTGCCTCGCTTCTTGACTGAAAGCCTTCAATCACACTTAGGACTAACACAAAACGCCCCCCCCCATTTTCCTTAATATCACTGGGATTTTCTTTTTTTTGTCTTCTGTCGTCCTACCATTGACAATCAGGGGCAGGATGGCCATAAAGATGACGACGGCTAACGTCGGCAAGAAGCCCACCACGATCTGATGGAGTATCTTGTTCTTTTTTGCCAAGTCCATCAGCCATGGGAAATAGTTTTGCAACGATCGCTCACTTGTCAGCGCAGAAAAATACGAGATTGGAAGGATCCAGAAGAAAACCAGGAAGATAAGAATAGCAAAAATCACAGCCTTGCGGATCAGGCGTTCCCGTCCGTGCATGGTAATGTTCTCCCACAGGACATTGCGCGGCTCCGGCGCCAATTCAGCACGAAGCCTGAACGGTGTCGAGTCGATAAGGACCTGAGATGCAATGCACTAGAGAAAAGGGGCGGCGGCGAGGATATATGAATGGATCGTTCAAATGACTCACATAGGCCCATATTTCCACCCCACCCTCCAACAACTTACCGCGCTGACGCTATGTTCAAAGGTTACAAAGCCGACACTTGTGGGTAAGAATCTGCCGAACCGCCTTGCTTTGACCACCAGCGCATCGATCTCATTGAACCGCTCAGTGTAATACTCGATCGAATCGACGACCGGACCAAACAAGCCCAGGAAACCTAACCGGAAAGATGGCCTGCTACGCTTCTTGTCTGCATGGGTGGAAAGCATCAAAGCCCCGCCGTGGTTGGTGCCGCACTGGTTCTGCTGGAGGGCCTGCTCAGCATCACTAAGGAGCTGATCAGGATCGTAGCTAGGATCTTCGCAAGGATTTCCCCAGTATTGGGTATAAGCACGCTCGAGGAGACGAAGGTATTGAGCTCGCTCACGGGTATAGTCCATCAAGCGGTTGACGTGCCGGATCACATGTACCGATTCGACCACACCAATACCGAGCTTCTCGAAGTACTGTGCGAGTTTGCGGTCAGAGCGCAAATGGGGTGGGATCCCCGTGACAAGAACTGTGCGCGAAGGCACGGTCTTGGCAATGCGGAGAAGGAACTCGCGACGCAGACGGACATAGTCGCGATAGTTGAGGAAAGTAAAGTAGAAGGTCGCAAAGCAGAAAAAATAGGTAAAAAATAGATACACCCAGAGGTAAGATGGCGAGTAGAATGTCTGGTCGCTGCCTACTCCTCCTCCCTCCGAATGTTCGCTGTCGTTCATGCTCGGCGGCGGCTGGATGGGGTCTGTGCCGTTCTGTACCAGGTCGCCGCCCATTCTGCTAATCGGGAGGAGCACCACCGTGCCAAAAAATCCGCATAGACCAAAGAGTTTAGCGCCCATCAGCAGAAATTGAAGCATCTTTAACAAAATAAAAAATGGGACAAGGGTGTTGGGAAATAATCGTAGCGCACGGCCCTGGTTTCTTCTCATACGTACCACAACAGCATCCAGTCCCACCTTATCCAGGACAACGGAATGTGGCATTTTTAAAAGAGGCCAAATCCATCCGAAAAACGATGATGGCAGCTCTTTGGGTGCATGTCTATTTTTCATCCAATCCATAGTGAATAACCATCTTTTTTTTTGGGGGGACGGCAGATGAATCCTACTTCTTCATTCGCAGTCGAGGCGCATAAAGTGATATCCATCTAGGGTTGAGGATAGCAAAGCATACAAGAACTTTGTATGAGCAAAAAAAAAGATCATATGCCATATAACACTTGCCTGGTGCGAAGAAAGCAAAACGAGAGGAAGCTTAGGAGGCCGACGGAACCGCAAAGCAGCAGCTGGGCGGCCAGACCCGTAGTGGCTTTAGAACTGTATATGGGAGTACCCGGCGTAGGGTCCTCATTGCAAGCAAAGATGCCAGGACAAATGTCAATAGGCCATTTAAAGACTTGCAATGTGTTGTTGGAATGCGAGTCAGGGACCTCCATGCTTTTAAGAGAGAGCGAAGAGCCTTTAGTGACTAAGACTTGCAAAAGCAAATAAAGAAAGAGGAGCCCCAGGGGAAGAAAGTAGATAGCAGTAGGAAAAATTAAAAAAAAAAAAAGCAAGTGGGCGTTAAAAAGCGGCAAGGCGTTTTTGCCTTGGGCCAGCAGACCTTTTTGGGCGGGTTGATCGGCCGCGCGGTTTTTCGAAGCCAATCGAGTCGAAAATTACGATGAGGAGGGACAGTTTATATATATATATATATATATATATATATATATATATATATATAAGAAATACGTAGTGCACTAGAGTTTAATGTTGTAATAAAGTGTGGAGAAAAAGACCGGAGAGAATACAGGACAGGGCGGAAGAAAAAAGAAGTTGGTATAAGGCGTATGTGTTTTGCAGACATGTTGTGTAGGTCGGCAGCGGAAGAGTTAAAAAAAGATAAAGTAAACTGGACGCTTCCTAGGCAAGCAGCACTTTCCCCTTTTCGAGGAAGCCATGCTCGCCGTCTCCTCCTATGAAAGCCGGAAAGATGGAGAAGCGTACGGTGCCCTCGGTCTTACCCTTGACGTCGACCATGGTTTCCTCGTCGAAGGCTGATTTGCCTTCAGTCGGTTCCTTGGTAGCAAAATTGACCTCCTGGCCCCGCATGGCAATTGCAATCTTCATGGCCTTGTCGACGATATCGCTCACCTTGGCCTTGTACCGCCTGTCCTCGTCAACCTTGGCATCGTTCTCGCGCATGAACGGCGCATAAACGTCTGCAAGATCTTCGTAGATGGTGTTCACTATCTGCTGTCGAGCGATCCTGGCACTCTGCCTGACCTCGCTTTCTTTGGGACTTTTTGCAATAATAGCCGCCAGTTGTTGACGCAGGCGGACGGCAAAGGACGAGTCGTGCTTGGTTAACCAGTTGCCAATGGCAGCATAGGCATCATTCACCTCAAGGCCGGGGATGATTGGACAGTCGAAGATGGACTTGACAAGATGCTCGTGGACGAGTTTCTCGACGAGCAAGTTGATCTGAGGAGACTCGAGGTCGGTTATGCCAAGGTGCGGCCACTTTTGACTAAGTTTGGCGGTGGCGGTTTGCTTGTCAGCTTTTTTATTCAGCGACATGATTAAACGCGAAATAGCGTATTTCAGGAGTTTGAACGAGTCCCGGATCGTCGACAGGTCGTCGTCCGTCGCCTTGATTGTCCGAGTATGTTCAAAGAACCGGTGCTCTATTTGTTGGTACTCCTTCTCTTGCGCTCGGAGCTGCTTGTTCATCTCGTCGAGCTCTGCCTGCAATGCATGCTTGCGCTCCGCCTCCTCATCCGTCTGCTTTTTCATCAGCTGGATGGCAGCATTCACCTGCTCCAGCTCACGCATCAGCTCCTGTTCAACCGACATGGCATTGTATTCAGCTGACATTGCGTTGTTATGGTCCTTTGTAAGAAGAGAAGGCGGGGCGCTTTCCTCGCTGAAGACGGAGACTGTGTTAGACATCGTTGATGCTGCGGCAAGGTCGCTCATGGATGAAAGGCGATGAAGTTTTAAATTGTAACTGTCGTCTTATTGATGAAGTTTAGTAACAAAAGGGAGGGAAGAGGAAAGTAAAAAAAAAGGGGGGTTGGTAAACGAGCAAGAAAAGGATGGGATCCCGTCCTCCCCTTGTCACATCCTTCGCTCTATCTGTTATCTCACTCGTTCGATATTCACTACCATATCTGACCAGCCCCTTTAGACTCCTATGTACAAGGTTACCCCACTTACCATAGCTGTAGGTAGCGTGTAGACTGGGCCGCTCGGGACCGTCCGTTGCGTACGACGCGGAAATCGAAGCGCGTTGCTGTGGCTGCAGACTTTCTCGGGTGCTGTTGTTGCCCACTTGCTTCTTAAAAAATCGGCTCACTCGAGTTGCCGTCAGCGTCTTTGCTCGTTGAAGCGGCTTTGACACGGAAGGGGGCGAGTAGTGGTAAATAGACGACTCATTGTCATGTGCTGGGGGGCTTGGAGGTAATGAGGTTGGCGGTGATATTATGGTTGCAGGTGTGGTTTGGTATTCTGTCATGATTACGGTTGTAGAAAGTTAAAAAGAAAAAAGGGAAGAAGAGGAAAAGAGAGAGAGAGGAGATATAAAAAAAGAAGTCCTACTAAATTACTTCCTATTTGACCTACTTGCAATAATAGCGCTTTACGCACACAAAATAGGGTGTCTATGGATCGATCTACTTTACCTTTTCGTAGCATTTGCGCTGCGCCTGAATTCTTAGAGGCCGAGACCTTTAGAGAAGCGCACATAATACGAATTCCGCAAGATAACAATTTGTTTCACCATTATTCATGCATCGTCCCTGGGATTGTATGCGCAACAGAACGCAAGTCGCGTACTGTTTTCGCCCTTCCATGAAGCAGAATCGCAACACGCATCTGCCTCTATACTCCGCAGTCCTGATGCCTCCAATCGCAACAATAACCTTGTCTGCTGTACGTACCATGCCTACGCTGGCTTTGTAACTTATCCACGATGAATGGATTTTATGTGTATCCCCTCCAGTGTAACCCTACCTTTTATTTTATTTTATTTTTGGCGGTAGACGCTAACCTGCTTACAACTGCAATAGGTCTCGATCATAGGTTATTAAGGTAGGTGACGCTACACGTGGAACATTCGCAGTCGCTCCGAAAGTATGTAGTTGCACATTGACATCTTTCTTTCTTTGGTTAACCCAAACCGCAGCTTGGAAATGGATCGTTCTTCTTCCTATAATTAGGATATTGTTTGTTTACATTAGCTTTTTTGTTTATTATTCATATTATAGATGCAAGAGGTAATGAGACAATGCGATGAACGATGTATAAAATGCAGGGTGCTTTTGTAGTATATGCAATAGGGAGCGGGTAAACGGACGCCATAAAAAGAGATGATGATGGGCGGGAAGGGGAGGTTAGGTATCTATGGAATGGGGATCACGGCATAAAGTTTGTGAAGGGGAAACCGAGGCAGGAAAGTCTCAGAGCCGACGGTCTGGTGAATCTTCGCTGTCCCGAACGATGGCAACCAAAACACTAATATCGTCGGACTTTCCGCCTTGATAAAGGTAGCCTTCGTTGATGGCCCGGGTTTGGAAGGGGCTATCGATATTACGACGATCTTCGCTCACAGAACGGGCGCGAGCTGCGAGCGCATCGGACAGTTTCTGTGGGTTGAAGTTGAGAAGCCGTGGTGAGCGTTGGCCATCACCAGGGATGGTGTATGCATTGACGTGGGAGCGGACAATGGAGAGGATATCACGATCAAAGAGATTATCGTAAAGACCGTCTGTCCCCATGATAATGATATCGTCCTTTTCGACCTTGATGTCGAATGCCTGGGCATCTTTAGGTTTGTCAGTCGAATTAGTACCGAGTTGATATGGGAAATTGAAGGCGTGCTGCTGCTCCTCATTGCGAAAGATATAGCTGTTTTGGCGGATGACGGAGATGCCGCAGTCGCCTAGATTGGCAATTCGCAGTTCGTCATCACGAAGTAGTGCGAGACAGGCGGTGGTGGATCCGAGGATGCCTTTGTGCTGGTGCTGGATGGCGTCGTAGCTCCTTTGGATGATGTCGACTGGGTCGGCATCGTTGTAGCGCGCAAATGCATCATCTTCCACATTGTCAAAGCGCTCCAATTCAAGATAGGCATGGTGCATGAGCGTGCGAGAATAGAGAGCAGGATTGGCGCCTAGAATGCGGAGTCAATAAAAAGGAAATCATGGAAAAAACCGGGTCGCCAAATCAAAACTTACCAAGAGTTCCCGCCCACCCGCCAACGCCGTCGGCGACGCCGAGGGCATCAGACCGAACGATATAAGCGTCCTCGCCCACCTGAACACTGCGGTAGCATTCTTCTACAAGAGATGAATCGTGGTGTGTTGGGCGGCCGCGCTTGGCAAAACCGGTGGCACCGTATGTGAACTGATAGGAAGGTTTCGGCTTTGTAGCGGCGAAAAAATCGAATAGAGGGAGCGTCTTGCGATATGTGAGAGGCGGAGGAGGAGACTGGTGGTGATGGATAGCATAATCATAATAAAGACGTCGACATGCTGCGGTCGCTGTGGCAGAGCGAGGGGCAAGGCGAGTGAAAGATGATGAAGCAAGAAGCCGTACAGCAGGTAATGAAGTAACAAAGGCTCGCTTGATAGACTGGCCACTGCTCATGGAAGATAGACGAAGATGAATGAAGGAAGAAGGGAAAGAGAGGGGGATGCAATTTATTTTTTGGTAGAAGCAGAAATTATTGGGGGGGGGTTTGGTATTGAGGCTGGAAGGAGGCTTCCATTTATTATATACCCCTTTGTTCTCTTTTTTTTTTTTTTTGTTCGTCCGCTTATCGATTATTTCCGTTTATCGCACCAGCGGATCACTTTCTTCACCTAAACACAAAATATCAAGCTCCAGCTGCTTCTCTTTCTTCGGGTCATAGGAGAAGCATCGATTGTTCTTTGGAAGTTGTTAGGGGACTCCGTTGGGATGGGAGGGTCTCCCCTGTTACGATAATGTACACCACACTATTTCTTCGGGACAGCCCAATGTTTTTTTTTTGAGTACGTCGTACAATCATTTTCATTTGCCGAATGTCTCTACGCCCCAACCCGGTCCATATCCCTTGGATTAGTCGCTTGCTTGTTGCCGTGGTAGACTTTCTCTGTAAGCAAAACTCATCAAACCAACCACAGGCAGAAAATAGACAATACAATGCAAAATCGATTCTGTCCCGATGCCGAACCACACAAATCAAACGACCATGAAACGTCCCGGTCGGAGAGACATTGGGGGGATCTGTTTATCTCTTGGGAAATCTCTCCAGTCAAAAAAAGTTTTGCTGATACGCAGTTTCGGATGTGTTATCTCATTGGTCGGGTCTATTCCGATTTCATGTAACCTAAGCCACCCTATGCATACTGCCCATTGGAAGCGCATGAGGTCTTAAACAAATCAGTTTATCAGGCTGCACCGAACGCAGGGAAGAAATGACTTGCAGATTCCTATCCGGGATGCATAAGAAACCGAGCTTGGCTTTCAAATCCGTCGCATTATAGGTAGTATAAAGGCCAATTGGTAGCCAATAGCTCGGTATCCTCTGGGATACATTGCAGGATAGATCTGCTAAGGAACTATTCGCATCCACATGAGAATATGGGTGACAAGAAGCAAAAATATGCAGCAGCCTTGTATAAGTTTCAGGGGAGTCCATGCATGAGTATAAATGTATTTCAGACAGAACCAATCGCCACATACTTGAGACGACCACTTCCTACCCGAGAGGGGGGAAGCGTTTGTGCGTGGTAAGCCATTCCTGCAGCCATCCAATGAAGTATCCCTACATATAAATATGTCCAAACCACTGCCGTCTATCACATCTTCGCAGCGAAAGTTGCTTCGAGAGAGCAATTGAAGGGGTGTAGAGAACTAAAGCCTGTTGAATATACACCTTATGCTTGATCTATCTGGCCCCTCATGCGCACACATTCTCTTTTACTTTGAGTTCTTCCCCTCCGTCTCCACCTCCTGCCGCTGATGCCGTTGTTGTTGTTGTTGTTGTTGTTGCTGCTGTATATAGTGTGTGCCTCGCAGCTCTTTATATGCATTGCATACGGCTTTCTTTTCTTTTTCTTCTTTTTTTTTTCGTGGCATTCTACTATCCCGAGTCTGACCTTTTTTCTAAAAAAAAAAAAGAAAAGAAAAGAAAAAGAATGGGAGAATCTCGAACTGAATTGATCGGATGGATGAACGAGCTCCTGCAAATCAATTACCGTAAGGTCGAACAGGCCGGCACAGGTAATAGCGGCTGCTCTTGACCCTACAGTTGGTTTGGCTGAAGAAAATTGAGGGTATCTGCATATGTGCGCGGCGTTCAGGTGCGGCATACTGCCAGATCATGGATTCAATCTTCGGTATGCAAGCGCGTCTGGCTTAAGTCCAAGGTGGTGTCGTTTAACGTGTTTAATTGCAGGCGACGTGCACATGAGCAAGGTCAAATTTGATACAAAACACGAATACGAATATGTCGGAAACTTCAAGGTGCTCCAACATACCTTTGAAAAGCACAAGTAGAGTATAAGGCCAAAAGTCGGTTGTGGGGAGGGGGAAAATGCAGGCAAGAGAGGGGAAGGGCTCAAATCTAACACCACACCCTCCACCCTTCTCCTTTAGAGTTGATAAAGTACTGTATTTGGAGGGGCGAAGAGATGTCATTGAAGGAATTCTAAGCTTGGCGAACCGTAGATTATACCCGTTGACCGGTTGATAAAGTGCAAGTTTCAAGATAATCTCGAGTTCATGCAATGGATCAAGCGCTTCTGGGACCAAAACTTCCCTGGTGGATCCTACGATGCCCTTGCTCGGCGCAAGGGAGGAAACATGGGCCCATCAGCAGCAACAGCGAAGCCGGGAAGCGGCCCCCTGGGCAGTGTCGGACGTGGTGTCTCATCATCGCCTTCTCGCAAACCTTCGACGACAGGTAAGAATGATCTTTTGCATCCGGGCAACGCATATCTGTGAGCCCAGGCATATTAAATCCTCACCCTTGCCATGGCATCCGTAGCACGTCCATCGTCACGTTCAGGTCCCTCGCCACGGAATGCCCCCACCGAAAATGGCAGCAGTGCTGTTGCGATGGAGCTTGATAAGCAGATCAACGAGCTAAAGCTGACAGTAGACGGGCTAGAAAAGGAGCGCGACTTTTATTTTGGGAAACTGCGGGACATTGAGATTCTAATCCAGAACGCTACGGAGCGCCAGCAAAATGCGGAACCGCCCGCAGCGTTTAAAGAAATTCAAAATGTGCTTTATAGCACAGAGGTATAGAAACCCACATACAGCAGATTTGGTTGTTTGGATGGCTGATGGAATGCATGTCACACAATAGGACGGGTTTGAGGCTCCTCCGGACGAAGACGGTCTTGTGGGTGGGCTTGTCGCTGGCCATCATCAAGACGATTTTGATGACGAGACATTCTAATCCACACACAATTTGTTTTTATTTTATTATTGATACAGTTCCTGGTTGTAAGGATTGCCGAACAAAAAGTCCCAGCTCTTCGGGGGCGTCCATGATCCTATTTTTACCGCTTCAACTTAGAAACCTTTTGGTCCGAAATCCCGGGGTGATAGAGAGTGAAGAGATCGCTTGATTACCTTTGTCAGTTTTAAATTCCAACAGAGTATTCAATGCATTCGCAAAAAGAATAGCATCCGATACGTTGTCTATGTGGTGAAGACGAATCATTAACCAAATAAGAGAAGCACCTCTCAAGATGCCAAAGAGCTTACCGCCTTCCAAAGCAAACATTATGAACATGGTCGCTAGGACTTGAGCCTCCTTGAGTGCCTTAAACAGAGGCACGCCAATGCCTGTCCCATGGACCTGGTTTTCGTCTGTCTCAAGGGTTGGAATCCCGGCCGCCGAGGCCTTTTCCACCATGTTTTTGTCGGTGCCGATCACACGGAGGGGTATGCTTCCTGTGATCTGCGCGTCTGTCCGCAGACCAGCGTCGGCGCTCGTCAACAGAATCACGGATTGAAACTTGTATTTTTGAATAAATGCCACCAGGTCTTTTACATAAGCTCCTCGCTTGCCCTTTTGTCAATGAAAAAAATACGTTATTTTTAAAGAGGATACGGGAAGGTCCACATAAGACTCATGAACAGTTAAATGATCGCAAATGTCTTTTTACCTTGAATGTCGGTGCGCGTTGCTGGATCACGGTCCATTTGTGATCGCTGGTCTGAAAGACTTCGACGGCCACCGAGACGCCTGATCCTGTCCTGCCTTCCCGAGCACCTGCAACGGGCATGAGAGCATCATTGTCAATAAAACCGACGCGGTTCAGTTGAAGGGTATGGATAAAGAGATCGCTTGTCAATTGTGGGACGTTGCCGATTGATACTGCAGGCTATTGGGGTTTCAAGCGTCAGCTCTTGTTTCCCAGCCCCTGAAGCGGAAATAAATGACGCACCAGTACAAGTGTCGAACCGGCAAGGAGGTTGGAATTAAAAGAGGAAGAAGCTACGAAGGAGTCCATTGTAAGAGAGGAGCAAATGGTGGAAGAGATATTAGGATTTCGAAGCGTGGGGTAAATGACGCGGACAGGCCGGTGCGCACTGACCGGATTAGAAATAATTTAAGTGGACGCGCGTTCACCACACACAGTCATGCATTGACCCTATTCCTCTTTTTAAGCACAAAAGAAAGGAAGAGATCCAAACATGCGTATGCAGCACATACTGAATATACTCGCTGTGAACAACGCAAGAAGCAAGGTATTGCAACTTACATGCGTCCTTGTCAATATCCCAGAAGAGGAGGGGAATGAGTATGCCTGTTCTTGTGTGGCCAGAGAATTCCGTTTTACGATGGTTTTCAGCATGAGTATTGCTGTCAGTTCAGGGTATTCCTTTCTAAGTGCTAGATAGTGGCCTATTCAATGGGTGATTTTGGATGACCTGTACCTCCAATGAGAGGCAGAAGTGCAGGGAATATGGAACCACTCCCATTCTTCATATCTGCAAACTAGTATACTTTTGTTTTCAGAATGAACGCAGTGACTACTGGGTAAACACTGTTCTGCGCAAAGCGTAAGATCGGCCTTATCATAATACAGACAGGATCTATTTATTGTTTCACGAGGACGCGACTCTTGGACTCAGAGCTAATGTCCTTTTGACTAGAGATCATCCAATCTCTAGTACTCCGTTGTAACACCACATAGCTGTAGGTAGCGAGATGCTTCGTGAGGAGTCATAGCAATTTCACTCTCATCCTGCTTATCATGGTAGTCCTTTTTTACAATCTTGCTTGGGCGGGTCATCCTCCTGGCCTTCTGTGCTCGTGTCACAGCATCCATTATTCCGTAGACTTTGTCAAGCCAATTATTTACGTATAACATCATGTAAATATTCCTCCATGTTATACCCGTGTATGAAAAATAAGCAAGAAAGAAAGAGCTTTGGCCGGTGAGAACGCATGAATCTTTGATAGTGCGCGTGCTGAGGGGAGAGGGGGAAAAAGCGGGCAAGACGGGTATTGAAATCGACGAGGGAAGAAACGTGATGTCATTTTGTTTATTGAGGCGAGGCGCGGAGCGGAGCAGAGGGCCAAGCCATATATTCGCAGAGAGAAAGACTCGAACGCCCCGCCAGGGAGGCATACACACATTACACATCTCTCTTTTTATAACATGGCCGGAGTTCTTCGCCGATTTGCTCTTGAGAAGCCTGTCATTTTCTGGTCCTTTGTCATTGGCTCCATCGGTTCGTAAATGGCGTCTTGCGGGTCGAGTCGACTCAACCGCACTTGATATAATTCTTTCGAATGCTCATTAAAAATTGACTAGGCCCCGTCATGGTCTGGACTGTCCCCACGATCCGCCGCGAGTACTTTGGCTACAAGGGCATCCCCGCGTTGCCTCTCACTTATCCTCGTGCGTCTCACATTTTCTCAACGAAAAAAGCATGAAGCTGATCTACTCACATTCATTACCATGAACCCTATCTAGTTCCCAACGGTCCCCGCAACCCTCCTGCTGGCTATGAAGATTAGGACGTGTCCTAATGTGTGCTTTGCGATTTAGAACAACACCGCTAATAAAAATAAAAACAACATATGTCCATGTTTCACCAAGATGATGCATAGTTTACAACCACCGATTTTAAACAAGTACAGCACAGCCTTTGCGGTATCTTATCAATATTCTACGGGCTCAGGACAGAGACTGGGAATAAGGATGCGGCCAGAGTGTGCGTGTGCGCATTATATTTATGTAGATCTGTGGTTGTGGTTGCTAGCGATTATAAGATTCCTCGCCCGATGCAAGCTTAGCGAGGTACTTTACGATACGTTCACCGTCCACACGCAAGCCACTGCAGAGAAAAAAAAAAGAGGAAAGCGTCCACGTTCATTCTATGAGTCGGATATCTCTCGTTTTTGCGAGGTTCCACTTACTTGTGCGCAAATTCATTAGTGATCCATTGCTGGAACCCGTTAATCTTCGATGCTGTCTCTTCCGAGTGTCGGACATCAACATACATGTCCTCAAAGTAAGACACACCTGCGACGGGTACAGTATTTTTGGCAAGTACGGCTTCATCGTAGAGCTTAGGCCAATCCCTGAACTCTGCGAGCAAGTTTGCCACATTTTTCAATGGACGGAGCTCGACATAATCGTCGAGCATAAAGGGATAGACCGTCTCGCCTGTAAAGTAGATCGGCTGATCAGGGCGGAGGGCATCGAGGCGCCACTCGAATTGGGACTTGAAGGGCTCCTCCATCAAGAGTTTCTCAGCGGTCCACTGGCTCGGCTCGCCTTGGCAATAGATGGATTCGTGCAGGATGCAGTAGAAGACGTTGGTGTCGAAGCTTTGGAGGCTCTGAATGGCTGACAGCGTGCGGAAGCTGAGTTGACCAAGACGATCGAGGTCGGTTGCAGCAGAAAGAATGGTCTGGTGAAGAGTATCATACCCGCCCGAACCGCCAAACAGGAGGCCGAGCTGAAGGAACCGTCGGGGCGAAAGGGTCCCGCCATCGGGCAACGTGACATGGTGAGTAGACAGGTGAGCGTGGATGTGGCGCACCCGCTCGACGTCTCGAGGATATTTCTGGTAGTAGAGCTTATTTTTTTTCAGCATGCGCGGGTAGAGCGCGCGGTAGACCGGGTCGGGTGAGTTGACCAGTGGTGGAACACCGCCGGTGATGTATGCCTCGCGAATTGACTGAGGGCTGAAAACATCGTACCGTTACTTGTCAATCACATAACGCGCCGTCATTTTATACACGACTTACAACAAGGATAAATAAGTGACAATACAAAATCCGCCAAAGCTTTGCCCGAGCAGAGTCAATTTGCAATCATCTGCTGAACACCGGTTCTCCGTCAACGCTTTACGGATCGTCTCACAGTCCCGGACAATATTGTCAGCTCGGAAATGAAGGAGGTAGTCGCGCTTGGCCTCATCGGACTCAAGGTGGGCAAGAGCCCGGGCAGAGACCGCGGAAGATTGACCTGTGCCTCGCTGATCCAGCAATCTGTTTTTTTTGCCATGCATAAACGTTCAACCCTCCATCACCCTTACACCAACATTTCTTCTTACAGAACTTGGAAACCTTTCTCAAAAGCAGCCTTGATCCATCCTGAGGAGGCACTGCTTGGTGGAGCTACTTCAAAGCCCGGTCCACCCTAGTAGCATGGACAGCGCGTCAGATACGCTGTGAAGAACAACCTGAGAGGGGCCCTCCAATAACCCCCGAGTTCGTACCTGGAGATACAGGAAAAATGGAAGTTTTTTGACTTGGTCTGCCTTGTCATACGGCACGAGATGACGTGCAAAGACTGTAATCTTGGAACCATCTGGCTTGCTATAATCTAAATGAATGCATGTTAATCTCCTTTTTATTTATTTTCCCTCGCGGCCGCCTTTGTTCGTGTACCGAGTGGACATTCAAAATAACGATCAAACACTTTGGCACCGGGGATGGTATATGACTCCACTGCAGAATCATCGAGAGGATGCACTTTCTGGGAGGTGTCGTCGCGATTGTCCATTGTGATTCTTCCTGCTGATGAATTGGGAGCAGACACTGCGGCTGCGGAATGCATGGAGGAATGAACACCTACGCTTGGATAACTCCGCCGTAGACCAGGAAACGCGATGGTTTCGTAACCAGGAACACGGTTAACCCGTGCGAAAACACTCCCAGCACCACCATGGCTCCGGCGTTGCATGAAACGCCTTAGTACCAGCATGGGGGGTGGGGGAACGTCAAGTAGACGCCCAAGAAATCGGGGAGGCGGTCCATATTCTCTTCCTCTCCGCCAAAAAAAAATAAAAAGCCTAGATGGTCACCACAGCGGGTCTTTTTTGTTTTTTTGATAATAGACGGGGCTAATATGAGTAGGGGATATCGATTTCCTCTCTATGTTGTACCATTGGCAGAAACACAAGAGAACAGCTATTTGCACAGTGTCGAATGGTATGATAAATTCCTTTGTATGTCTTCTGTGCACAGTAAGAAAATAAGTGACGAACGAAGGAGGTATATAAAGATGTGATGATCTTTTTTCGCCTTGTGCGATGGAGAATGTGGATGGTGCTAACCAATGCAGCCTCAATATGTCTTTTTCTATCATATACTCGATGCTTTCTCACTCTCTTGGGTTGGACGAAGATAAAAAAAATAGTCAGCTATGGGGACAAAACAGCAAAAATGGAAGCGTAGAGCAACATCATGCTCACTTCTTTTTTCATGCCGTTTCCCGGGTGGCAGGAGACTCATGATTATTTTCTCTTGCTGTTGTGCTTGTGTATCTTGTTGCATACAATAGCTTGGGAAACGAACACGTATGCGAGAGCACTAGTGGAAATGCAATATTTGGAACCGGGGGGGGGACGAATGCACAATGTATATGTTCACGCTCGTAGGGGAAGCTCGTCAAAGAAAAGGGCATATGTAGCGATTGTAACAAAAGCTGGTATCATACGCGCGCAAACCATTCAAATTCTAAAAGCGAAGTCTGAAATGAAGACATCAAAGGGTGTGTAATGCAATACAAAGATGGAAAAATCAAGGATTCCAAAACGTTTGGATGGCGCTATTGTATATACAATAGAATTAACAAAACATACACGTGGTATGAGATATAGAAAATGATAAACTGTGCCTAAAGGATGAGTACATGCCCAAAAAAAAAACGCGTGGTGTACTTACATTAGCTGGTCAGGTCCAGCACAAGATGTTTTCTGGCTTGGGCACAGCCTGTATAATTCACGGTGGGAAGCCGTGCATCTCTTTATCCGTCAGGGCCTTGGAACATCCATCTGCATGTTCCTCTTTCCTCATTTAGGTTTTTTATATACTCTGTAGCAAATGGGTGCCTGCTAGTATTTATTACCCTCCTGTCGTAAATAAAAACGGATGGAAAAGCGGGGGGTAGGAATGATTTTGCCGTCGATCATCATCAAGCGACTTGAGGACCAATCGGACGTGTTTGGTACTTTGACAAAATAAGAGAGAATTCGTAGGTGATGTTTTTTCATTATAGGAAGCGTACGAATAAAACAAGGTTCTATAGGCAAATAAATGACACTCAGAATGTTGGGCTAGTGCATGTAAAGATGCGTGGCGTAGAAGAGGAATGGTGCTTCGAGCAAATCTGCTTCTCGTATATATTGTCTTCACTATGTTTATATCGCATAGCAGCCAATGATACAACAACAGTAATCGTGTATGTTTCTTTATTCCAATCAATCAATTAACATGGAAAATTTTATGAACTTGGCAAAATACGTGTGTAACAAACGGAGCGATCAGGTTTCCCATTGCCAAGTATAGCACATGTTTTCAAATACACGTCGTTATTAGTCCACGATATCATATAATATCTCTCGCACCCCCTAGCGCAGCCAACATCTATTGTGGATGGAACAGGGTGGGGGTCCCAATGGGTCTGAACCAACAGAGATGCTTTCGGGCTCCTTGAAACAAACTAGTACAGAAATGGTCTTGCGACTATGCGTTGCGTTTCGTGGCGTGCGTGCGCGCAAACCGGCGTTTTTTTCATTCACCGCATCTGATCAATGACAGAAACATTAGCGGCTATGTTTGTTCCCTCCCCCACCCCAGCTTCCTCTCCGCGTCCCCGAAGCCTCCTGCGGAAGCCCATTGGGAGAATGGGGGAGAGGACGGGACGAAAAGGAATATCAACGGGTGTCCGCTACGAGCGCATGTCATTTCCTAATCGGTCAAGATCGTCAGAGAGTCAACGAAAAAACAATGGCGGGGGTAAGTGGCTAGTTTCGACCATTGGAGATATCGTCTCCCCGATGGGCCAGACCCTACTTTGTGGAACGGTGTTATTCCTTCGTATATTGTTATGAAAAAGGCCAAGATCAGGAAAAAAAGATAATATCATGTGGATGTGTTTTGTCAAGCAAGGTGTAAGCACGCCTATCCAGAACGAGCTTTTAGGAAGAGAGGCATGCGAGAAAAGCGTTGAGCTGAGTGCATTTGGTGGGTTGGGGGGAGGTGAGTGGGGGGGAGAGGAGGAAGGAAGGGAGTGGGGGGGCGGGATTAATGGTGTTACGAGAATTAAAGAATTCGACACGGCCCAGTAATTTGTTGAATGCCTAAAAGAAATGGTCATTTGACCCAAAGCTTTGTTCAATCTGTCCTTTATATATTTGTTGCCTTCTGTCCCCGGTCTCTTTTTCTTTTCTTCTTCCTCCTCCTCCTCATTCACTACTCCCCTCTCCTCTTGCTCGCTTATAATAAACTAATATGCCGCCTTTCTCGGTATCCAGTCTGTTAAATCAGACTCCTACCGGATGTGCTGTTGATCAGCGTGCCCGCTCGTCCTATTCACGTCCAGCTGCGCTCGACATTTCTAACCTCCTCTGTTCTACCGCCACCGTTGTCTCAAAAGAAGCTGGAGTATCTGCAACGAAGCCATTGCTCCCTTCACCAAAAACTCCAACCCCGTTGAATTCAGCTAATGGCTTCCAATTACCTCCCATCTTGCATACCTGGCCAGCAGGATCAATCCCATCTGTGCATAATCATTTGCCGCTGCTGCCATCGATACCCAAGTCGCATGACTCGAATTCCATTTGGATGCACGATTCGATGGCGTCGTCAGTTTCGTCTGTTGCTTCCAATACAACGGTTTCGTCGTGCAGTAGCATGGAGCCCGTGGCCGCTGCAACGCTCTCCGCCTCCTCTCCCCCGCCTCCACCTCCTCGTGCACCAGTAGCAACACGGGCATTGCCATTGAAGAAACAGCCGCATTCCCAGACACAGCAGCAACGAGCTACTATGACCACAGCGGTTGGCCACAGCAAAGCTGGCACAAAGCGTGCCTTTTACGACGATGACACTGACCTCGAAAGCATGTGCGGTGGTCTGGTCTCGAGCGATGAGGAGCAGGCCTCCCCGCCCGCGATCAAGGCCAAGCGACGACGGGCCAATGCGAAACAACTTGAGGTTCTCAACCGAGTCTTTGACCGGACCGTATTCCCTTCCACGCAACTCAGGGCAGACCTCGGGCGACAGCTGGGTATGACGCCGAGAACCGTTCAGATCTGGTTCCAGAACAGGCGCCAGGCCATCCGGACTCGCGAGCGGCAACGACTATTGCGGATCGTCCGCGACGACCGTCAACCAGAGGACCCATCACGTTGAAACAAAAAAAGAAGAAACAAAAACTAACTTATTAATTCGTGCACACAAACACATACGCAAAAAAGGGGGAGAAGGGCATGATCCATCCATCCCCACCTGAATTGCACTTATTGTTTCCGCAATGGACGTCCTTATCCGCATCGTTGTCCTTTGGCTGCGAGCAACCCGCAATTGTCCTGTAAAATGTTTCCATGTTGTGTTCCTTTTTTTCTTTTCGCAAGTCTCAGTTATGCTTCGCTTTTCTCTTTCTACCTCTCTCTCTCCATTTTACTTCTCTCTATGTAACCCTTCTCTGTAATAGAAAAGAAAAAATATAGCTATATGGAAATAACATTAATTAATCTGCAAATCTCCTTGCTGTGTAAAACCATACAATCGTTTGTCTTTTTACGAGCATCTTCGCACGCTTGCTTTTCTTGCCTCTTCGCGCTCTTCCTTTTGATGTACATCACACACCGTGCTGGAGTAAATTCCCGACTTGATCGTCAAACGGCCACTGTCGCGGTGAGAAATGGCATGTCACACGTGGTTGAACATGCCGATGCATTCATCCTCAGCCGACGGAATGGATCCTCCCAACCAAAAACGTCGCTCCCCGCTGCAGCTGCGCAAAATGCCCTGGCATCAGCGATAAAAAAAAAACTGAAGTGTAGCAGTGACCGGTTATTATGTATCCTAGTCCCCCCATCTACGAAATCATCATGACCTTTCTTTGATCCTAGGACTGTCGAGAAACGGATCAGCTAATTAAAGCGGAAAAGTGGAAAAGAAGGCCGTTCATGAACGCCCCGACCGGGGTTCTCTTGGGGGGTGGGGGAAAGACAAGTGCTGGGTTTTGGGGGGAGGGGATGGTTGCTAGGTGATATGCGCGTGGCGGCAAACAAAAAACCTTTTCTTGTAGTGTCGATCTTCTCCAACTTTGCATTTGTTTCTTTTTTTTTCTAGCAGAACAAATAAAAATCACGCCACTATTTCCTCTCTGGTCACTTTTACTCTGAAGCCCGTAAACTTCTTTCATACAAGCTTTTTTCGGGGGTGGGCTGAAAGGGGGAATGAAAAGATGGGCTGTTGGGCGCGGACCGTGATGATAGGGGAGAGGGGAGGGGAAGGGGTGGGGAAAAAATATTTTAGGTAACAACAGTGCGAAACTTGTGTCTGTGCTTTTTCATGCTATTGAAATTTGCTGTGGATGTCAACTTTGCATTTATCCATGCACATAAACATTTATAAACATTCTCCCCATGAACTGGCCTTGCAGTTGTTATTAAGTCCTGTCCTTGCAATTTTTTTATAACGCATCACAACCTCGTTTCTCACCCGGGAACTATCACAAGGAGGATGCGTTTAATTCCATCTCTATCATCTGCGTATGCTTGAAACTGTCACACAAGGAATGATCAAATGATAGATGATAAAAAAAACGTTTCTTGCTTCTTTTTTCATTTGAACCCGCCTTTTTGTTGCCGTCTTCTTCACCGAACTCTGTCGCATTCAAGCGTCACCTTGTATCTTAAAAAGGCTGTGATCGGCTATGTAATACGTTGCACTAGCTGGCTTCATAAAGCGAGCATCCAGAATTATCCATTTTGCATACAATATATGTATAAACAGCAACATAAACAAAAAACAAAAAAAAATCAGGCCATTAATTTTAATACCTTAGTCCCTGTCACCCGGATCGCATCCATGTTACCATACATGTCCATGTGAGTAATCAGCCATCTCTGTACCTACCCGTTTCCATTCCCCCCTTTCTTTTTCAAAAAAAAATCGATAATGAAAAAATTGAGCGAACGAACCAATCCAGGCAAGAATGGGTTATTATTATTTGTTATATGAGATCGGCAATAAGCCGATCGCGTCGGATACACCCTTTTCAGCAAGTCTCTTACTCTTCTCCTCCGTTTGTTTCTTCCCCCCCCAAAAAAAAGCTCACAATCATGGGGTTGTTACAAACATGACGTATTGGTCGAAGAGCGAACGGATGAGATGGGTTTGTGGGAAGCCGCACCCGAGTGTCTTACACACACCGATCATATAATTAAAGTGGACAAACCATTCACATCCCCGGCGGATAGTTATCTCTCTCTCTCTTTCCGAAGCCGGCCTGGAAACAATGAGGGGGTAACTGGTGCATCGGGTGTGCATGAATGGTCAGGGCCTCTTTGATAAAAAAAAAAGGCCCTAGGACTGTACTCCATTTTACATCTACTCTAAAAAAAGGTTACGTACAAGCCTGTCATGACCACGTTTTTGGAGTTGCTAAGCTTTTCCTTTGTCAAACCCGCATTCCTTTCGAAGCAATCCCTCTTTGGATGTATCACGGGGCCTTTCCACAACTGGAGTGATTCGCGCTTCTCGGATCGGTAAAAAAAAAAATGACGGTACCGGTAGTGCAGACACGGATGTGTTATGTGTCACTTTCACGGTCTAGATGTTCGTTTACCCCACAAAATGCAAATGAATGTTGAAAGAAACCGCCTTGGAACCATGTCCACTCAGTTGATTTTGGGAATATTGAATGTGCAGGTTATTTTCCCTCTCACACCACCTACGATCTTCTGACTGCGTTTAGCAAAACATCCCTATGTGCTCTTACGAAAACGCACATACACACACGCGCTCGCGCGCTCGCGAGCTTACTTGTGAAGCTTTTTTCAATGTAAAAGAAAAACGGGGGGCGCTGGGTTGCCCGTCTTCTCGCATAAAAAGCCTTCGAGAACGTGCAAAGGAGTCTTTTGGGGGGGAGAGAAAACAAAAGAAAAGAGGGTGTGCGGGCTGAGGGAGAAAAGGGACCTGACCGGTCAAAAAAATTGCAGAAAAACGCCCCGTCTTGCGGATCTTTTCCTAATGCAGATTTGGTGTCGCATCGCGCTCGGGCCCTGGATTTCGGTATGGGCCTAAGGACTCGTACATTCCGTTTTTCTTTGGATGGGGAAACAAATGCGCGATATAAGCTCACCGCATGAAAAAAAATCCGTGATGCATTCCATCTCTATGCTATGCATAGTACGACGAAGATAGGGGAAAGCCAGGCCCTTACACCGCCATTCAGCAGTCAGTCCTGAGCAAACGGGACCACATCGACCTTATGTATTCGCCACAGCTTTGCTTTGCTTTCCCACAGGTGAATTATGTGCGTCCAATGTATCCCTTGCAAGGAGAGCAACCCGGAGCTTTGTTGCGACGCACATCCAAAACCGAGGGGATAATAGATGGTTTCAAATGAAAAAAAACAAAAGAAAAAGAAAAGGCGCGGCGGTCCAAGCGCTGTTACACAACATGCGCGGATAAGTTAAAGGTTGTAGTACGTTTTCTAAAGCAAATGGACGTTTGAGCTATCGAATCCATCATAAAGGGATAGCAATCCATGTTCCTTCCGTGATAAAGATGATTGTTGCAACCGCAGCAAAGGACGCTGATGTCCTCGTTTTCAGAAACCAGGTTTTGTTCGCGTATGATCAATAGAGAAGCATGAGAAACAAATGCACGATGAAGTTGAAAAATATTAATAAGATGGCCTACCTCACCCCGCAGAGCTGGCATCATATCAGAATAAACAAAATGGACAGTTCTGTATGAGCCTATGAAAAGGCCATCAAAAGGCTGATGAATATATCTATTTATAAAGATACCAGTATCTACAAGCAAACATGTCGAAAGAACCCTGCAGACTTATCATCGCTGTAGCCATGCACGCATTCAGATAGCACTTTGACATTGAGCACAACATTATTTTGGGGATAAAGCACCATCATCCTATACTACATCACATAATGTTCTTTGAGTCTAATGTAGTTATTATAATTTCCAAGTGCGAAAGTTCATTTTGCTTCCATATCCTTCGCTGTATATAATGTCAAAACGAAGGAGGCAGAATATTGACTAGAAGAATCGAAAGCATGTAAGGAAACGACGGGGTAAAGAGAGTCATTACAATGAAAGCAGAATTGCAGTAGGTTGGAGCGTATTTGGAAGGGTTGACGACCGGCCAAAAAAAAGACTGTGCTTATGTACACTGGTCATGGATCAAGCGTCTATGCATATCAGGAAAGAAACCAGCATCCCATCGAATGACAACATTAGATCAATCAAAGCATCGTTTTGTAATAACCTAGGAAAAGTTATGCATGAAAGAGCACATTTAATTTAACTAATAAACGTCAAATTGAGAAAAGGTACAGTAACCAGAATGGTTGGTATATTAATATAATGTTAAGATTGACCATGGAGATGCGAGAATGGATGTTCCCGGTGATGGGCCTTTCAGGAATTCCCTCGGACCTCACTACAACTGCCTGGTGATCCCGACATAGAAAGGAATCGGCTGATGGTTGGTGCTCTCTCCCCGCGTGCAGTAATTTGCTGGTGTGCCGTATGCGCCTGTCCTATAGTCTGTGGTATCCCGCCTACCAACGTATACGGCTATAAGTTAACTGCTTCCAGAGAATATTTCATTAAAGGGGGGGGGTGAGCCTTACAAGCCCGGCATTGCTTCCTTGTATACGAGAATCTTGTTTCCATTTAGATTGGCCGTCTTATACTATATGTTCAGAATTAGAACGTACAAAGGCCCGTTTTCAGATCAGAAGACAATGTCTGCGTTCTCAAGCCTTACTAATATCGGCTGTGCCAAGAGATAAAAGGTACCTTCAAATCCCAGTCATGTTATGCTATCATGCACTGAAACATTCGGAGTTGTAGAGGAGATGGGTTCGACTGGCCTCTGAATTGTTAGTACAGTACCGGAACATCGATCATAATGTAAGCTGGAGAGATTGACCAGGGACAAAGAGGATTAAGGAGCCCACGTTTCTACTGTAATTCTTTTTCACCGGAAACCAGGCCGACCGAATATTACCGAACAGGTCTGACATATGGAGATGTGTATGCGTCGCGTCTGGTTTCACTCTCCGCCCAATACGAGTAAAGAGAAGACTTGAAGTGTCGTATAAGGCCGTATGGATTCAGCAATCAGGCATATGGGGGAGGATGATCCCATCACCCAAACTCGACTCGACAGCAATAACAAAAGAAAATGCGTATGCCCAACGACAAATAAGCGGAGCTATAGCCCTGCAGTTTGCTTTACCGATCCATTCCTTGTCCCCTTTCTTATTCCTTGAGCGGTGCATACTCCTAACACACTGCACTTGTTCCATACTACAGATGTAAACCTCTATAACCGCATCTGTCAGCATGGTGTCCTCCCATGGCATTGTTAATATACCCATTTGTCTTCTTATGCATCAGCTGCTGTTTCCGCGGTTGTTGACGTCTCGAACACATCTGCCTACTTTCGTTTTTAGATGACTAAAGAGTACATCTCCACTTTTCCATACCGGTCCCATCAAGGGGCGAGGGAACACAGTTCAAATAAATAAATTTTTTCTCTCCCTTCACTCTGCCTAATGATGTTGGCTGGAGCCCGAAGAAGGAGATCGATGGCTGCGTATCTCGTTTGTTAAAAAAATAGATATACTGATTGATCGGCCTCATTATATTCTACTATATCTCGCTATCAAAATCTTCTATAATGAACGATCGAATGCTCCATTAATGAGGTCGCTTTTTATTTTTTCTATCTCTCTACGGACCTGTTGTTCCTGGGAAGAAGAACATGCTGTCTCGTGGGCTTCAGTGTCGAAAAGAAGGCGGTCAATAAGTCCGGTTCTGTCAAATGCTACATTTTCAATCTGATAAAGAAAGGATATGAGAAGATCGTAGTGTAGTTGCATCTATTCACCGACCATCGACCAGATAAGATACCATTAATCTGGGCAAAGACGCTGCTTTGCCTGCATACAAATATCATTCTCACATGCACATCCTTCCCTCCCGCAGACGCATACACATTTGATTTACGTCGTCACTTTGGATTTTTATAGCCATACGGACTGCCGTGTCCGATTATTGTTGCCTCTGACCCGTACCACACGACAGAAAAGAGAAACAGGCAATCTAATATTCATTTTTTTATGCAGAGTTTTGACGAAGATTATACAACGAAAATATATATACAGCCAGCAAAGGAAGTGAAGAAAGACAGCCCCCCCGCAACTTTGAGAGAGAGGCAGATATGAATACGGAAAAAAAAGAGAGAGAGAGAGACGCCATGAGGGGGAATATTAGATGAGCATGTTGGTGTGGGATTTTAACGTCGCTTGATGATAATAGGCTTGGGTTTATGATATACGTGACACTGCAGAAACATGGTATTTTGTTATCGGTCCATACCAGTATCATCACTCTTTTCTTCTCCTTACCTTGTGAGCATGTCGGAACCATAACACACTGTTCTTTCGCTTGACATTGCTCACAGAAACCCATTGATGGCACTGATGACATAGACCCTCCACCAAATCATGGTCCACCCAGCGTGTTTCGAGTGGCTGGATGAACTCTTTCCCAGACACAGATGATATACCGTGAAAAAACTGCTTGTGGTACCTAGGGTTTGAAAGGAGTGATGAGTAAGTTAAAGCTCCAAGTCGCACAGCTTAAAAAGATGATACCACTGCCGAAACATACCAGAACGCACTGTTCTTCAGCTGAAGCCATTTGCCAGGCTGGCAAGTATCGCAGAGTCCCTCTTTTGCCTGTCCATTGTACCGCACCCACTGAGGCGTATATTTGTCACCCAGATAACGCAGCTTCTGTCGGCGCGGGCGTGCTTCTGGGTCAACCCGTGCGGCCTCAATGTCCTTCAATGACATGTCCGGAAAGTCAGGATCGCCAGGTTCAACTGCATTGGCCATGTCGTCCTCATCAGCATCTGCTCGATTTCGTCGGCGTTTGGTGCTATTGTTGCTTGAGGTGCGCGACAATGGTGTGCCACCCATGGGGATAACAGGGCCGCCAGGAGGACCCTCTAATGGAGAAGCAGGACGCATGTTAGGGTCTATGGGCGACAAGAGCGGAACTTTGCTTGGGTGATAAAAGTAGGGCATCTGCTGCTGCTGTGACTCTTGATGCGCATGCATGTGCGGAAAGCCTAGTTGCTGCTGTTTCTGCTGCTGCTGATCTTGGTGTGGTGTACTTGCTGCGTAGGACGGAATAGAATAAGGGTAGTAGTAGCTGCTGCCGTTCGAGTTAATGTTATGATGCGGTGGTGACGGGACCATTTCGTCATCCATATGCTCTCGTTTTTGGCCACTCGCCATTTCGGATTGTGCGAGAGGATGGAGACGATCGCCTTCACCAGGTACCAGTTGTGGTGGTAGCGACGGGGTTGGCCCACCCATGTACATTCCGTGGTATCCAGGCAAAGAATGCTGTGTATGACCAACCGAATTTTCATGAGATGCAGCGTGCTGATGGTGGTGGTGCAACATGGGGGGAAGCTTTTCTGCCTTGGCATAGTACTGAGCATGATTTTGCTCCAATGTATCGTTATGGAACCAAGTTATCTTGGTAGCTTCTGGACCGGTCGCCACCTGTCGTTGCTGTGGTGGGCGATGGTAAGAATGCACAGGTAACGAGCGGTTATCAACACCCGTCATCGGTGATACGGGTGATGAAGACGGAACTGATGAAGACGTCGCATCATGGTAGAATGTGGAGCGTTCCAGAAATGATGCCGGCATGGTTGACCAGGCCATAGTTGCATCATACGAATGACGGCGTTGCCGAGGGGATGCAGTCGGCGGCGATGTCACTGAATTATCATCACCCGACCAAGGCTTGTCGTGCCGATGGCGATGGTCTATTAATATGATGAATTTAGGGATTTTCATGCGCATAAATGAGGCTTAATTTTTTTTTGACCATTACTGTCGTTCATCGAAAGATTTGATCGCTGCCGCCCAGCTATTGTTGGCGTCGCCCTTGCGGCGGTGGTAGCATGAGACGAGGATGGTAAACGTTTCAAATTTGCTAAAAGCATGGCAGCCTCAATAGAGTTACGTTGGCGAGACAAATGCAGGCTCAACTGGGCCTGTTCCTCATCGCTTAACCCAAGTGGAACGCCGAGAATAGCAGGACTGCTTTTTCTCTTACTCACGGCTGATGAACGAATCGTCGACATTGGCTGTCTCGGCTTGCATAGAGATGACCGCGCTACCACATGAAGCTGCTGTTGTTGGCCTCGCTCAGGTTTATTGTCATTTCCGATAGAGTAGTTCCTATGCTGCTTGCACGCATCATGCAATGAAAGACTTTGTAATGACGGGAGTGTTTGAGATTTGGCCACGGTCGGTGTCAAATTCGTGTGTGCATAATGCTCGTTTTGGGAATCCTCAGGACGATGAGGTGGCAAGTAGCCTTGGACATCCATAGTTTTTGAATATAACGACAGGCGAGAGAAAGTAGCAGAAGATATGGCTGTGGTTATATGATATTTTAGAGTGGATGGATCTAAGTGCACTCCCAATGAGATCGTTTGGTGGTTTAATGCGTAAAATAGGAAAGAGGGAGGAGAAGGAAAGAAAGACGAAAAAAGGAAAGGGGTAATGGAAGGATAGACAAGCGCGGAAAAGAAGAAAAAGGGCAATACAACGACCAGGGACCAACGTGGATAGAAAAAAAAATTTGAGTATTGCTTGTTTGCTTTTTTGAGGCAAGCCAACGAACGAAAAACGAAAACTTTTCACATTAAATGCGGTGCTTGACCCAAAGGACGGGTCTTTGAAAAAATTGATTCACTATGGCACAGGCTTTCTACTCACTTTTCAGTTTCTCTTCAGCATGATCATCCTCTATACACTATTCTTTGGATGGTGGGGAAATTACTGAGCCTTGTTTGCTGAGTCATGCAACGCTTGTTCTTCATGCATGTTTAGTTTCCATGTAGGACATGAGTATTCTATTTCAACAGCAGCAGCCCCTCGGCCACCCCCAATTTTTGTTCCTCACTCAGCTTCTTCCTGATATATGCTGTCTGCTTATCGTGCCCAGCAACCGACCACGGAACCGATGGCGTACTTGGCATTGACATGACAGTCTACGTTTCTCCGTCTCGCTCTATTGTTTTGGGCGTTCTATCCTCAAGTAATAATGCTTTTTTTACCCGGTTCTCGGCGCTAAGCGCCGTTTCGCTTTCCGCTCATCCATATTTTGGTGTCCCTACGCTTATCCCGAGCGATCAGATCTGCAACTGATATATTTACATGTGTGGCCTTTTCTTTTCGTTATGCATGCAAACGTGGACCTACATTTACAGTATAGTATTATCAGCGTCGATAAGACTTGAGCATCTATATATGCCCCCCGATATATATATATGCACGCACGCACACGCACGCACATAATTCCTTCAACTTTCATATACTTCTACATTTTCCCGGAAGGAAGGGGTGAGAGAAATTCTTAAAGATGAGATGTCACACATGATTGACTAGCTTATTGCTTTTACTTGTCACAAATAGGCTTTATTTTAGGGAATGTGCAACAAACATCCTAAACTGCATAAACTAGTCAAAATGTTCTTTGCCCTCCCCCCAAAAAATTTTTTTTAAAAAAATTGGTTTTCTTTGTTCATTTTAGCTTTCAAGGGCGAAAGCCGAAACGAATTCTTAAACTTCCCCAATGATTATCACCGTATACTGGGAGAGAAGAAATGTGTTCACCATGATCTAAAATAATTTGGAGGAATGGACAATTGCCTGGAAAAACAGGTCGCAGCGTTTATTGTTTCAGTAGTATATGAATGTGTTTGTTCGGAATCGAAGTTACAGTCATCCTCAGCACGAAAAATAAAAAACAATAAGCCACCTAGTCGCATATTGTTGGACCAGTAAATATGGATGGAATGTGACGAGGAAATGAACGGAACGAGTGCGTTATACGCAACGACTCTTCTCAGAAACTCACATCTTGCTTAATAACTTTTAAACACGTATGCGGATCATGCGTGCATGTGGGTAAACAGCATATAAATATTTCTCATTGAAGTGAAAATGTTATTTTTAGTGCCAGGAGGAAAGAAAAATAATTAGTTCCTGATCTCCTCAGTTACTCCTTGGTATCAAGCATCATATATAAATTTCATCAATTGATCGAGAATCTCCATGGAGATTAAGTTAGTGTGAGCTGCCCCTGCCCATTTTCTTTCTTCTGTCATTAAGGAAGATTCTTGTTACCTACATCGCGCGAAGGTGCCTTACACTGTCAACAGTCTTTATAGCATCAAATTCCAAGTGTGATTGCCATGACTACTAAAGAGTCGACACTGTTTTTACAACGGATATAAGAGACCTCTTCTATCATTATCTGGTGCAACTTCGCAGGCAGAAAAGATAAAAAGACGCTCATATATATCAAGTTTACAATATGTAGCAATAGCAGGGAAATTCTCCATCTGCTTCATCATATCTGCGAGAACTTACACACAAGATGTCAAAAGGTAAGCGGTTATTCACTGAACATATCTTGTATTCATTATCTCTCAGGGAGGGAAACCGGATCACTCGAATGCGTAGGAGAAAAACAACGCAGTGATATTGCGACCAGCGCTAATTTGTCTACGTAGGTGATCTCAAGTATCAAAAGACCTTTTCCTAAAAAGGTCTTTTGTAAGAAAACAAAAGATATTTCCATTCATGCAACTTTTGCTTGGCTACCATAGCACGTGGTATTAACTGTAGGATAGTTTTTGCACGCCCAGTTCTCGGGACATGTAGTCAGAGCTGTCCTATATGAAATCATGGTCAGCTCTGACAGCTCTGACGCATATGAACCAGACGCGCGAAACCCGCTGCCCTCTTTGTCAATCTAGAATATCTCTGGCTTAATACTGATCTCCTCGCGTATTAAAGTCTAACTTGATATCGTCGCGCTCCCGCAATTAAGATATAATGTAGACACCAAATCGTCTGACAGATACATTTTCATGTATAATGTTGCCGTCCACATGACTATTGCTCTTTTTTTCGAATAAGTTGCTACGATTGTGCCGAGTTGCCTAACATTGTGCTTCCGCGTTAAGACGCTCTATGTCTTCGTCCAGATAGCATCTATCCTGTCTACCTGTTTTTTTTGATTGGCCATTGCCACTTTTATGCTAGCGTGGCTCAGCTTCACTCGCAGTAGAATAATAGTGGCACAAGCCATATCGAAGCACCAAAACCGGTAAGACGCACATTGGGGAAAAATTAGCCTTGCGTCAATGCTACACCACCTTGATTGTTAGGTTCCGAAAGGAAAAGTGAATCTCACCCTTCGTGTCACGTTATGCAGCGCCACATAGAAGAGAGACAACGGTGAGGAAATAGTCGTTGTCCTTGGATGATTGCTTCTGTTTAATCTTTAAATGTCATTTGTTCTTCTGCCTTTATAATATGTTCCTTCCCGGTTTCTTAGCGGTGGCATTATTCTGTTAAAAAAAGATGTCACACGTCGGAACTAGTTGCAATCCGAGAAATTCGGATTGTGTATGGGCGTGCTAAGCCGAACCCTGAAGGTCCCAGACCACATTGGCATCGCGAAAAAACCAATAAAATTAAGCGAATGCGGTAATGCTTGGTGACTGTGGAAAAAGTAATTAGGTGATGATCCGTGAGAATAATGAATACAGTCCAGGGAGAGCCCTTTGCACCCATTACATGTTTATTATCTATCAGGAGAAGAAGCGAAAAGTCTTTCGCTGTGCATAAAGTAAACATTATGCCAGGTCACATAAAGAAGATCAGGAGGCAGATCTTTTATGGGCTTAAATAAATTGGAACGAGCAGCTTTCTTGCCCTTCCGCTCATCTACTATCACTCGACTTTTATATACATTATTACTGTTATTATTATTAAATCTATAGTAAACTTTGTTGCCTGGCTCTTCCTTTGTTGCCATTGTTGTTATCTTGTTCTTCTTACCAAAGTAATTGCCCACCCCTTGATTAGAGTATGCAATTAAAGAGACAAGCTCCTTAGGGATAAAAAGAGACATGGTGAACGTTATTTCCCTTTATATTGACCCTAAAGATGTACAGGAAAAAATAGACAGGATATATCCATTCTTGCTTTTTCTTTTGATGAAAAGCTTTGGTACCATCGTTACCACGGGTTTTTGAGTAGTCTATCCTACGAATTCTACAGTCCTTCTTCTTATGAGCATCCCCACGCACTTCTTTCAGAAGATAGTGGAAGGAATGAAGGTGGGAGGAGGAGGTCGACGACAACGAGGAAGAGGGGATAGGTGGTTAATTGCATGAACGGAGCGTAGCCTTTGTACAAGTATAGGAAGTGTCCGTTACCAAAAAAACATGTATATATACAGAGAGAAATTGCGCTGTGGCAAGTTGGCATCTTTTTTTAGGAACTCTTTGCCCACCAAAAGACTCTACTCGCTTCACCCCTCCCCCTGACCTTCTTTTGCTTTTTTCTGGCCTTGTACACTTTCTATCCTCGTTTTCCTCTTTCTTTATTTTCTTATACATTCTAATGCAAATGCAAGATTCATACCCGCAAATAACACATCGTTCTGTAAAGAGTCGAATAGCGCATTACCTACGGCGAACAGGGATTGCTTCACTTACAACCATTGCTGAACAAATTGGTGGTAGCAACGGTAATGGCAGCAGCAGTAGCAGAAACAGTTCCCGGTTCCCTGTGACTTCGTCGTCGCTGCGACAGCAGAGCAGGCCAGGGTCTTCAAGTGAATACCACTGCACACACCGTAGCCGTCAGAAAATTAACAGCAGCAGCGGATTTCCTATTGATGAGGGGTTCCATCAGTCCCAGCAGAAACTCTTACCTCACGGAGCAACGGCTACTGCCATTGATAACAACGTGTGCAAAATAGGTACTGGCAAAGAGATCTACACAGATTCTTCCATAATATGGTATTGATCTGCCCCCGTCCTGTCTTTTTCGTTAGATTTACTTGGTCAGCTGCCAGTCGAAATTGCCCTTTATATCCTCTTGTACTGTGATTTTGAGACCGTGCTCGCACTCAGTCTGGTTTCACGGAAATGGTACCAGCTGAGTCAGGACAGTGTTCTGTGGCGCAACCTTTACCTGAACCACCCCTATTGGCCATCCTCTGCGCGTCACCGCAAAAATAAAAAGCTCTTCCAGCACAATAATTCAAAAGTTGACTATCGGGCCGTGTATCAGCAGCGATTCCTCCTCGGGAAGCGGTGGATAACGGGCGATAAAAGAGTGCACACCATCGTGGCGCATGCCGACAGCATTTACTGCGTGCAGTTCGACGCCGACAAGATTGTGACAGGAAGCAGAGACCGAACAATCAAAATGTGGGACATGCAGGGTCGTCTCTTGCGAACACTGAATGGTCACTATGCCAGCGTGCTGTGTCTCCAATACGACCAGGATATCATGGTATCAGGGTCATCCGACCATACCATTTTAGTGTGGGATATGCACTCCTACGAAACTATACGGCGGATGCGTGGTCATACCTCCGGTGTGCTCGATGTTTGCTTTGATGACAAGATTATAGCCAGCTGCTCTAAGGATACAACAGTTCGAATATGGGGACGAAATAATGGTCAAACGATCCGCATCCTCCAAGGCCATAGGGGCCCGGTTAATGCAATCCAGTTCCGAGGAGATCGACTCGTTTCCGCCTCCGGTGATGCTATCATCAAGCTCTGGGATATCCAAACTGGCCAGTGTCTCCGCGACTTCAATGGTCATACACGCGGGCTTGCTTGCATTCGTTTCGACGGAAAACGCATCGTGAGCGGTAGCAACGATAATAAAATCAAAGTCTGGGATGCAGGTAAGCTGTCCATCTTCATACAATAAGATCATGACGACTAACAACCTATCGTAGAAACGGGCGAGTGCTCATTAACATGCACAGGTACGTTCAGAATAATACATGCATATCATTGAGCTGACGACGTGTTTGACCTTTTTCATGCATTCTATATTTAGGTCATAAAGGGCTTGTACGTGCGCTCCATTTCGATCAGGATAAAATTATCAGTGGCAGCTACGACCAGAGCATACGGGTTTGGGATATTCGGACAGGGAAGCAGCTTCACAGCTTCGAGGCATGCCATTCGAGCTGGGTGTTCGATGTCATGTTTGATGAGACAAAAATCATTAGGTAGGTATGCATCTATACTTTCTTCGCTATGGTTATCTGACGTTGTCGTCTGTGTAGCACAAGTCAGGACCAAAAAATTGTGATCATGGATTTTGCCCATGGAATGGATACCACGCAAATCATATAAAACATTGTATATTTTTTCCTTCAACTCCAAAAAGAGGCAGGGCATCGTCAGTCGAGAGGAAATACCTTGCATTATTTTACGCTTGGCTTAACAGGAGAGTCCCGGCAATAATGTTCTTAAATAATAATAAAATTGCATACCCCACCTACGCTCAAAAGTTTGCAAAGAAATACGTGCCTTCCTCACGCTTTCATGTCCGCCATCTACTATTTTGCCATCGTTGGCGCAACCGACAACCCCATTTACGAGACAGACATAATTCCATCTTCTCGTTCTTCTGTATTGCTAGAAAACAACAGGGTAATGACAATTGACTTTGTCATGATCTTTTGAACGATATATACCCCAAGACTCATTCTGGGATAAAAAAGCGAGATGATCACAAGCATCTCAACCAATTCATTGCACATGCCGCTCTCGATGTCGTAGAAGAAGTTCAGTGGACGACGCAAGCAATGTAAAGAGTAATATATAAAGCATATAAAGCAATATATCCCTGACAGTACGTTTTTACCTTATCTTTCGGATGAAAGGTACCTGAAATCCGTCGACCGCTTCAACGACCAGTACGTCTCGGCCTTCGTAACCGCCAACAGTAAGCGTTATCAATACATCAGATATTATATCATGTTGTCTGAATGTTTTATGCAATAGATGTGAAGTTTTTATTGCTGCACGACCAAAAGTCGGAGGATAGCATCAAAGGTTTTTTTAACGAGGTCTACGAATTATACATTAAGGTAGGACGGGTGGAACAACGTGCCTCAGGATATCGCAGTTGCGGTCTCACCATAATCACGTTATTAGGTTTTGATGAACCCTTTCTACGAAAAGAACGCACAAATCAACAATCCTCAGTTCGATAACCGCGTAAAAATGGTTGCTCGCCGATTCCTGTAAATTACCATGCGTTCACTTAGCTTTCATATAAACATTCATGTATCGGCGTCAGATATAGAGCGCATTCAATTAAAAAGGCTCACTTCATCCCCTCCGCCCGAGTGAGAAGCTTTAACTGTGCCTCTTCTCAATCCGATGGATACACGATCCATTCCTTTGTCTACTTTTGATGACCCTTAACTGATTTCTTTAAGCTAACCTAATACATTACATTCTCCGAATTATATACTTCGCCGAAACATCCAAATCTGTCCTATCCATTTTGTTCAAGTTGATTATTAACCTGCAGTATAATTCTTATGACTCTTGATTCGCTACTTACCACGCATACTCACACACGCACGTGCATCAAAAATATCTACGACATAGCATGAAGGCGAACGGGCAACTCTATAATCCAATCATATCCCTTTAAGATCTAAATTTGGAAGGTACTGTCACAAAATGACGTGTTTAGTCGGATGAAGGAAGAAACGCGCTCTTTGTGCTTCCTAGCTTTTCTCTGCGGCACTTGCACCGTAATTCAACGCGTACGTACAACACCCCATTGGCAAAACCTGGGCCTGCTTAATCGTTAGGCAAAGAAAACGCTTTAGAACGAGGTTGGGAGGGGGACAGGTTGCCAAACTTTCTGTTCTCTACCTCTCACTCTTCTAATCTTGCAGTTGTCGGTTATGGCAAACCCTGTGACCCTTCCGCAGTCTGCAAAAAAATAAAGAGCGAGAGCGAGAGAGCAAAAGTGCTAACCAACCGTTCTGATTCTAACTATTTTTTTTTTTTTGAAAAAAAAAATTGTCCTGCAGCTTCTCGAAACCCCTCTTTCTCTCATTCTATTCTAATGGACCTTGCCAGTCTTCTTGAACATTCACTATCGCCTGGTAAGTAATCGTTATATTGCTATGCTGAATACCATCATCAAAAGCAGTACACTTAGCTAATCATTCCCTCTTTTCCCTTGCCATTTAATCTCTCTCAATCTCATTAGATCGCGCTCTCCGTGAAGATGCTACCCAAAAGCTTGAATTACTTGCTCAGGAAAATTACGTAAGTCCTCGTCAGACTAATCGTGAGGGATCTCGAATGCTGATCAGGATGCTTGTTCAATACAGGCCAGCTATGCATTTATGCTGATCCAACAGTTAGCTAATGAGCAAGCACTCGACAATATTCGAATGGCTGCGGGTCTTGCGGTGAAGAACACACTTTCTGCCAAGGTATAATTTCCTTTTTCCTTTTCATTGTACTCTGGAATCTTTATATCCTTCGGCGCTTTTTGCCATTGTATCGATCGATGTGTGGTTAATTTTTCCCATAGGAATATGCCAGAAAAGAAGAGCAAACACAGCGCTGGTTGAGCGTGGACGAGGCCACTCGATCACAAATCAAGCAGGGGGTACGTTAGAGGAGATATTGAAACAATGCTGCGGCACGTCCTCCGTTATTAACTTTCCCCTACAATCTAGGCACTCGTAGCTCTTTCCAGCCCAAAGAGGATGGTTGGCAGCACTGCTGGCCAGGTCAGTGAATAGAACACATATATGAGAGAAGGATCGGAGTTTATTGACGTGTTCCACTAGGTCATTGCTGCGATCGCAGAGATTGAGCTCCCCCTCAACCAATGGCCTGATCTCATCCGTTCTCTCCTAGCCAATGTAACAGGCTCGAACAACTCTATGCTGAAGATATCTACACTTCAGGCCATCGGTTTTGTGTGTGAGGCGACGGTAAGTTACACATTTATAAAGCCTGTTTTACATATATTGATGGGGGCGTTCTTGGAACAGGATTCCGTTGCTCTTCAAAGCCAGGCAAACGACATCTTAGCCGCTGTTGTCGAAGGCGCGAGAAAGGAGGAACAAAAGTACGACATCAGTTTCTCGCTTAATATTAAGCTAACATCCGCATCCCTTTTTATCCGCTTAGTCAAGAGGTCCGACTTGCTGCCATTCGTGCGTTGAACAATTCTTTGGAGTTCGTCCGGGATAACTTTGAACGCGAAGTAGGTTAATAGCAGCACTAGTATTGAAGAAACAATAGCCGCAACTTGATCCTGATCCTGTATTCTGTAGGGTGAACGAAATTTTATTATGCAAGTTGTGTGTGAGGCTACCCAGAGCGAATCGAGTGAACTTCAGGTTGCTGCCTTTGAATGTCTTGTCCGTATCATGCAGCTCTACTATGACAAGATGCATTATTATGTAGAAAAGGCTCTGTTCGGAGTAAGTCAGTCGATTCCATCGAGAGAAATTAATGGAATTCTAATGACATGCATTCTATAGCTCACGATTGCCGGTATGAATCATACTGATGAGAAGGTTGCTCTTCAGGCGATCGAATTCTGGTCGACTGTTTGTGATGAAGAAATGGAGCTGAAGGAAGAAATCTATGAGGTAAGATGTTGTGGTGTGATGTTTTACAGGTTAACTGAAGCTTGCGCTCAATTTCTAGACAGTTGAGGCCGGAGAACAGCCGGAACGTAATCTTTACAACTTTGCTGAGCTTGCCTTGCAAGATGTTCTTCCCGTTCTTCTTTGGCTGCTTACGAAACAAGAAGACGATGAGGATGAGGATGAATGGAATGTTTCTATGGCCGCAGCCACTTGTCTATCTCTATTTGCGCAATGCGTCCGCAACGCTGTTATTGCGCCCACCGTTCCATTCGTTGAAACCAATATCCAGAATTCTGATTGGAGATATCGCGAAGCTGCTGTCATGGCTTTTGGATCCATCCTGGATGGACCTGATGAAAGCGTATTAATGCCTCTTGTCGATCAGGCCTTGCCCACGCTTATCAATATGATGACTGACCCAGTTGTCACTGTGAAAGATACGGTGGCTTGGACGCTTGGTCGCGTTTGTGAGCTCTTGATTGACTGCATCAAGCCTGAAATTCACCTCCGTGACCTTATTTCAGCTCTTGTTCTTGGTCTCCAAGATAATCCCCGTATTGTTGGTAATTGTTGCTGGTCATTGATGAACTTGGCTGAGCAGCTGGGTCCGTCTATCGGCGAAGAGGCCCCGTCATCACCTTTGTCGCTTTACTTTGAGGGTATTGTCACTGCCCTCTTGCAGTTCACTGAGCGCTCCGATAACGAGGCCAACTGCAGAACATCTGCGTATGAGGCCATTTCATCCCTTGTCATGTTTTCGGCCAACGACTGCATCCCTACGGTCCAAAAGACCGTTCTTACCGTCTTGGATCGCTTGGATACTTCTATTGCAATGGAGGTAAGTAATAAGGAAGTAAATCGTATACCATATATGCTAATCATACGCTTAGAGCCAAATTCTCAATGCTGATGATCGTGCCGAGCATAGCGAGCTGCAATCTAGCTTGCTGGGTGTCATCACGAACTGCATTCGACGTCTCTCGCGCGATATCGCCTCGGTTGCCGATCGTATCATGACGGGTTTGCTTCACCTCCTGAACAGCACCTCCAAGAAGGCGACCACCACGGAAGATACATTCTTAGCTGTGGGTGCTATGACTAGTGCTTTGGATGCTGATTTCGCTCGGTATGCAGAAACTTTCATTCCCATTTTATGCACTGCACTCCAGAATCCTGCTGAATACCAGCTTTGCTCAATCTCGGTGGGTCTCATCGGTGACTTGTGCCGCGCACTTGGTGCAGGCGTAGCACCATACTGTGACGCCTTTATGCAGCTTCTTGTTTCGAACCTCCAGAGTCCGGTCCTTCACCGGACCGTTAAGCCCAACATTCTTTCCTGCTTTGGTGATGTCGCTTTGGCTATTGGCGACAAATTCGAGCCTTATTTAGAAGTTGTCATGATGGTCTTGCAGCAGGCTGGCAGCATGCGTGCCGAGAAAGACAACTACGAAATGATTGATTATGTGAATACCTTGCATGAAGGCAATGTTGAGGCATATGTTGGCATTGTGCAAGGTTTTAATGGTACACAGAAAGGTAAGCTATGGCGATGATAGAGCATCATGCGTTCGGATTGACTGATAACACCTGCTTTCAGTGGCCATTCTCATGCCGTATATGCAAGGCGTGTTCCAGTTCATGAATGCTCTTGCGCTTGATACAAACCGCTCAGATTCGTTGACGAGAGCTTTGATTGGACTTTTGGGGTAAGTGTTATACGAGGTTAGCTATCAAGCACTCACGACTGATTTACTTTCTTGAAGTGATTTGGCGGACGCTTTTGGCAAACAGCTTAGTGTCGCGTTCCAAGCCGACTGGATCCCTCAACTACTTCGGGAGGCCAGAACGAGCCGACACTATGGACAAGGCACCAAGGAGACTGCTCGATGGGCTAAAGAAGTATGTGGTTTGATTATGGCTGTGGCGATGATGAAACTGATAATGTTGTTTCTAGATGATCAGACGGGCGACACAGTAGATGCGAGCACCCGCAGACCAGTTTAATGTCGTTAGGATCTATTATTCGCAGGTGTTACTCAGCTCCCACATCTTCTTTCCCTTTGTAATCATACGTGTACTTTTGCTTTCTTCTCCTTGTGTTTGTCCCTGCCTTTTTTTCTTATAAACATACACACACCTCTCCACCAGCCACTTACCCCATCTCCTACCCTACCTCCTCCTACCCTTCTTCCCTTATAACCTTCCCTTCCTCAGACCCATTCCCCACCCCACACACCCAAAATGAGCATTTCACTTCATATAAAGTAAACCCTATCTCAACACTCCCATCCAGTATTTCCATATACGATTTGGATTCTACCAATATATATTATACATAGATCACTGTTTGTTCAAATTGACTTGTTTATTACACGTTGAGGATCATCGATAGACCAGAATACGTTGATTGCTCTGACGGACGATAAGCAAATGGTATATATTAGGGTCTTGGACAGTGGACGACCATATTTCAGCGTGGTGGTTGGGTGGGTGGATGACGAGGGCAGCACACACTACGAAGCGTTACGCTTATTTGCTTCTGGCTCTCATCTTCTTTCTTTTGGCCTTGAGACGTCTTTGGCGCTTCTTCCTCCACTTGTCTCTCACTAATCAGATAGATGATTGTATGTGTAAGGATGGATGGATGGATGAATGGATGGATGTCACTTACTCTTTGGATGTTAGACAATAATAGTCAGGGAAGGATCAGCCATGTTCTGATTTTTAGCCGCCCTTTAAGGGGGAGGGGCTTGGAAGGTTCCGAAAAGGGTTCCGCCCTTCGGAGAATAGAAATAGTTTCCAGTCACAATTTTTGAGTTTTTTTTTTTTTCTTGGGGGGTGCGCGGTTGGTAAAGCGAGCGGGTGGGTCGGGGGAGGGGGGGTTGGTGGAATGCGTTGGGTGGAAAAAGGGTTTGTTAAGGGGGAGCGCGGGAAACGAATCAGCCAGAAAAAAAAAAAGTATACGCATTTTTTTTTTGTTTTATATATAAAGAAAAAAAAAAAGTACATAAACTTTTCCTACGTCCCCCCCAATCTGTAATACATTGATAATGTCGAAGCGTGCTGCCGACCGAGGTGATGAGATGGAGCATGACGCCAAGATGCCCGATCTGGGTACGAACGGCTCGCGGGCACGACCCGATCAGCTGTCCGAGACGCCCGTTGGCGAGTTTGAAGACGCGTGGGAGGACGACTTTGAGTCTGGTGACGAGGGGGAATACGATCAGGCCGCGGAGGCGGCCGATCAAGACGAGGACGGTAATTATTACCAAGAAATGAAATGACCCTTTTCTTTGGTGATCAGCCCAACCAAATGACGATCGTGTTTGCATGTATAGGCATGGAAGTGGACGAGGAAGAGGATCAGGACGAGGAGCCCGAGCTTCAGACGTATTTGCCTGGCCAGCCACTGGCTGAGGGCGAGACACTTGAGGCGGATCAGTCTGTCTATGTGATGCTTCACAATATGGACGTGCACATGCCATTTTTGAGTTTCGATATCCTCGAGGATTCGTTGGGTGAAGAAAGAAAGAACGTGAGTGATTTCCCCAGGATCAAAAAGAGAGAAAGAGAGAGAGAGAGCGAAACCAAGCTCACCTTTTATTTTTCGTTCTGTTAGTTTCCTGCAACAGCCTATATCGTTGCCGGTACTTCAATTCCGGGCGAGCGAAACAATGAAGTGGTTGTCATGAAGATGTCTCAGCTCCACAAGACCCAACAGGATGGTATTGTATTTAAAAGAGGGGGAGAGAGGATGGGAATGCTGAGTGTTATTTTTCTCCTTCAAAGACTCGGACGACGACGACGATCCGGATGCGTTAGACGAAGATCCTATGCTCGAGCACAGATCGATCCCTCACAACGGATGTGTGAACCGTGTGCGGGTGATGCCGCAGCAAGAGCAGAGACATATTGCCGCGACGTGGTCAGAGACTGGCAAGGTGCATGTCCATGACCTGTCACCATACATGAAAAGTCTTGATGTCCCAGGCACGTCTCTGCCAAAGAGCTACCGGCCTTTTGCGACGATCAACAATCACGGGCGATATGAAGGTTATGCACTCGACTGGTCCCCGCTAGATACCGGAAAGCTCTTGTCAGGCGACAATGCGGGTCTGATATACAACACGACGCTGACGCCAACGGGAGCGAGCACCGACTCGGGTGCGTTCAGAGAGCACCAGTCGTCTGTCGAGGATCTTCAGTGGTCACCTACCGAACGCAACGTCTTTGCGTCGTGTTCTGCCGATTATACTGTCAAAATCTGGGACATGCGCAGCAAGAAGCGTTCGGCTGTGAGCATCCAGGCAAGCCAGTCGGATGTAAACGTCATTACCTGGAATCGCAAGGCAAGCTATCTCTTGGCAAGCGGACACGACGACGGTGTATTTTCGGTGTGGGATCTGCGGCAGTTCAAGGGCAGCGCGCCGACTCCAGTGGCCACCTTCAAGTGGCACAGTGCGCCCATCACATCGATCGAGTGGCATCCGACCGAGGAGTCTGTCCTTGGCGTGTCGGGCGCTGACGACCAGGTGACCTTGTGGGATTTGTCAGTGGAGCCTGATGCGGAAGAGGAAGGCCGTTTCACTAGCGAAGGTATCCAGGTACCACCCCAGCTTCTGTTTGTTCATCAGGGTCAGAATGAGATCAAGGAAATCCACTGGCACAAGCAGATTCCCGGCTGTGTCCTTAGCACAGCCAACACGGGCTTCAACATTTTCAAGACCATCTCCGTCTAAGTTTGTATTATACATGCACGTATGATACGTATGTATGTATAAAACGCAGAACTTTTTTTTTCATTCATTCATTCCCACGTGTATACAAAGAAGCATATGCTCCTCCTCGTCCTAACCCGTTCACAGCACACACACATGAAAAAACGAAATCTCACCCCCTCTTCAGAATAATAACGCTCACCCCACACCACTGATACATTTTTTCTCTACATGTCCATTTTGTTATTATTATTAAAAAGAAAAGAAAGGGAAAAAAACGCCCGTCTTCCTCCGACCGGTGCCCTTAATATCATTCTGGAAGGAGAACATGGCCCTTAACGACAGCCTTTTGCCACAGCAGATGCCAGCCATACGCCATGGTGACACCCACCAAGCAACCGACCGAAACCTGGGACAGCGAATGATAGCCGAGATAAACTCGTGACCAAACCACCAATGCAGTTGCGGTATAGAGGACCGTCTTGACAAGCAGCAGCAGCAGCAGCGATGACCGGTTCACGGAGCTCGAGGTCGGCAGGGACAGACTGAGATGGCAGTACATTGAAAAGAATGCCATCACCAGCGAATGCGACGATGGCATGCCGTACGATGGGATCTTGCGCTGGCGCAGCATGGTCTTGGGTCGTGGCTGCCGGATGACACGCTTGAGCATTTTCGCTGTCAAGCCGCTTAGGACCGCGCCGACGAAAAAATAAATCAAGTGAACAGACGTGAAGCAGATGAGAACAATAAGCGAGATGCCAATGACAATGATCTGGGCCTAAACAAACAGAACCATGAACGACGAAATGGGTAGGTATGAGCCATACGCTGGATATTTGTTTCTACAGTAGGCTCTTTCTTTGCTCCCTCCCCTGATTTGCCTCGTCAAGCATCATCAGCCACCAGGCCCGCTCCACCATGAGGACGCCTCTTTTCTTTTCTTCTCGAGAAGAAAAGAAAAAATATTACTTCTTGACGCTCCGGTCTTTTTTTTTTTTTTTTTAGCTCATAGAATGATTAGTGTTGATCATGAAAAATATACACACACACACACACACACCTGCTCTCTCCTTTTCTAAGCTAGGAAATAAGACATCAATTAAAAAAAAAAGAAACTACATTAGGATGAAAGGGGAACTAGGCGGGTATCGTATAGGATGGCGACAACGCGATTGTTTTCTTTCGCGCCTGGATTTTTTCGTACTTCTCAATATGGCGAGCAGTGGCCATGACATCGGGATACCACCATTGCCTCGCAAAGGTAACCACATAGCGAGGCAAAAAGCATACGATGGTCGAAAGCAGCAACTGCAGCCAAAAGTTCCAGCCGCCAAAGACCATTTGCCACACGCCGTAGATAGTCACCGATTTGAACTGGCCGTAAATAATGACCCACAGGAAGGTCACAAGGAGTTCGAGGGCAATGAAGACGAACTGAAACCAGGTCCAGTAGTATGTGTTGAAACCCGGCATAAGATTCGCTACCAGGACCGCCGATAGCGCGACAGCAGACGAGAACTGCAGCATCGAGGAAGGATAGCCGCTTGGGTTGGGGTTGATATCGTCGTAGGCAAAGTAGAAGCCATAAAAGAGGACCAGCGATTGCCAGACAGCATCGCCGAAATAGAGCCAGTATCGGCCTCGGGTATACAGCCTGTGATCTGTGCCAACCTCGTACACCTGCGGGTACCGCTTCAGGTACGGTGCTGTCACGTCCTGGTCGGATGCACCGAGGACCACGACAGGCGCAACGGTGAAGATGACATTGTAAAGCTGCAGGAATGCATAGTCGTAAAAGATATTTCCCGAAAACCGACTGTAGATCTGGTACCAAAGCGATGGGAATACCCACAGAACGTTCTTGTAGAAAAAGTTGAGGATCATCTCCGCAATGCGATGGTAGTTCCAGTGGCCCTGGACAAGAATCAGCTTGCGCAGGAACCGGAACTGTGCGATCGCATAGTCCGATGCCATCGATGCCTGCACGCCTTCCTGTCCAGCGATGCCGACGCCGATATTGGCAGCCTGGATCATTGACACATCGTTTGCGCCGTCACCGACCGCCAAAGTAACAGCGTTCTTGCCCTGCCGTACCATCGCAACGACTAGGGCTTTCTGGAGCGGGCTCACGCGGCAGCACAGCACACTCTTGCAGAGGAGTGACACGTCAAGCAGACGCGATTTGAGCTCCGGCGTCTCGAATAGCCTTGTGAGCGCCGCACCATCAATGATCAGCGCCTGCTCCTCGCCGTTCTCAGGCACCTTGGTCATCGCGGCCTTTATCTGCGTAGCAATGTTCGCAAGGTCGGTCTCGATCTCGTCGCTGCCGCGAAGGGTCCAGAGGTGCATGTTATTGTCGAGCAGATTGCTTGCGTAGCCAATGTTGATCGCCGTCTCCAACTTGTCGCCCGTCAGCACCCATATCTTGATGCCAGCTCGCCGGAGGTCCTCGATGCATTGCGGCACGCCTTCCTGCAGTTTATCCTCAATACCGGTCGCTCCGAGCAGTGTCAGGTTGCGCTCAATCGCGTCCTGGACCGCCTCGACCTTCTCGGCCCGATTCTCAGACGCAGTGGCCGCGGACTCCATCTCGTGGTTCCAGCGCATATACTCGTCCTCGCTCAGGACCCTGTACGCCAGCACGAGCGTCCGCAGACCATCATTTGAGAACGCATCAACGTCGCGATGGGTCATCTGAAGCACGTCCTTGTTATTGTCGCCGAGCCGCTCAAAGATGACATTGTCAGCTCCCTTGCAATATAGGATAATGTCGTTCCAAGGGGCAGGGCGTCGGACAATCACGCTCATCCGCTTTCGGGTCGAGTTGAATTCGAGGAGATTCAGCAACGTAAACTCGTACTCTGTTCCAAGGATATCGACCCGGAGCTGTTTGCCGTTGCGGCTAAGGAATGAAAACCCGAGATCGCGAGCAGCACTTACCAGCGCAGCCTCGTCAGGCGACTCGGCCTTGTAGACCAGCTGGACCTCGACCGTTGGATCGACGATATCGGGCCGACTCACGTTGACGAGCGAATCAAACTCTTCGCCGCGGCTGCTGCGCCCGCTCGCCTTGCGTGAGAGCTTGAAGTTCTTCCTCAGCTTGCGCCGCCGCTCGCGCATGGCGTCCCGCAATTGCCTCTTTTCGTTTCCTGCCTGGCCCGTTCTCTTCTCGTCTGTCACCTCAGGCACGTGGCGTTCCTCGTCCGTCTCCTGATCTGGATCAACCTCCGAGATCACCTTGCCCTCCTTGTCGATCTTGTCGACCACAACCGTGTGGCAGAGCGACAGCAGCATCATAAACTCATGCACCTGCTCCCCCTGTCCTCCTTCCCCACCAGTACCAGGATGGCCGGCCGTTGATGTAGCAGCAGCCGTGCGCTCTGATGCGTGGGTGGTCGTCGGACTCGTCTTGGGCTGCATGTCCCAGAAGATGCGCGGATCCGCAAAGGGCAGCCGGCTAGGGTCGACACTGCTATATCGCGGCCGGAAGACCGAGTACAGCGCGCGCCGATAGTCTTCAAAGATGGCCGCTCGGCGCTGTTCAAAATCCTCCTCGTCTTGCTGAACCGAACTTTCCTCGTTGATCAGCAGACTTGCGTGGGGGTCTTCATGCTGTTGCTGTTGCTGCTGCTGCTGCTGCTGTTGTTGTTGATGCTGCTGCTGCGCGTGCGCTTGTGGCAATTGTTGTTTTTGTTGGCTTCCTTCCTCATCGATTGTCGATCGCAGCCGCTGTTGGCGCTCATCTCTTTTCTTGCGCAGCTTGGCTCCGCGCGCACCCTCCGATTCGGGGGAAAAGCCGTTGTTCCCATACCGCTTTCCTGCTATCGAACATTCTCGGAATTCCATCACATTTCTCGTGAGCGTGCCGGTCTTATCTGAGAAGAGATACTCCACTTGGCCAAGCTCGTCTGATAAGTTCCACTATAAGAGAGGAAGGCGGATCGTTGCACATACACGTGTATATATAGATATATATATATATATATAACTTTTTGAGCATGCTATGCGACTGTGGAAGCCGTGGTTTTTTGGCGGTCACGTACGGATTTAGGAATGCAGGCAGTGTCAGAAGCTTCGTCATACATATCAAGATCGCTCCAAAGGAAATAAGCCTATAAAAGGGCAGTGGAAAGGATGAGAGAAAGCGCTGAGCTCGTCGTTGTTGGCGATAGATGCTTTACCTGGAATGTCTTCACAAATTCAATGGAGACGTACAGCGAGATGGGGATAATGTTTTGAAAAATGATCATACTCGACCTGCAGCCATATAAACAAAAAAGCATATACACACATAAAACCCGCCCCACCCCCAAGAGAAAATCGACTTACCAGAAGTTGGTAAATCCATACAAGCCCGTACTCGAATTTTGGCGTGAGTACAGATCCGCGCCGCCATCCGCATCGTCCTGAGCCTTCATGACACCTGCTAGGATAGCACATACCAAACACAAAATAAACAGAACCACGAATGCAATAATCACCTGTAACAAGATCAGCTATTATAGATATTCCGGGCTACGGTATAATACCTCTTGGTTCATCTGCTTTTCGATCCGGCTCCGTTTGCTCGGCGTGGCGCCCGAGTTCTGGATGATCTTTGACTCGGAGCCGGTGTAGAGAACCACCACAATGGCCCAATGGGTGTTCCGTACGACATGGCCCCGAAGAAGCAGATTGTCGATTCCTATGGGTGTCTTTTTACGTTCTACGTAATTCCCGTTCGGGTCCTTGTCAAAGAGGACCAGGGTGCCCTCGAAGGTGTAAAGATCAGGGCTGGGTTTGCCGGCCTCGATGTACATGTGGACGTCATCGAGACACTCGACGCCGGACTGAATATGAGAAAGTTCCGGGATCCCATGTCGCGGCTTGAGGTTCGTTTCGCCATCCAGATCCTTTGTCTCGACAAAGCAGACGCCGGCCGGATCAGAGCTCGAGAGGAGCACCGAATCCGCAGGACAACTCTGCCCGTTCCTCAGCAGAACAAAGTCCCCGACGCGCACATTCATCGACAGCGACCGGCCAAAAACACCGCGCTTCTTCTCTTCTTCGTCTTCTTCTTTCACCGTTGCTGATGGCTGTTGATCCTGCCATCGCATGCCCGAGAAAAAGGACGACGATTGGACGTGACGCGTAGGGTAATTCGTGTTTTCGTAGCCAATCAGGGTATAGGTGATGCTGCCATTGTACCGTGCGTCAACTTTGTGGCGTTGGTAATCTTCGAAGCCATCTTTAAGGCCTGTGACAACCACGACGACACAAATGGGGAGTAATGTCAGTACGGGTGAATCCACGCCGAAATAAGGTATGAGTTGGAGGATTGCAAGGCCCAGAAAGTACATGTTCGCAGCACGACGGAATTGTTCAAAAAGGTTTTTGGGTATAAATGACCAGACGGTATATTTCGAGGTGCGCACCTTATTCGATACATATGTCGTCTGTGGGTTGCCTTTCTTGTTGAGCTCATATCTCGGAAGTGGCAAATTGACAAACACTCGGCGCGCACCATTGTAGATCCGCCGAAGTTGGATAGCCGGCTGTTGTTGGTGGTGCTGCGAAGAAGTGGTTGCGTGGGGCGTGCTAGAAGAAGATGCGGCAGGACATCGGGTGTTGGTGTGGTTACTGCTCGTGTCGCTCGGGGTAGAAAGATGATGTGATGGTGAGCGCCGAGTCATCACGATCTCCTCGTACATATCATCCTGGCGCGCAGGTTCATCGATGAGCCTGTCGGATGTTCGGTTAGTCCGCTGCCACCAACGAGGATATGCACTCTTTCTATTAAATAACATAGGGGCTGTATAGGAGAAGGGAGAAGAAAGGAGGAATACGGGTGAGGAGAACCCCCCCACCACTACCACCGAAAAGTAAAAATAGAGGGGAGAAGAGTTTAGCGGAATCCAACTGAAAAAGAATAGCAAAAAGCTAGCTATTATTAGCCAAATGCTTGTTAAGGATTGGGCACAGCCGTGTGAGATCACGAAAAAACGATGTGTTACTTATCTTCATCTGCTCTATTTGGAAACTCTATCTCTATTCCAAGGTGACCGAGTTCTCATATTTGTAACGATAGCAGTTCCGTTGTTCCCGTGGCCCAGGTGATCTCCGGTTATGCCTGTCCTTTCATCCGCTTTGTCCTTGTGTCCTAAGACGACATTGCATGATCTGAGACTTAACCAATGAGTAATAGGTACCACGCTTAGCTTTTTATCGACCACAGGTCATGGCCGGGTTCATTTGGGGAGAGCGACAGGAGATACGATATGGCCTTTTTTATTTATCACTTCAGCTGCTGCCGTTTAGAAAGACGGTCAAGGTAAATGTATCAGTTTCATCTGCGCCTTTCTTTATTATATACGCTACTGTTATTGTTTCCTTGCTTTTTTTATATATATAAAAAATTCACAAGATGCGATTGAGACTACCATTGAGCGGAAAATAAGCTATGACGTATCGAGGAATATGTCATGGTCTGAAAAATATTGCCAAAGGCCCCGTATTCAATGTATCCGAAATTTCGGATTTGTTTACCTTACGCCGATCCAGAGAGTGCGGAAAGAAAAAGAGGAAACGCCCTTTTGCCCATAGCAAACAGTGGATATAGCGTCTTTCTTTGACATTTTTTTTGCTCAATCGAAGTCAAATCCATAGCAATCCATTCAAGCGAGGAATTCTCGCCTATTTGTCATCGTAGGCGCTGCAGAGCGTGTGGGGGGGGGCAACGACTTGTTTGTCTCTCTATCTTTCTCTCTTGCACGCGCTCGCGCTTGCGCTTGGCTGGCGGAATCCGGATTTTTGAACCGCACACATACCACCCGCAATTGGCTCCAACAATCACAACTCCCCCGCCTCTCTGGCGCAAACCCACCCCTTAATTCCCGTCTTTTCTTCAACCAACTGCGTACTTGCCCAACAATGGCCGCACAGCAGCAAGATGACGAAGATCTGATTCGACTCCTTGAGCTGCAGCGTCAAGAATATCAACGATTTTATGAAAGTGGCGAGATATTCGACATTGAGCGCGAGGAGCACCATCACGAGCGTCACGCCCGCGCCATGAAACGACCGCAGGTTCCGGATATGCGATTTGAGCAACAGTTCAACAAATCTATTGCAACCATGAAAGCCAATGGCGCGACAACATTAGAGATCCTCTGTCGCGAAGTAATTGTTGGTCAGTTCGTGATGCCCTTCATCAATGGATTCACCTGGTGTCTCGCGTCACACATGTGGCAGTGGTGGAGAGTCCGCTCCCGGCTTCCTCGGCGCCTTGCGCCCGATAATCATGCATCATCCCCTTCATATTTTCGCGGGCTCAAGTATGGTATTTCTCGATGGCTCAAGTAAGCAATCAGCGTAAAAGCAAAGGCAGAAAGTGACAGAGAGGCAGGGTTAAAAAAAAAAAAAGTTAACAAACAAACAACCCAACCTGCCTTCCTTCCACTCTTTGCACCCCCACAACCCCTTCCCCCACATACACACACGCAGAAACGCCTATGCAAGTCTGGTGCATCTTCCTGCACTGACGGCTGAACCTGCAGCAGCAGCAGCAGCAGCACCAACACCTCAGCCTCAATTGGTTTAGGTAGTTTGAGTGGGATGACTAGTTTCTATTAAAACATTGATCATGACGTTTCTCTGCTCTCGATAGGGATGCTAAGTTTGGTCTTTATCCTATTCGAGAGTGACAATGATAAAGGAAACGATGGGTTTTTTTTTTGCACATAAAGTGAATCCTCTCGATCGGGCCACAGAAATGGTATCCTATGTTGCTTTGGTTTTTTTTTTACCGGTAACCTTTCCGGCTTAGATCCGAAATGCAACCGGTCATGTGCCTTTTGGACAGGTTCAAGGGCTGCTTCCATAACGCCTGTGCCTTGAAAACCATCATCTATATAAAGACCCTCTAGTGTTTATACGTCTTCTTCTGCCCCCCACTCTTTTTTTCATATAACTCTTCTCTTATCATTTCTGTCATGGATCTTCGCATTCAAGGTTATAGTGCTCTTCTCTCACCAACTTTTATTTCTGAAGAATTTCCTCAGGTGGGTAATCTGCACAGATTGCTGCAGACGGCTCCTACGGACTCCTCACCCTTCGCCATCATAGTCGCCCAAGTCATTTGAGACCGTTACCAAGGCGCGAGAGGAGATATCGCGTATACTTAAGAAGGAAGACGACCGTCTCTTGATGATTGTGGGTCCTTGCTCTATCCACGACGTCATGGCAGCTCGAGAATATGGTAGGCTGGGTGTTGTCAAATGCACAAGAGCGGGAATAATGATATTTTACTTTTCTCTCTCCCTCGCTTGCTACGTATGTAGCTTCACTTTTGTTGCAAGCCAAAACCAAATACCAAGATGACCTGTTGATCGTCATGCGATCGTATTTTGAGAAACCACGCACCACGGTTGGCTGGAAAGGGTTGATTAACGATCCTGATATTGACAATAGGTAAAAAATGGGGCGGGATTGCGTATATTGCAGGAAGCGAGGGCTTGACATGGTACTGACATTACCTTCTCAAGCTACAATATCAACAAGGGTCTCCGTATCGGTCGCGGTCTGCTGTGTGAGCTTACGAACATGGGCATGCCGGTGGCTGTCGAGCTTCTTGATACCATCTCGCCGCAGTATCTAGCCGATCTCATTTCGTGGGGTGCCATTGGCGCCCGGACGACTGAGTCTCAGCTGCATCGTGAGGTAGCGTCTGGGTCGTCCTTCCCCGTTGGCTTTAAGAACGGTACGGATGGCAATCTGGGTGTCGCAGTGGACGGCATCCGTGCTGCTGCGGTCCCGCATCACTTTTTAGGCATCACCCGCGCAGGCGTCACGGCAATCACTCATACGCTTGGCAATGAAGACTGTCATGTTATCCTTCGCGGCGGCACGCGTGGACCCAACTATTCATCTGAGGAGATCCAGAAGGCCAAGGCGCAACTGCGCAAAGCCTCGTTGGCCGAGGTGATCATGGTTGACTGCTCCCACGGCAACTCTAACAAGGACCATCGCAACCAGCCCAAAGTTGCCCAGTCTCTTGCCGACCAGATTTCCCAGGGTGAAGATGGTATTGTCGGCTTGATGATCGAATCCCATCTGAAGGAAGGAAGGCAAAATGTCCCTGAGGATGGTGCTGTTGCTCTCAAATACGGCGTATCCATCACAGACGCATGTATTGATTGGGAGACGACCGAGGATGTACTTGAGGTTATGGCGCAGGCTGTTCGGGATCGACGTGCCGCTGCCAAAAAAAATCGCCAGCTAGATTATCCCTCCCTTCATTAGTCCCTTTTTCTCTTTTCCTCTCTCTCCCCCCTCTATCTCTCGCGCGCTCGCGCATGTGTGTGTGTGTGTATCCATCTATAAAAAGAACTCGACCAAGCCAGAAAAATGTACAGTGCTTCCAACAAGCAATGTCGCAGCCAATCAAAATCGATGTCGCAAGCCAATCAAAATTAATTTCATATTTTCGGAAATAGAAATCGTTATTTTTAGAAACCATGTCGCCTGCTTAGAAATCATGTCGTAAATCTTGGCACTGGAAAAAAAATATAAATTGAAGAGTGGTTTTTTTTTTTTCTTCATCAATACTTTACAATTTAACATGAGTACAATATTTTTATATGAAGATGGGCATGGAAGGGTTGTTGATGAGAATGGCGGCCCTGAGCCTATGGACTACATTGTTGATCAGAATGAATTTATTGTTGAGACAATTGCTACACATACTGAGTACTTGAGAACTACGGCCTCCAGTGAATCATCTCTGACTTGCCCAATGTTGATAGAAAAGACAAAAGACAAAGATATTTGTATGAAGGAAGCAAACACGAAACGAGATTATGTGCGTTATACTGTTCAGGATAAAGCTAGATTTTTTGATCTGAAGATCGAAAAGTGCATGAGTGCGTCAGCTGCAGCGAAGCAGTTGGGTATTCACATTCGAACAGCGCAGAGATGGGTTAACCAGTATAATGTGTGTCCTGATAGTATTTTTGAGAGTTGTAAAAAAGTAGGTCGTAAGTGCATCTTAACTGAAGAGCATAAAACGACTGTTATCAACTTCATTGATGCTAATCCCTCTGCTACTGTTGTTGAAGTGACCGAGCATTTATCAACGCAATTTCATGATCTTAAAGTCTTACGCAGCACTGTCTATAACTTTATGAGAAGTGAATGTAACCTTTCGTTGAAGAAAGCAGATTTTCATTCTATTGAGAGAAACAGTTCGGCAAAGATTGAGGAACGACACGATTGGGTTTGCAAATGGGAGAATACCGACATGAATTTCCTGACAAATTGCGTGTTTCTTGACGAGTCTGCGTTTGATATTAATATGAAACGCTCACGAGCTTGGTCCAAAAAAGGTTCTCGTGCCATTGTTACCAGACCCACTACGAGAGCAAATACAACGTCTATATTGGGCGCTATCTCCGCTTCAGGTTTGATTGCAGTTGGCGTGAAAAAACCAAGACCTGTTAAGAAGAGAAAAGCTGATGGATATATAAGCTCAGGAACTGTCACAGGCCACTACATCAGTTTCTTAAAAACGACTCTCGATGAAATGGACAAGCATTTGCATATGAAAGGCCATTATATAGTCATGGATAATGCACCCATTCACACGCACGAAAACATAAAGAAGTATATTGAATATCGAGGATACAAATGTGTGTATCTTCCTACTTACTCTCCTGAGCTTAACCCAATAGAACAATTCTGGGCAGTGGCAAAGAGTAAGGTTAAGCGCCATAGGTTTTTGCAGGAAGACACTTTATCAAAAAGAATTACAGAAGCCTGCAACAGCGTGGAAAAAGGTCACTTCAAAGGCTTTGTTTCGCATTCTTACAAGTGCTGGGATAAATGTCGAAACAAGGAGCCTATGTAATGGCATCGACAACCACACCAGAAGCCAATAACACAGCGATTAAGAAAAAGGTAAGCTACAATCAGATCAGCAACAAACAATTTTAACTTTATTATATATATTTTTTTATGTAGGTCATACAACATTGGCAAGTATTTTTAAGAGCACCAAGTGTAGGACACTTGAGAAAGAAGATGTAGGACACTTCAGAAAAGATGTAGGACACTTGAGAAAGAAGATGTAGGACACTTCAGAAAAGATGTAGGACACTTCAGAAAAGATGTAGGACACTTGAGAAAAGATGTAGGACACTTGAGAAAGAAGATATAGGACACTTGAGAAAGAAGATGTAGGACACTTCAGAAAAGATGTAGGACACTTGAGAAAGAAGATGTAGGACACTTGAGAAAGAAGATATAGGACACTTGAGAAAGAAGATGTAGGACACTTGAACTGCGCGCAAATGATGGGAGAAATCTGGCAGTTCATGTTCATAGCATCGTGGACAGTTATTTTTTTTATACATACACGCCATGGATGATAAGTAGACATCGCTCTCATTCAAATAACAAATGTCAGTCGCTGGACAATTGAAATTGATGTTATTGACCAGTCAAAATTAATTTTGTATTTTCTCGATTATTTTTTAGTTGCTTGGAAATAAGCAATTCGTGTGATCTCTTATTGTTTTCTCTTTTTTTTCTTTCCTTTTTTTTCAGTTGTAATTCTCTTGCCTTGAAAATGTTAACTTTAGGTCAAGCTTCCTGCCTTGTCCTTGGATACAAACCCAATGATCCAGAAGAGAGAAAAAAGGCAAAAGAACATCTAGAAAAAAGTGGCTTAATTGCAGTACACATACGTAATCACGATCCTTTTCAACCGATGGCCATTGGTATCAATGTACACGAGCGAGATCCCTTCAAATTCATAAGTTATCCCGATTCTCCAACAATGCCACCTACAGATTTACCTGATAACATTGATGATCACGATGGCAACGACAACAACGGCAATAACGACGATAGCAACAGCAGTGACAGCGACGATAGCAACAGCAGCATCTATAAAAATAATAATAGCAACAACAGTAACAAAGACAGGTCTAAAAAACGGAAGCTTGATGACACGGTTATACCATTCTGCAAGGATCGTCTGCTGAACCTTATGAAAGAAATTGCCACCGATGAAAATCCTTTGAACGACAATTGTGCCAATAACACAGCGATTAAGGAAAAGGTAAGCTACAATCAGATCAGCAACAAACAATTTTAACTTTATTATATATATTTTTTTATGTAGGTCATACAACATTGGCAAGTATTTTTAAGAGCACCAAGTGTAGGACACTTGAGAAAGAAGATGTAGGACACTTCAGAAAAGATGTAGGACACTTGAGAAAGAAGATGTAGGACACTTGAGAAAGAAGATGTAGGACACTTCAGAAAAGATGTAGGACACTTGAGAAAGAAGATGTAGGACACTTGAGAAAGAAGATGTAGGACACTTGAGAAAGAAGATATAGGACACTTGAGAAAGAAGATGTAGGACACTTCAGAAAAGATGTAGGACACTTGAGAAAAGATGTAGGACACTTCAGAAAAGATGTAGGACACTTCAACTGCGCGCAAATGATGGGAGAAATCTGGCAGTTCATGTTCATAGCATCGTGGACAGTTATTTTTTTTTATACATACACGCCATGGATGATAAGTAGCCATTGCATCGAAAAATGGTCGCTCTCATTCAAAATAACATACGTCATCTTTTCAATGAGAGCGACCTAATTGTATTCTTTTCAAATTTCCCAAAGATCAACATGTCATTACAATATCAAATTGGATTACTGCGGTGTAAGCACTTTATTTTTTTTTTAAAAAAAAAAAGGGAAAATAAACTTGCAATAAACAACTTCTTTTTCGTTTTTTATTAGACAAACCATTAGCACGAAAAAAAATTACTTTGATCGTTTAACGTTGGCATGTCGACATTTAAATTTTTCCAGCTTCATATTTTTCAAAAGATCAAAACGTGATAAGATCTCAAACGAAGAGCCATGGTCTACAACAACTTCTTTGATATTGCTGCATTGTCTAGTATTCAAATTAATTAGCATGAAAAAACTTGCTGCAATCAGTATTCTTTTCGACTTACTCCAAAAAATCCTAATATCATTTGGTGACGTTGAAAGCCCGGCGTAGTCAATGATGACAAGGCGGAAGTGTTTTTGGCTGAAATGGACGCGTGCAACTAAATCTATAGGAAATCTTCAGTTATTATAACTATTATACTGAACCTTGATGTACCTGAGATATCGCCATGGGATCCTTTTAAATGCAGCAGTAAATCATCCTGCTTTGGCGAGTCTCTTTCTAATATTGGTTGGTCTGCTTTGCAAATTGGGCTCACGAATACTTCTTCGCACTTTCCGCGGAAGTATAGTTTGTTCACCATTAACTGTAATAAACGTATTCGTGATTCTTTTGTTTCGGCAGTTGGCGATTTACGTGCGTATCCAATTGTTATGTATTTGGTATCATGTTGTAAATATTTCCAGTATGCCTTGACCGAGTCGGAAGTATCCGTTGCGAACGCTACAGAATAGATTGTTAAAATATGGAAACCCAAAATTTAGTGAAGTGTTTTTACCCCTTAGCTGTTCATCAACCACCCATAAGTTTCGTCCAGGTTTTCGCTGATTTTTTCGTGAGCGTCCTGATTTTCCCCAGATCTTTGCCTGTCCAATCCAATATTGAAGTTGATTTACGGTACAATGATTTTTAAGACGCGGGAACACACTGCACATTAGTTGGTATTGATCTTCTGCAGTTAGGAATTGTTTGGAATAACAATTGTCGTTCAAAGGATTTTCATCGGTGGCAATTTCTTTCATAAGGTTCAGCAGACGATCCTTGCAGAATGGTATAACCGTGTCATCAAGCTTCCGTTTTTTAGACCTGTCTTTGTTACTGTTGTTGCTATTATTATTTTTATAGATGCTGCTGTTGCTATCGTCGCTGTCACTGCTGTTGCTATCGTCGTTATTGCCGTTGTTGTCGTTGCCATCGTGATCATCAATGTTATCAGGTAAATCTGTAGGTGGCATTGTTGGAGAATCGGGATAACTTATGAATTTGAAGGGATCTCGCTCGTGTACATTGATACCAATGGCCATCGGTTGAAAAGGATCGTGATTACGTATGTGTACTGCAATTAAGCCACTTTTTTCTCTCTTCTGGATCATTGGGTTTGTATCCAAGGACAAGGCAGGAAGCTTGACCTAAAGTTAACATTTTCAAGGCAAGAGAATTACAACTGAAAAAAAAGGAAAGAAAAAAAAGAGAAAACAATAAGAGATCACACGAATTGCTTATTTCCAAGCAACTAAAAAATAATCGAGAAAATACAAAATTAATTTTGACTGGTCAATAACATCAATTTCAATTGTCCAGCGACTGACATTTGTTATTTGAATGAGAGCGATGTCTACTTATCATCCATGGCGTGTATGTATAAAAAAAATAACTGTCCACGATGCTATGAACATGAACTGCCAGATTTCTCCCATCATTTGCGCGCAGTTCAAGTGTCCTACATCTTCTTTCTCAAGTGTCCTATATCTTCTTTCTCAAGTGTCCTACATCTTCTTTCTCAAGTGTCCTACATCTTTTCTGAAGTGTCCTACATCTTCTTTCTCAAGTGTCCTATATCTTCTTTCTCAAGTGTCCTACATCTTTTCTCAAGTGTCCTACATCTTTTCTCAAGTGTCCTACATCTTCTTTCTCAAGTGTCCTATATCTTCTTTCTCAAGTGTCCTACATCTTCTTTCTCAAGTGTCCTACATCTTTTCTGAAGTGTCCTACATCTTCTTTCTCAAGTGTCCTACATCTTTTCTCAAGTGTCCTACATCTTTTCTCAAGTGTCCTACATCTTCTTTCTCAAGTGTCCTATATCTTCTTTCTCAAGTGTCCTACATCTTTTCTCAAGTGTCCTACATCTTTTCTGAAGTGTCCTACATCTTCTTTCTCAAGTGTCCTACATCTTTTCTGAAGTGTCCTACATCTTTTCTCAAGTGTCCTACATCTTTTCTCAAGTGTCCTACATCTTCTTTCTCAAGTGTCCTATATCTTCTTTCTCAAGTGTCCTACATCTTCTTTCTCAAGTGTCCTATATCTTCTTTCTCAAGTGTCCTACATCTTCTTTCTCAAGTGTCCTACATCTTTTCTGAAGTGTCCTACATCTTCTTTCTCAAGTGTCCTATATCTTCTTTCTCAAGTGTCCTACATCTTTTCTCAAGTGTCCTACATCTTTTCTGAAGTGTCCTACATCTTTTCTGAAGTGTCCTACATCTTCTTTCTCAAGTGTCCTACATCTTTTCTGAAGTGTCCTACATCTTCTTTCTCAAGTGTCCTACACTTGGTGCTCTTAAAAATACTTGCCAATGTTGTATGACCTACATAAAAAAATATATATAATAAAGTTAAAATTGTTTGTTGCTGATCTGATTGTAGCTTACCTTTTTCTTAATCGCTGTGTTATTGGCTTCTGGTGTGGTTGTCGATGCCATTACATAGGCTCCTTGTTTCGACATTTATCCCAGCACTTGTAAGAATGCGAAACAAAGCCTTTGAAGTGACCTTTTTCCACGCTGTTGCAGGCTTCTGTAATTCTTTTTGATAAAGTGTCTTCCTGCAAAAACCTATGGCGCTTAACCTTACTCTTTGCCACTGCCCAGAATTGTTCTATTGGGTTAAGCTCAGGAGAGTAAGTAGGAAGATACACACATTTGTATCCTCGATATTCAATATACTTCTTTATGTTTTCGTGCGTGTGAATGGGTGCATTATCCATGACTATATAATGGCCTTTCATATGCAAATGCTTGTCCATTTCATCGAGAGTCGTTTTTAAGAAACTGATGTAGTGGCCTGTGACAGTTCCTGAGCTTATATATCCATCAGCTTTTCTCTTCTTAACAGGTCTTGGTTTTTTCACGCCAACTGCAATCAAACCTGAAGCGGAGATAGCGCCCAATATAGACGTTGTATTTGCTCTCGTAGTGGGTCTGGTAACAATGGCACGAGAACCTTTTTTGGACCAAGCTCGTGAGCGTTTCATATTAATATCAAACGCAGACTCGTCAAGAAACACGCAATTTGTCAGGAAATTCATGTCGGTATTCTCCCATTTGCAAACCCAATCGTGTCGTTCCTCAATCTTTGCCGAACTGTTTCTCTCAATAGAATGAAAATCTGCTTTCTTCAACGAAAGGTTACATTCACTTCTCATAAAGTTATAGACAGTGCTGCGTAAGACTTTAAGATCATGAAATTGCGTTGATAAATGCTCGGTCACTTCAACAACAGTAGCAGAGGGATTAGCATCAATGAAGTTGATAACAGTCGTTTTATGCTCTTCAGTTAAGATGCACTTACGACCTACTTTTTTACAACTCTCAAAAATACTATCAGGACACACATTATACTGGTTAACCCATCTCTGCGCTGTTCGAATGTGAATACCCAACTGCTTCGCTGCAGCTGACGCACTCATGCACTTTTCGATCTTCAGATCAAAAAATCTAGCTTTATCCTGAACAGTATAACGCACATAATCTCGTTTCGTGTTTGCTTCCTTCATACAAATATCTTTGTCTTTTGTCTTTTCTATCAACATTGGGCAAGTCAGAGATGATTCACTGGAGGCCGTAGTTCTCAAGTACTCAGTATGTGTAGCAATTGTCTCAACAATAAATTCATTCTGATCAACAATGTAGTCCATAGGCTCAGGGCCGCCATTCTCATCAACAACCCTTCCATGCCCATCTTCATATAAAAATATTGTACTCATGTTAAATTGTAAAGTATTGATGAAGAAAAAAAAAAAACCACTCTTCAATTTATATTTTTTTTCCAGTGCCAAGATTTACGACATGATTTCTAAGCAGGCGACATGGTTTCTAAAAATAACGATTTCTATTTCCGAAAATATGAAATTAATTTTGATTGGCCTGCGACATCGATTTTGATTGGCTGCGACATTGCTTGTTGGAAGCACTGTATAGTAAGTAATGTTGTAAACAGAATAAATATTTGGTGAACGAAATTGATCTTTACTCGCATCGTGACTCATCACAATAATAGTAATAATAGTCTGCCATCCTGCATCCTGCATGTATCACGCACTTCGATCTAATCCCCCTTCAGCAATGTTATCGATAAAAATAGGGTTTTCGAACCGGGGAAGACCCCTCCGCCCGTCCCAAAATGAAGCTTTTTCGGCTGCATCTGGTCCTCTGATAATATCAGGGACCTTTTTGTTCGGTATATTTTTAAACCACGGGGGGGAGGGGTGGTCATTGTATTTCAAACCGTAGACCCAATACGTTATTTTCCAAAATATAAAGTACACACGAGAAAATAATGTCGTTCAAAACACAAAAAAGAATGTATACAAAATTGTCGTATCAACAGGTAAAAAGATCTCGTTTAGTCAACAGAAAAACATTGGCGCCATCCCCTTTACATTTTGACTTAATACCGACCCAGCTCACACGTACCAGGCGTATCCAGATGTAGACGTGGCGATAACCATGGCGAAGGATGAGTGCTGTTCCCAGGAGCAAGGAAAGACAACAGCAACGGCTCCCTCGTAGAACTGGTAAGGCCCCGCTCGAAGGCAGCCAAATCGCGTGCCTCACCGAGTAAACCCGGTATCCGTTTTTGACCTCTCTTTCATGGCACATCAAGTTTGGATGCGATTGGTTAATCTACAAAGGACCGAAGGTGTTCGATCAAATAAAAATCCAAGTTGATATATAAAGATCCATACCGGGTAACCCCATGGAAGAAAGGCCAAGGATGGATTTGATCAGTTGGCCCGGAGCCTCCATTATTTATAGGAAACCATGTATGATTTTCTTTGTAATTGACAACGCTGCAACAAGTACTGTGATGTATCGGATGATCTCCTACGTCAGAAAATTTAGATCTATAACTCTCATCGCTTTCACTTCACGACGATGGCATATATCAAATGTTCAATATAAAATTTGCTTCGGACAAATGTAAACAGTCCGTTTTTTTTTTCGTGGGTAAACTTGGTTATGCTGTCAACAGACGTCTTTTCTCTGGGGTTTCCATCGTCTCCTGCAATAATCAAGTTTGTTTTGTTTCGGGTACGAGTCATATTCAGCGGTTGAATTAGGACAATCTGGCACAAGGAAGGGATCATCTCACAGATAAACAAAACACCATTCTATGGAAAGGTGCCTTAAAACCACCAAAAGGAGCAACCACCGAGGTTCCAGAGAGTGAGGGAAACGGAGAAATGGATAACGATGGCTTCAGCCGTGTCGTAATGAAGGCACCCATAATGATGCGCAACAATGCGCGCAGTCAATTGGTTGCATGTACTTACAAATCTCATTGCAACCCATTTCCATCCTTTTCATATATGCTCAGGACGCACACAGGCGATGATCCGAGAGAGCGATCGTATGTCTCTCTGTGTGCTCAGCTGCGAAACATCGCATCAAGGGTAATTGTCGCGGATACAGGGCAGACAGACAAGAAAGTGTAGCGCAGGAACAAGACAGGAGAACAGAAGGCAGGCACAGACCGAGAATGGGTTGGCAGTGATAGTGCTGGCAATGGAGTAGAGGGAAAGATCAGGAACTACTCTAGAGAACAATACTATACTACTAACCAGAATTGTGCCTGACAGAAAAGAATCAAGACAAGACAGGACAAGAGATGGAGGACAAGACAAGAACTACACTACGGGGGGTGGGTGTTAGGTACTCCCAATCACACAGCATGCACCAATTCGGATAGCTACCAGGAACAAGGCAGAGCCCAAGAGGCAGGACAAAGGATAGGTATGGATCGATAGACCGGATAGACAGAGAACTGATGACCAGGGATGATATATGACGAAGGATAATCTGATGATATTTTATTATAACAAATACGAGGGTATTTATACTAGATCTTATGGGAGAGGCGTATGGGATATACTGAGGTTCGTTGCAATGACTTGAAGAATTAATAAATGTAGACGGAGTAATAAATGCAATCGACCAAAATTAATGCAACCAGGACAATAAATGCATTCGTGAAAGGGGTACCCAGGGTAAGGGGCGAACGCTCTCGAATAATCCCATTTTGGGTCATGACAGTAATGTCCCAGAAGAGATATTATTTGAATAAATGGAGATCTAGCGCTAAGATTATCCACATGCAGCCCAGGTAAGGGATAAAGCCCGCGCTTACGAGCCACGAGCTGTGCATTAAACCCCCTACGGCATCAAAGCTATCGTCTTGTACCGAGCGTGCTACCGTCCAATGTCTTTACAGAATTTTCAGCTCTTTGCATTGCCCGCTCATTGTTTCACCGATTCGGGTCGTCAGCGTCTTGCTTTTCAAAAAAAAAAAATCTATTGCATTTTACTTTTCTCTTCACAACCGACCAAAATTGTTCAGTTGCATTGAGTTCAGGCGAGTAGGATAGAGGATACATAGGCACATCGATATTTCCGAGATTCGATGTACGTAGTTAGAGATATCCTCGGTCTTGCGAATAGGTGTATTATCCATTACGTAACGAATGGCCTTTTGTATGGCCATACTTCTCCATTTCATCCATGGTAGTCTTAGCAAAACTGAAATAATGACCAGCTACAGTTCCTTTGCTTGCAGCTATAAATTGGCCCGTTTTTTTTATATATAGCTGCTGGTTGTGGGATTCTCAAGCTCCATTTAATGGATGCCTGATGCCGAAATTGCTTCGAAGACGGTAGTTGTTTTTGCTCTTGTTTTTTGGCACTGTAACTACTGCAAAAGCCCCCTTCCTTGGACCATCCTATTGCTGCGTATCATGTTAATACGAAATCCAAGCTCATCAGTTTTTTTTTTCTCTAAAGTCAATATTATTCATATCCAATACGCGCACCCAATCAAGGCACCTTTGGATCTTTGCATAACTCTTCCTGTCGACAGACCGAAAACGAGTCTTCTTTATGGCAAGGGCTACATCCATTTTTCATAAATCGATAAGTGTTGTTTTCGATATTTGGAGACCCTTCAAGCGTCTTGGGCGATTGCAACATCAGTTGTTTTAGGACAATCAATGGCTTCTCAACAGCGCAGTCTAAAATGACGTCTTTGTATCCTTCTTTAAGAATAAAAATGAACGACCTTTGCCTCTACAGGTGTTAAAAGCATTGTCACTGTTCTTTTCATATTGTGAAGCCCATCGCTGTGCCGATCGAACATGGATTCCAGGCTGTTTCGCAGCAGTTATGCACTCAAGACTTTGTCAAACATCAATCTGAAAAAGCTGATCTTGCAGTATCCTTGTCAGTATGCATTGTACAGCCACGCTTAAAGTCTGCTGCTTTTTTTCATCTGAATGTCTATGTGCCTCCTTGGCTTGGTAATACGTATCCGTAACAAGAAGGTCAAGGTTCCCCTCCCCCCGGCAAGATGTACTACGCAGATATCCTGTGGGGGAATAAATGGAGTGAAGAGAATACATTTCCTCGTCAGCGGCACAATTCATAGGTCCAGGATAACCATGCTTATCAACGACATGACCTCACACAATTTTTTTTTAAAAAAAAAAGAATAGATTGCCCATTTCAAAAGAAAAATGGGTATAAAAGAAAAGGATTCAAAAGGGCTACAGGCTAACTTTTATAGAGATGTATTTGCATGCGACCAGTGCGCGGGGTGAAAACGGTGTACGTACGTATATCCCGCTTAAGCAATGGCCTCAGCACGAAGGGGATGGTCCTATGGCAGATGTTCCTTGTTTGTCTGAAAGCCTAGGGTGAAGATAAGGGTATGTATTACCTTTCGTTAAGAACACCAGAAGCCTTCTTTACGGTCTTGGTTCTAAAAAGCATCAGCCTTGCATGCGCGCGCGCATTTAGTTTCCGGAATCATATCAGACAGGTGTTTTGGCGTAAGCCTATGTCTGACGTTACAGCACAGGGTTTAGAAAACATCGTTCACTGACAAAACTCACGCAAACGATATGTATTGGTCATCCCCCATTTATCTTTTCTTACAGAGCAGGCCCGCAAGCACTGACTTGGGTGTTTAAATATGCAGGAGAGTATCTAATAAATGCTGTACTATATAGGTTGATGCAATAGGGGAAAGCAGGATTTATAGTATAAGCGACTTTGTCCATGTAGGATAACGGCCAAAACGTTAGATAGATGCTTCGTGACGAATGGCGCATGCTGTGCGGGACTGGTC